>JACEFZ010027402.1:0-152500 GCA_014155875.1 Cepaea nemoralis
AAAATTTTTTTTTTTTTTTCCCCCCCCCGGGGTTTTTTAAAAAACTGGTTTTAAAAAAAACCCCCGGTTGGATGATCTATACGACCAATTCCGAAGTGGAGCCAAGCATCTGGACCAAGCCATCAAGGACACCGGAGCTGAATATACACAGGTTGAGTTGCTTCCATTTGATTTGTGTATGTGTCTTGCTTGGTAGTTCAGAGTCAACAGGCACCCTTTCATTTCTATGTTTACTCACCCTCATCATTAGTGGGAGGTTGGTGGGCTACTTTTGTGGTTATTTCATCATCACCCAAAAGTATGTTCCGTTTGGTTGGCATTCGAAATTGACTTAGAATTTAAGTAAATTTTCGACTGCTAGCGAGAACTTTGTCTTGTTTTGTAACCTAGTCCATTATTTGTTGTTCTTTAACGTCATTAATGTATCTATTATTTATGACTATTTTGTCCACATGTGTTATGTCATTTAACAACATGTGCAGTGCAACTCTGAAAGTCCATAAAGCATTTGTCAACGGCATACCAACCACATGCATAAGAAACACTGGAACATCGATGGTGGGAGTAAACCACAGGTTTGTTAGAAGGAAAGACTACACAGGTAATACAGTAACTTGTCGAACATTCGGTGGAACACTCGAAAAGTATGACACAGCATGGATCAAAATCGACAGCCCATACTATACTGGCAGAATACAAGCAGCAATGCTACCAAACCCTACACTGGACTAATGCTAGATAACATACTTGGAATAAAAGAGTGTACCCAAGAAGAAATCCAAGCATGGGAATTAAAAGACAATGTAGCAAATAGCCAAAAAAAAGAACAATGCATAAGAAAGATAAAGGAGAAGATAAAGTAGTCATACTACAGAATAACCAGAGTGACACTAAACAGGTAGCAAACAAGCAGAACTATAACTTAGCAAAACAGCAAAGAGACGATGAAACGTTACAAACATATTTTCAGCAAGTAAACCAACCATTTAAACAAGCAGAAGGGGGTAGTTGGAAATTTAAAGTAGAAGACAATATCCTCATGAGAATATACAAGAAATATCCAACGTGTATTTCACAAATAGTGCTACCAGTGCAACACCGCAGCGAGGCACTCCACTTCGTGCACCACATGTCAGTTACAGACCATATGGGAATAGCCAAGACTAGACAGACACTATTATCTCTACACTATTGGCCAGGTGTTGAGAAAGACATCAGAAACTATGTCCGATCATGTAGACGATGCCAACATAGACATGTACCAATCCTAGCCACTCAAATAGAGAAAGACAACAAACAAGTAGTACAAAACACTTGTAATAACACTGTCAAGATAACGAGAAGTCAAAAACTCACCTCATAGAACAAGGTACTGATAAAGAGATAGATAAACTACTGACACATGAACAGCCAACAATCACACCAACACCATCTACTCAAGAAATTATTACATGGAAAGCACTATCATTCAGACCAAATTTAACGGAGAGAGATAAAACCAAGCTAGCCTGTCTCATTAAACATTACAAAGCAACCATTCCATCATTTACTGAAAGTACATCAAAAATTAAACAATTGTTAACACCATATTTGGATGATCAAACTAAAATTAAGATTACTAAATATGCAAACTATAATCTCAGTCAACCAACACGTTATGCTGAAAATCAATGGGAAAGATGGGTTGACACATCTGCAGACGAGGATTGCCGTCATATAAAATATAGATAACATCATATATTTCACAATGAAACAGTTGCCTTGTGATATGTATATAGTTTTGAGATAGTTTAGTGTAGATAGAATTTTGTTTTAAAAACAGAATGAATGCTTAGTTATGATAGTATTGGTTGAATGAACATACTGTGATAAAAACATCAAATGTCAGAATAATAACATTAACTACAGCTCTCATATAGAAGAGCTAAAGTGATATGACATACTGTCGAAGTGATACCATCATGATAGTATATTATGATCAGATGTCAAATGTAGTTAAAGTGACACTTCTACTTCATTCTGATATTGATATCTATGAAATGTCATGGAAAGATGTAAACCATTGATGTAAATAGCAAAGAAAAAGATTGCAAATGTACATCACATCATCTGTAAATCACTGCATAGCCAGGGTGCTTGCTGAATCAACTGAAAAGCACTCTGAATTGCTGATCAGGACACTGGCAGATCAATGGAAACAGCTTAAAATTAGTTACTACTATCTCTTGATATTAATACTTGTTGTATATGCATATGTACATAGATACGTACATCCCATTAGTGTTATTATTCTCAGACAGTAGTTAGGGTATCTGAAGCTGAATGGAGAGTAAGAATGCAGCTGCAGATAGAAGTCCTACACCACTTGAGCATAAGATGAGCACCATACAAGTCCATAGACCACCAGACTAGTTACAAGCCACTGTTGAATGAATACAAGGTTGATCTACATCTCACAAGTATTCACCAAAGATTCTAGGTTCAACACAGGAATTTAGAACTATAAGTTGTATCATTTGCATCATCATCAAAATTTGTGGGAGATTTATTTCCTTTGATGGTGTCATTATCATTTTACCATTTCATCCGTCATCATTGTGTTAATGAATGTATAGTTACATACACGGTTACAGATGTCCACAGATTTGAAGTTGTGTAGTTCTACTTGAAGTTATGATCTGATGAGAAGATCCACAACATATGGTACGAGAGACATATATGAGTCTGCTACTTGTCTCTACAGCACAATGACTATATGTTGCAGACAGAGTAACTACAAGTCCAAGAGTATGACACATGTGGTTACATTTGAAACATAATGTGCAAACTGAGGCAAATGGCAAAGCATGCAATGGTCATAAGTCCACAGAGCTTATGAAACAACAACAAGTGGAAATGTAAATTTGAGAGAAACCAAATAAGTACAAATTTGCACAAATGTTCTAAGCCAGAATATTGCAAATGAGAACAAACACGTTGTATATAGATGTATATTACTTTATTGCTTCAATGTACAGTGATGATAAATTGTAGAACATGTATACATAGGATGGAATATATTTCATTCATTGATTATGATAAAATATGTATACATGACATGGATATATTATTAGTATGTATGGGTGTTATAGAACACTTATGCATTGTATGGATATGATGATACAGTGAGGTAAATGAATCTCATTGGTAAATGCATAATTGAAAAGGACAAAGTTATAAGTTGCATAGAGAAGTGGTATAGAACAAACAGAAAACCAGCATCGCCATAACATCCATGGGCAATGATAGCTACCAGACAAAGAGAGATCAGGTAAACATACCCCAAAATAGAAATACCTATGTAAAGTACAGAAGAGATAAATACACTACAAGCATCAAAGCAGCACCAAGGTCAAACATAACTCATTAACGTCAAAGTCAAAGCAAGAGCAATCCATTGATACAAGAAGGGACAGTGAAAGCCATAGTCCATAATCACACACATATACCTTACTCAGAGCCTGAGGCTTGGATTGAGTAGGATGCTCATGTATAGTACATGATTGAGGAGCTGCTAGGGATGTTTGTTGAAACATTGGATCCTACGTCAGACTAGATCACATAACCTCTGAACTTGAAAAGGAGGCTGTGACTACACGGAAGTCTAGGTGTAGACGGGTTACCGTGTCCGCATAATATATTATATTTTTTTGTTGTTGTGATGTTGTTTATTGATGAAAACTTGTCACGAGTCTAAATGAATCATGGAAGAGATAAGCTCATATGTAATGACAATAGACGTACAGATATGTGCGAATATTGAGAGAGACCAAAGCGTGCGACCATAGAGTCCACTAAAACAAACGGTAGTGTGTACTTATCCAACTCATGTCAAGAAGTATAAGACTGAGTAAAGGTAGTAAAAATGTATACAACATTTAAAAAAAAGGGGGGGGGGCATATTGCCATGAGATGGATACGCGAAACACAGCAAGTGTGTCAATCGTAGAAACTAGAGAGATGTCGTTGACACACAGTTCAAAAACGCAAGCGAACACGGTAACATTAGTGGGCGGAGCTAATGGGTCACGTGACTGCGCCCAGGCGAAGACCGGAAAAGAAGTGCGATCGGTACAGTAGGCGCTGGGACGTGAAGAAGAGACGGTTCGATTTGCAGAATTGTGAAAGTGTTTCAGTGTTCGAAAGTATTCAAAGGAATGGGAAACATCTGAGATGCAGTTGAGTGAAGATTGTTTCTATTGTGAACGACGGCAATGATGGAGAAGCTGTCGCTTGATGAACACAAACATGATGGCTAGACAGCTGGCCCTGGTGTGACAACACTTCAACAAGAATGGCCGGCAGATTCACGCCGTGACCAGAGCTGGTGGTTACCACAGTATGTGTGAGTAGTGCTGAGTAGTAATGTGTTAACTGGTAAATCATTGAATAGATAAGATGTATTCTCGTCAGACAGATCAGATGTAGCAATGATAGTTGTCTTACGATTAGATGAGCAAGACATTATATATTGGTGGCAGACGGTGTGCTGGGCATAGGCAGAACCTGAAACGGTAGAAGCCGGCGGTCTATGCCAGACCCGTGTAGTACTGTGTAACAATAAATATGCTTGTATCGTTTAAGGACGCGACTGACTTTTCTGTTGTGTACATCTGAGATCTGAGAGTGATAAAGGTTTTGTACGAGCCCATTATAAACATTAAACCTAGACAAATACCAAGATGTCGGACATTGGGCATTGCTGTAGACACGTGGCCCAATTGTGTCTGAATTAGTCATCCATCATAATAGACAAGAATCCGGCACTTGGCAGTATGACTCATCGCTGGCTGTTGAAAGATGTGACGGAGCACATATGGGAATGTCCTTAGTGTAGTGATGTTGGTTCTTAACTCAACTCAACTCAGCAATGTACTATACTTTATGGTTTAATGGTCAGTTATTTTCAAGTTTGTTGAAAAATATACTGATGTATTTAAACGTGTGGGGAATTAAATTTATATTTAGAAAGTGGCAAGATTGTGTTTTGGTACATGTATCTGAGAATTAATGATGTGGAAAGTAAGGAGAGAGAAATTATGTTTACTTAAATTCAGTAACCAATATATCAGACTCATCCACAACAAGCAGATAATCCTTTGGTATAGTCATCTAAGGTGTACATCTCAGCAAATCATGTCCATTTTAAATAAAATTACACATAAATCTGGTTCCTATTCTACTCTGCTCAAATTATTTTCTCTGTCTTTCTTGCTTCTCCCTCTACTTCTTCTGCCCTATGCATTCTAGAGTAAGTGGTTTCTAATTATACCATTAACAGATTTTCTTAAATGTGTTTCCTGTCCAGCACCGGTAACTTTCCTCATCTCTTGATTCACTTGAATTTTTTTACTTCTTTCCATGAGCTCACTTATGGTTTACTTCTCTCCTTGAGCTCACCCTTGGTTTACTTCTCTCCTTGAGCTCACTCTTTCCACCATGATGGTTTGATGAAATGCTGCTTTCATACCATTGTAGGCCTTCTATTCTATTCAGGCACCATGTACTGAATGTTTTAGTTTATTAGTGACTGTTTTAGCCATTCACAATGTTGTACATGAAGGTATATCATTTCCTAGGTACAGCCTTATTTTAGTGGACAACATCAACTTACAGGAACTATTCCCTGAGGAGAAAATGAAAAGGATGAAGTTTAAGAGTGGCCGGGTGTCCTTTCATGGCAACAGCAAGTTGTGCTTGTTCAAAATCAACCGTTTTGTTAAGTACCTCAACCTGAATGAAACTCCAATTGAGCAAGATATAAGCAGGGCCACAAATGGAGATCTCATATCCTGTAAGCATTTTATTCATTTATTATATATTACTAATTAAGTGTGGAATAACCACAGAAGCTATTCAGGCCTGTGGGGAAACAGGAGTTAAATGGCTAACAAGACTTTTTAATATAGCATGGGAAGAAAGAAAAGTCCCAGATGATTGGCAACAGGCAATAATATTACCAATATGGAAAAGAAAGGCAATATGAGAGAGTGCGAAACATACAGAGGTATATCACTCCTGAGCCATATAGGGAAAATGTATGCAAAACTTTTGGAACAAAGAGCTAGACCAATAGTTGAACAACAGTTAAGCAAAGCACAATTCGGTTTTCGGAAAGGTAAAAGTTGCACTGATGCATTATTTACACTTAGACAAATTTGTGAAAAAACTATTGAATATAGTGACCAGCAGAATATTGTGTTTGTAGATCAGGAAAAGGCTTTTGATAGAGTAGACAGATACAAATTTATGGACCATCCTTGAAGACTATGGGATAGAAGGGCAACTGCTAGAAAACATCATAGCCATGTACCACTCGAGCCAAAGTGCAATAAGAACACAGGAAGGTATATCAGATATGTTCACAGTCAATACAGGAGTGAGGCAGGGATGTGTGCTCTCTCTCCTGCTATTCAATATCTACATGGACAGAATTTCCAAAGAAGCAAGTCTCGACAGACCAGATTCAGAAAATTTAGAACTCTTTACTCCAGATGAAAGAACTGACCCACAGGGAATAAATGAACTTCTATTTGCAGATGATCAGTGCCTGTTTTACAGCGACGAGGGCAGACTACAAAATCATATTACTAATCTGAGTTCAACCTGCAGCAGATACAATATGAGTATAAACACAGCCAAAACCGAAGTAATGCAAGTTAGCAGATCGCCAGGCCCACTAAGTATACAGATAAATAACACACCTCTGAAACAAGTTAAAGAATTCAAATACCTTGGAAGTATGATCACAGAAGATGGCAGATTAGACAGAGAAATTGAAATCAGATGTCAAAAAGCTAGTGCACTTACATATCAACTGTCACCCTTACTGAAACATCCAAACATACCCATGTCCGCAAAACGACAGATAATAAACAGCATATTCACACCAACCCTATGCTACCAATCTCAAACCTGGACTTTATCCAAATTACACCTTCGCAAGATCAACACCTGCGAAATGAGATGCCTGAGGAGAGCTGCCAACTTAACAATCCGAGACCGAGTAAGAATGTTACTATCAGACAGACTGTGGGATCAACACCTTGTGCCACATTTATTGAAAGACAGAAGATCAAGTGGTTTGGCCATGTTGTTAGAATGCAACATCAGCAACTACCATCACTGGCCTTACATCAAAGATCATCTGCGACGAGACCACGAGGACGTCCAAGAAGAAAATGGATTGACGACATCAGAGACATTGTACAACCACACGGAATGACACTATCCAGTGCCGTCCACCGGGCGCTGGAACGCAAATTATTCCTCCCCACGACGCTTGACGGCAGAAGTGGAAGATGATGATGATGATGACTAATTAAGTTTATGCAAGGTGTTTATTTAATATTCTGTATGCCATTTACACAATATTTCTTTAGTAAACTAAATGATAATTTGATTGTCAATGCAGTAAATGATCAGATTCAGCAAATCTCAACATACCTAGAGAAGTGAGCAGAAACATGGCACGTGAACATAAGTACGGAGACCGCAACATGCAGTCTCTCTCTCTCTCTCTCTCTCTCTCTCTCTCTCTCTCTCTCTCTCTCTCTCTCTCTCTCTCTCTCTCTCACACACACACACACACACACACACACACACACACACACACACACAAGCATGCACGCACGCGCGCGAAATACTACAAAATCCCCAATCATTATTAAATGAAACGTGTTCTTGGTTAAAGGGATAAAAACCAAAACATCATATGCGAAAATGCCTTATAAATCAGACATAGGTTGAGTAAACTGATTATGATTAAAGCAAGAAATGGAAATAAAAAACTTGCTGGTGCAGTATGAAGAGCTAAGAGGAACTTCTCTTGAAGCAGTAAACACTTTGAGTAATAGCAGTCCATGAATATGACATTGTTTCTTGAACAGCAGCAGTGAAATCAAAATTTTGACAAGATGATAAGGTGACTCCAGAATCAATTAGTGGAAATCATACTATGAAGACAACATCTATTATTCATTCATTCATTCAGTTGCATGTCCTTTGCAGAACCTCGCTCCCATAACAACCTTCCGGAAAACTTCTCGATCACAAGCAAGATGTCCCGCGTCTGATACACCCATCTGGAGATCATCCGCCACATTCTGCACCCATCTTCTCTTTGGCCTTCCTCTTCCTCTCTTCCCAGGCATATACCCCTCCATTATTGTTCTCTCCAAACTTTCGTGACGTTTCAAGTGACCAAAATACTTCAATTTTCTTTGTTGTATCGTCTTTAATAGCCAACCTTCCTCAATATTCAACTCTTGAAGTATGGATGCATTTGTTCTTTTCTTTACCCAAGATATTCTTAGAACTCGTCGATAACATTTATGTTCAAAGGCGTTTATGCGCTGTTCAGCTTGTTTAGTAAGTGTCCATGTCTCACAGGCGTATGTTGCAATGGGAAAGATGCATGCTCTTAAAAATCTAATTTTTGTAGTTCTGTCTGTCCCACTCCATAATTTGATTCATCTGTTTTAGTCTTTGAAGAGCAATGGATAGTCGCCGTTTAATTTCTTTCATTGTGTCACCGTATTGGTAATCAATGACCCAAGATATTCAAAATTTTCCACCACCTCCAATTTTCCCCCATTAATGTATATTTCTTTCTCCATAGTAGTTTTATCTGTATGCTTTATCTTTGTTTTTGCTATGTTAAGATATAAGTTGTGATTTCACTATTCAATTGGGTTGAGGCTATTAGGTTTTTCTATGCCATTCTATGTTGTGGATAGTAATACTGTATCATCGGCATATCGAATCTCTGGTATGTCATGACCGCCGATATTTAGGGCATCATATAGCTCCCTGTTTATATCATCTCTTACATTTCTCATTATATTTTCGGCGTACAGGTTAAACAAATAGGGTGACAGCACGCAACCCTGACGGACTCCTTGCTTGATCTGATGTCTCGCCATCTATTCTAACTGCTTATTGGTCTAGATCAGTGGTTCCCAAGCTTTTCAAGCGGAGGGCCATATCTACTATTTCCGGTAGTTAAGCGGGCCACAACTGTTATAAAATTATAAAAGTCAGTGCAATATCATTCTTACCTTTCTTAACTTTGGTCAACAAAATTCCAAAACTTTAAACGCAGTCAGTGTCAGTACTACACTGTGGTAATTTGTTGGTTTGCAATCAACATTTCATTCAACAATAAATTTTTAATCAGTTTCGAAAATCGCTAGTAATGTAATTAATTTACAATTGTAACTGTTCTTCATAACCTGTTACTTAAGTTCAGATGCCAGTTTATCAATGTCTGCGCACACATATGTCGTGCCCAAGTCATAAGTGCAGCTAGGTTACTGTCGGTGAGTCTGGAACGTTGATTGTGTTTTTTTTTTTTACAACGGTCATTGGGGAAAATGACTGCTCGCATTTGTAAGTCGAACCAAAACGACAAATCTATCTCTAGGCGAATGAACGCAAGTGTTCAAACTGTTCGACAGGCAATAGTCGCCAGAATGAAATCACATGATCAGCTGAAGGTGAAACAGGCGGCTCCAGAAATTTACATCTCGGTGCATAATTGCATTTAAAATCAATTACTTCGTGCTGAAGGTTTTGCTGTAATTGACAGAGGTTGGCAATAGGAAATACGAACGGATTTATGAAGAGGGCAGCATTATCCTCCTCTATTGTGAACCCTTGAAATCTCGACTGAAAGACATCCAGAAGATTTCCAACATTTGCTTTGTACTGTAGCAAGTCCAATTTCTTTTACACCAAAAGTTGAAAACACCTCTAAAGTCCTTTAAGTCAACTGTCCGATAAACAGTCATAATCTATTTTAAATGAAGAAATGTCATCGCACAAACTTTTGAATAGTTCCCCTCCTCCTCCCGATCCTCGCATATAAAGAGTTTAAATGAGATGTGATGTCCACCAAAAATGTCAGGCCATTAAGCCAGTCATCGTTCAGCAGATATTACCGTTCTGTAGGCAAAGAATTTTTTTCCCAGACAGAAACAGATAGACACTATTTTTCAGTGTCCAGAAACGTGACAGAACGTTCCCTTTAGATAGCCATCTGACATCAAAGTGTAACAGCAGCTCACTGTATTCCTCGTTCAGATCTGATAGAAACTATCTGAACTAACGCCTGTTTATCACCTTACTTCGAATTTTGTTCACACATCTCAGAACGACATCCATGACATGTTTCAGATTTCAGTCGTCCCACATAGAGCTTCTTGGTGAATGGATACAATGATATTTTAATACAGTGCTGCCAAGAAACTGTTCCAATAATGCTAGACATCCAGACTTTTTACCCGTCAAATCCGGGGCACCGTCGGTGAATGCACTATCCAATATGGTCCATTCTGCGTTGTTTTTCTCTACACACAACTTCAGAGTTTCAAATAGATCACTCCCTTTCATAGTTGCATGCATTGATTCAAGTCCTAGAAGTTCTTCAATGACTTCAGGAATTATATCGCTTACTGCTCGAACAAAAACTGCGACCTGAGCTGTGTCAGAAATGTCAGTGGATTCATAAACTGCCATTGAAAGAAACATTTACAAAATTTGATATATGCTGCCCCTTAACAATGAACAACTTTGGTTAATTCTTGAACTCTCCTGGCCATAGTATTATTAGACAAAAGAATCTTGATCAAAATTTGTTTCACACTTTTTATCGCCAAGCATTCTAGCAGCAATTTTAAGGGAAGACTTGATTATTTCTTCTGCATCGGTGAACAGCTTCTTTTGCGAGCCAACAGAAGAGCGACTTCGTACGACGCAACAATAGCACTCTTGCTCTGTTCGTTAGCCTTGGTGAAAAATTACTGCTGCCTGGTCAGAGAACTTTCTGTATTAAATCGTCTTTTAAAACTCCTAATTGATCGGATATTGAGCATTTATTTCTGAATGTGTGGTCGTGAAGTGTCGTTCCAGATAATTCTCTCTCTCTCTCTCTCTCTCTCTCTCTCTCTCTCTCTCTGTGTGTGTGTGTGTATGTGTGTGTGTGTGTGTGTGTGTGTGTGTGTTGTGTTTAAAAGAAACACAAAAGTTGCAGATTAAGCAAACTGGATTACCACAACGGCTAGGCATAAATATAAATTTCTCCATCCAATCTTCGTTGAATTCACGACAAGCACCATCTTCACATTTTTACTTTTTACTAGTGTTTGATTTTAGATTTTCCACACTCGTGTGCATGGCTTTAACGGTACATTTTTATTTGAAAAAAATCTAATTTCAACACAATACTACCAACTCTGCTAAACAGTAGTAACAGACGACAACATAGAGCCTTGCGCACTCTGATTGGTCGACAAGGCTGGGATATAGGAACTTCATAACTGTTCGTTGTGAACTGAACAGGCGCATTTGATAATATATAAGCATAACAACCACGAGCAGGTTAAATTATCGCACACTGAAGGTGCGCTTCTAATGCATTTTATTTTAAATTATTAAAACATATTATATTAAACAACGAGGCCTCGCGCTGCCACTTTCTTACAGCTGGCGGGCCACAAGTGGCCCGCGGGCCGTGGTTTGGGAACCTCTGGTCTAGATAGAGCATTTTTATGAGTTGTACCACATGTGATGGAAAGCCCATATTCCTCATGATTTCCCATCCATTAACAAACATCCGTTAACAAACTGGAAATATGACATACTTGCAAGCAATAAAGGACAAGAGTTATCTTGTCACAATAACAAGCAGTTGTACCAGCATCATGTCAGTCACCTTTACTTGCCAGGACAAATCTTCGTACCCATTTTAGGCTGGATTGACCTGGGAACAATGCCTAGTTGTAAAAGTTCCACCTTGATGGGGATTTCATCATGTGGCCTCCAGGCAGACATGCTAGCCATTGTGCTACCGAGGCTCCAATACTAAAAGTGATAAGGTCAAAATAATAACTCTAGTTAGTTGGAAAAACCAACCCTCACACCATTATTATTTAAAGAAATTATGACTTGTTTTCCTTCTGCTTCTGCCCTGTATCCCCCAGTGGGTCTCAGGCCCTCAACCTACTCTTTGGTTGCTTGGACTTCTGCTAAAGTTTCTTATATGATGGGATAACCAGTTCCTTGTCACCCCTTTATAATCAGCTCATATGACATTCATGGTAGATTACAGTGTACTAATCTTTCCTTCCCATATGGGCACCACTAACACATGGGCAATGACTTTTCTTACCAAACTAAAGTTTTGTAAGGCAGATCTTCTGTTAGTTTTAGCATTCAAATCGAGCATTGATGGGGTTTCATTTATTTCATTTTTATTTTTATTTTTAAGAAACCATGTTTCAGCAACGTTGTGAGTGATTGTTTCAAAATAATTAATTAAAACAAAGCAATTTAAAAAAAACTGCTTGTGGACTTCTCATAGATGAAAAGTCCCCTCAAATTATAGCTTTCCTGTACAAGTTGTCCATAGTTGGGAAGTTGAAGTTTTCAATTCCGGGATGGTTAACCCGGTCAACAAATGCCCGCAGAAGTCGGATGCGTCGGCCTAACGACGCAAGAACGCAGCTTTGCTGTAAACAGGCACAACGCAATCACATCCGGAAAAAAAAACTCTGATGAACGAATAACGAATATGATAATAGAACGAAGAAGAAGACGAGAAGAAGAAGAAGAAGAAGAAGAAGAAAAGAAGAAGAAGAAGAAGAAGAAGAAGTTTTCAATCTTCAGTCACATGTCTCAGCAAACATACTGCTGGGCATGTTGCGCATAACTGACTTCTCAGCAAATTAAGAAAGATTGGCCGGTCACTTAATCAACACTAAACTCCATCATGTTTTTATGGAACTTAAGGGAAACTCCCAGAAACAGTTGAGTTCATCACTAGAATGTGTGTGAAGGTGTATTATCAAAGATGCAGTTGACAAGAAGAAGAAAGGCCAGATGTGTTGCCTGGACAGAGATAAATGTGTATAGTGTCGAAATAGAAATGGCGATGACTCAAATTGGATCACAGGAAATCAAAATAATACTTGGAGATTTTAATGCAAAAGTAGGAAAGGAGAAAATGGAGGATGTAGTGGGGAATTATGGTTTAGGTACAAGAAATGAAAGAGGGGAAAAGCTAATAGAATGGGTAAATATCAATGATATGATAATTGGAAACACGTGGTTTAAACACTATAAAAGACGACTATACACGTGGAAAAGCCCTGATCAGAAAATACGCAATCAAATTGACTACATACTAATTAATAAAAGATTTAGAAATGCTTTAATTAATGTAAAAACAATGTCTGGTGCCGACTGTAATAGTGATCATGTACCACTATGTGGACAAATAAAAGTAAGATTAAAGAGAGGGAAAAAAATGGTTAGGAACATGAGACTTAATAAAGAGGTTCTGAAAGTAGATAAAGAAAAATAGGTACAATGCAATAGCTAATATACAGAGTATAAATGAACAATGGGAAATGTTAAGGGACTCAATTCATCAAACTAGCAAAGAAATATTACCGGAGAGAAGACAAATAGCTAAGAAAAAATTGATCAATGAAGAAATCTTAATGCTGATGGACAAAAGAAAACAGAGTAAAAATGACAAACAAGAATACGCTATGATAAATAAAGAAATAAATAATAAATGTTGGAAGGCAAAAGAAAGTTGGTTAAATGAGCAGTGCAAAAAATTATTGAATTAAATGCCATTAAAGATGAAAGATACAAAAAATATGCACAGACAAATCACTGAGCTCACTGGAAGAAAAATAAGAATAAATACAGGGTGTTTGAAATCAAAAACAGGAAAGATATTATTAGAGGAAGGTGCTATAATGAAGAGGTGGAATGAGTATATAAAAGAATTATATTATGGGGAAAGGGAAGAATTAACAGAGGAAAGTGACTTAGAAGGTCCACCTATTCTAAAAGAAGAAGTCGCTGACGCTATGAAATATATGAAGAAAGGAAAAACAGCTGGACCAGATGAAATCACAATAGAAGAATTAGAAGTATTGGGAGAATTTGGAGTAGATATATTAACCAAAATGTTAAATGATATTTACAGCAGTGGATATTTACCCAGTGATATGCTGAAATCTGTATTTATAGCTATACCAAAAAGACCAGGAGCAATTGAATGAAGATTTTCGTACAATTAACCTCATAAACCATATCATTAAGCTTCTGCTCAGAATCATAATGAGAAGAACCAGAAAGAAAATAAAAATGGAAATCAGTGAAGAACAGTATGGATTTGTGGAGGGAAAGGGCACAAACAATGCAATATATACATTACGGACACTAATAGAAAGGTCAATAGAGAAACAGAAAGACATATATTTATGCTTCATAGATTATACTAAGGCATTTGATAAAGTAAAACATGATGAGCTGATTAAAATGTTGGAAGATTGCAACATTGATGGGAAAGATTTAAGAATAATAAAGAATATTTACTGGAACCAAGTAGCAGCAATTAAAACTGGAAATAAAGAGGGTAGTTACGAACACATAAAGCTAGGAGTACGACAGGGATGTGTCTTGTCACCAGATTTCTTCTCCCTATATAGCGAAGTAATAATGAGAGAAATCAAAGAGATGCCAGGAATACTAGTTGGAGGTTATAATATTATTAATATACGCTATGCAGATGACACAGTATTGGTGGCGGATAAATCAACAGACCTACAACAATTGTTGGACACTGTAGTAACAGAGAGTGCAAGGAAAGGACTCTCCTTGAATATCAAGAAAACAGTAACAATGGTGATATCAAAGAAAATGGTGACACCAAAATGTGACATAGAAATAGAAGGAAAAATTCTTAACCACGTGGATAATTTTAGATACCTAGGGACATTTCTAACATCAGATGGAAGATGTACAACAGAGATTAGGAGCAGAATAGGGCAGGCAAAAGCCGCATTTCAGAAAATGAAGAGTATCTTGTACAATAGGTCACTATCACTGAGTGTAAGAAAGAGAGTGCTGAAATGCTATGTAGAACCAGTTTTGCTGTATGGCAGTGAATCTTGGAATGTAAATGAACAAATTAAGAAGAAATTAGAAGCAACAGAGATGTGGTTCCTGAGACGAATGTTGAGAATTCCTTGGACTGCCAGAGTAACTAACGACGACTGCCTGAAACAGGCTAATGAAACTAGAACACTATATACAACAATAAGAAAGAGACAAACAACTTTCCTTGGTCATGTAATGAGAAGAGAGGCATTGGAGACATCATCGTGACAGCTGGAAAGATCGAGGGGAAGAGAGGCAGAGGCAGACCAAGAGAAATGATCCTGGATGTATTGAGACGGTGGCACGGAGGAATATCAGCAGCAGAGTTGATCAAGAAAACCAAAGACCGAGATCTGTGGAGAGCCATGAACGCCTACGCCAGCCGGCACGGCACTTGATGATGATGATGATGAGTGTCCTTATAGAACTATCCATCTGATTGAATCTTCTATTCATTCTTTAGCACTATAGCAAGTGGGAAGATAAAATTAAGAGATGGACAAGCATCAGCCTGACAGAATGGACAGTTAAAGCGAGAGACAGTGTTGGAGATTCATTGCAGCCAACCTTCATTGTGGAGACGGCTCCTGATTGATTGACTGACTATAGCAAGAGCTTTTTGGCTACAAGTACAAAGCTCACTGGGCTTCATTCTGACAAGATGTCCAGGCTATCTTGCTGTCTTGCATGTGATATCTCCTCCATTAGTTGAAAAACAATATTCAACTTATTACTGAGGACAAGTTAGCTAAGATATTAACTGATTCATGATAGAATCCTCTGATTCTCATGAATAGTTCATAATTGAGTTACTACTGCAATTTCATCACACTTGTGGACTTTGCAGGTATCGAACAGCATCTGAAGCTCAATGTCACAAATGTGCTTCATGACAGTGCTTTGCTGAATTGGACAAAGAACACTTCAAATGCGAGTCATCTGGTGACCTACACTATAAATTACAAAGAAATGTGAGTGGATTATCAATGCTTATTATGCTTCATTTTCATGCATTCTGATCAGTACAATAAACTCTTTTCATTTTCTTGGCTCTACACCAAGAAACTCATAATAAAACGGAAAACTTACACTTTTCTGCATGCATTATTCTATACTAAACAAATAACTATCACTTCATTCAGGGCCGGATTTAGACTTGACAAGGCCCTAAGCTATTTGAAATATGCGACCCTTTATATAAGTCCAGATATTCTATGTCAGTGACAAATATGATTTTCGGATACCTAGAGGGTTAAACTGAAATACAATTAAGAAGTATATTGATAGTGAAATAATAAATCTTTAACTTAAAATCATTTTTATTCATAAGAAACTTAAAAATGCAAACTCTGGTAAAAAGAAACAAAAGTTCTTTTAAAAGGCACAATTTACAAAGGCTTATTATCTAATGTCTTGAAACATGTTATAAGGATTAAGGAATTATATTAAACTAGACGTGCAGCATTGGGACTAATAGTAATAATGCTGCAGTATATTTAAGTATACATATATGACAATTGCTCATTCGGACAATATTTTTTGGGACCCCCACTTTCTTGGGGGCCCCAAGCTATAGCTTGTGTAGCTTATACGTAAATCCTGCACTGACTTCATTGACTATTTCAAATACATTAAATAAAAACAATATTGACTGCGGCAGGTTATGCTAATGCAAATTTGAGACAAAGAAGGTATGTTAAGTCATTTGGTGCTAAGAAAATCACCACACATTCATTGGTTACTCCGTACATCACAACTGTCAGTGGTCAAAGGGAGGTCAAGTAAGAACTCTCCAGAAAAAGAGCTAAATTAATATCCAGGATACCATCCTGTAGCAGGTCCTTTGCAAAACGTTACTCTCACCACATCCCACCGAAATGTCTCTGTCTCTTGCCATTTCAAATGCAAGATGTCTGCAATGTCATGTGTCCGTCATGTGCTGGTCAAACCCAGCCTCATCTTCTAAGAACCATGCCTTCCATTACTGTTCTTTCCAAACCACTGTGATATTTTATATGGCCAAAGTATTTCAGTTCTGAGATGCTACGCTATTTAAGGATTTATGAGATAGTTTTCTTTGATGTTCAAATCTTTTGGAGTGTCAGTAGATGCTTTCATTTTCGTAATTTGCTAGGACAGGTGCCTTTAAGGCCCATTCTGTATTAATTCACTGCTAAGGTTTTAATATGCACATTGGACCCCAAGTTTGTCACCCTTGTCTTTGAGAAGCTAGACATCCAATCCACTACTCACAAATCATGAGGTCGAGTTTAATATCATCTAAACAGTTTTCTTAAAAATATTACCCTCAATTGGATTCAAATTCTGATCTCTTCAAGTTAGAAGCTGATACCATAATTCTAAGCAGCTCCTAAAGACACAGTACAACAGATGCTGTAGTTATGTGTCAGTCACAAAACACAATACAACCAATGCTGTAGACATGTGTCTCAGCCACAAGGCACAATACAACCAATGCTGTCATCCATTTACAACCTCAATGTTTTATACCTTAGACCACCGTCCCAAAATCCCCGACTAATAGCCAAGTAGGTTACAGGCAACCAAGTAGATACCCCACTCGTCAGACGAGGGTTTTCCTCTTAATTAATATCCATTTGTTTTTCTCTGTGCGTCCAAGAAAATGTATATTATGTCGAGATGTACAGTGCTTGTCGTTTTCAATCTTACAGGCACTGGAGGCAAAATGGCGAGGGACAATTGGCGGAGTCAAAAACCTTTGGCATATACCAACCTTGGCTATATTTTTATCTAGATTTATCATAAAAGAGATGGCTGTCCAACATAGGCAGTTACAAGATGGAGGCGAGATATGTTTTTGCTAGAGAGGTTGTCACTACACCTTAATCGGTGAGCTGATAGCGGGAATTGGGAGATAATTCATTGTTATCTTTCCGGCAGCTACGAGAAAGACAAGGCAGGGTTACTTCCCTTTTTGTCATCATGTTTTACACTGCAGTAGCCAAGTGCTGTTGAAAGCATCTTATACCAATAATTTCGGCTGAGAGATTTACAGAGTCTGCCGCCCGAACTACCAGAGGATCTTTAGAACTGGGTTATCAATTTCATGTATAGTTAGAAGACATCAGACGTCTGTCTAGAACAGTGATGGCCCACTTCAGTTGCAATGTCGCTCAAAGACATCAGGGATGTATCTTGATCTTCGATGGAAGAATACTACCCCATATCGTCTTAGGTGCCTCCTGGATGTTCTTCAACTAACAACCCCTACACCCTCGTCAATAGTCCGGGCTTCAACAACTTATAGTATGATGGCGAATACTACCAGTGGGTGTAAGCCCCTTGAAATGGCAGACCCATTTTCCTCTCTAGACCCACGCCAGATCGAGTAGTCCAGAATTCAAGTTCCCACAACAACAACATCCCAATTTTTATCTAAAGTCCTTTTGGGAACGATCATGGACAGGTACCTTTGTCGGTCAATTATGTTCCACCATCAAATGGATTACATCAACGTCATTGATTCCATATCCACAATCACAGTGTTCGGCATCCAGAGAACCTTTTTACGGTAACACAGTATGGTGTTTGGTCAGTTCAGGATGGGATGAACCCATCTATATCAGCGGTAGACTACATGGAGGAGTTAAATAGAGACTAGAAGCGTCTTCACAGCACGTTTTCCCTTGGAGTATGATACAGTAATTATCCAGCCCAGTGTGGGGTGGATCTACAGTGTTCCTGATTCACAGGATTTACGTATTCCAAACTTAGTTAAGACAAAGACACAATCACCAGTCAGATCCAAGATTTGTGATCTGCCTTTTTTTAAAATATAGTAGAGACCAGAGATTAATGTAGATGTAAGATGTTTGATTTATTGAAACTGGTTAACGGTAGTCCCGAGATGGTTATTCGGGAAGACACAACACTCAAGAGTTGAAGGTGTATGGTTTTAGGTGAGGGGAGAGACAGAGGAGGGGAGGAGTTTTAGTTTAGAAGTTAATTCATTACTTGATAATGTATTTGTTTTGGTTATGATGTTTTATAGATTTGTATAGAGTCTCGTAATTGATTGTTGAGATTCTATTAATAAAGATATAATTAGGACCAGGAGTGTCTTTATTGTCTTGTGACCAATGTTACAACGTTTTGTCATTGTAGAGAAATGTGCTACTGTTATACATGTACAGAGAACTAAAGTGGGAGGTCAGCCAACACATAGACCCATATGTCCTATAGAAGGACAACAGCTTGCTAGAGGTCATGTGTTACTTGACCTGTTCTCTGCCTTGTTCTTCAGGAGGGTAGTCTTATCATGTAGGGTGGGCTGAGGGTCTATCCAGTCCATGTCCCATTCTTACATCAATAGAGCCAAAAGCTACTCTATATTCCTGGAGACTTCTACCAAAGAAAGGACTCGAACAAATGTCTTATAGTGTGTATCCGGGTCTTTTAATCCCTAGACTTTTATTCAACGACAATTTACATTTAATACCCCACAAAGTGGTGGCTCCTCCGGGCATCTTTTTTTTCCTCTTTGTTTGAGTCAGTTCTTCCTACTAACTTTGATGTTGCTCGGGCTGACATGGGAAATTAAGTGGATGATGTGTGGAAAATTATATGTTACATCACAGGTGGGACGAGCTTTGAATTAATAGAATGTTAATGTACCATCAATTGATAACTGATGTTCACCAATGGTGTTTTGATGTTAGAAATTGAAACTTTAATTATGTTGAGTAGTCTCTATCTCATCATATGCTCACAAATAACCATTTATATTCATTAACTAGTTTGTCAATATTGCCATGTGATTTGTGCAAAACTTGATGTTTATTCTATTTTGTTGTAATCTCACCAGCAACAAAAAGGCACAAACCATTTTTTTTTTAAATAGGACTGAGGCAACTAGTTGAATTCCCGATATTCTTCTTGTAATAATAAATACCCATATATTTGTTTAGGAAGACTTGGGGACAATAATAGATACGGAGCTATAGATAACATACCCACCCCTCCCATTAAATGAGGAAGCCATAATCGTCCCTCGTCAATATTGTTTCATATGTATGACCGAAAAGAAGACATCATGTCTATAAAACAGAGCTATACACAGTCGGGCAACCGATATTTCATCCTTTTCGTCAGATACTACATGTGAGAACCACCAGAAGGCGTACGGTAAATATGGGAACATTCTTCGGGAAACCCCATGACCCTTATTCGCCACATCCGGTTTATAAATAGATCAGTCATTGTGGCTGGTCGGCATCGAGTGTCGTGGAGGGCACGGATGGTATTTTATTCAATTGCTTTATCTCAGAGGTGTTGTACAAACACTATCGAGAGAAATACAGTTGAATCTCAGGAGCCTTTAAAAGACAGTCTCAATGCTTTTAGCAGTAGAAGTAGTATATACTTCCCCTTATGAGACAGTCGAATTAAGAGCTGAGGTATATATAGTCACCTTTATCCTGACTTACAGAAAAGTCGTACGTGATTTTAGGAGTGGACACAACCTATTAACTCTAAATTCTGCGATGTTGGTAGGACGCAACACTTTGGTGACGACACTTTTATTTTATCCTCATTCCAGGGGAATTATGAAACATGCAGGCAGCTTTAGTTTCTCAGTATTGTTTCATGTACTGTCATATTTATCTTTATCTATGTGAATAGATAGAATGATGTGAAGACTTGGTTCTCCACGGATGACAGTGTTTTGAGGGAGCCGAGCGCGTAGCTCGCACTTCCTTCTATTTGAGTAACTGCTGGATTTATCTTTACTTCCTGTTGAGGAGGTAAAATGACAGAGGGAGAGTATATCTCTTTTACCTAGCTAGCAGAAACTTGTAAGGAAAATCAGTGCACATTCTTATTCCTTACTTTTATTTCAAGAGTTTCCATTCCGGATAAGAACTCGCTTTTTGGTCTACGAATTAGTGGACTTAGAAATCATTGCTACAACGCAATAGAAGTCTATTCAATTATTCCTAAGCGGGACAAATCTCGACATCTTAATGTGTCGTTCCGGGGTCTTAAAATGCTTGGAGTTATTATTCAGTTGGAATCATTTACTAATAACTAACTATTGAGAATCTCGGTCGGGGTACAAGCTAATGAGAAGTTGAACTAGTTTCGTTTCAACCGATACAGGAGTTCGCTGCACTATCAGGCTGAAAATGAAACTAAAAGGATATATTTATCTTCTACCTTAGGACTGAGGATTCGTTTATGCTGAGTTGAAATAAGTCAATAGGACTTACGTAGGTGAACTACAACCTGTGACGTAGCTTCTATCCACGGAAATCAACAATAGGCAAAGAAAGTGGAGTTGGAGGAGAGAATGTTAATCTTTCCACTTAGTCACAAACAGTGCAGTATTACATAGGTAGACCACGGAACTAATTCTTATTGCCAATCGCCAGAATTAATTGGGAAATAGACAGTGACTCTATATTAACTCAGGTCTGCATATGCAGATTATAGATTCGGGGTGTTAGGCAAAAAGGATATATAAACTAGCACGAATAAGAGTCGAATATGAGGATGAAGGCTTTATCGAGGTGCTCGTCAACATTTTATGAGTTCCGTATGCCGACATGGCTGAATTTAATGGAAAAGATGCAGCATTACTCTGAGATGGAATCTGCATCCGGCCAGTAGGAATTTACGGATGAGATTTCTATTTTGTTTTAGGACCAAATGGGGAACAATGGAGTCGTACCTTTTTCCCCGCTCATGTCTCACATTTGGTTGAGTGTAAACCCTCTATTTTATTTCTGAGATCGCAAACGTCCATTCAGAGTATGAATGCCAGCGACTCAGGAGGATTAGTAATTTATAGCAACGGAATTTGTGAGCTAACTAGTAGGAATCGTGTAGACATATCAGGCGGAAGAACGATCAGAAAGGAGACTGTTTAGGAGAAGCACCAGGGAGACAGGAAGTGGTTACCACATGGAGTCTGAAAACTGGTAAAACTGGAAATCTTGTTGGTACGTGGTACAACAGGCTTAAGGAGGGAGTATTTGTCACATAGTGAACCAGTTTTCCCAGTTTGCAGACACGAAAAGAGGAACGGGTTCTAAGAAATGAGAATTTCACGTGTAAGCGACTGGCGTTGCTTTTTTTTTGGCGAATGCCGTAGTTTAGAACGAGGCGGAATTTGGTGCCAGGGCTGAAATAGAATGCGTTAGAGGTCTCCCGGCCCGACCTGACATACTCACTTGAGTCTGAACGTTCTCCCTAAGCAGATGTAGTTCTATCGAGAGGGTGTTGGTTTTTTCCGCCAACAGTGCCTTCTTTGATGATGGTGAGGGAAATATTGGTTTTTTGAATGATTCATATCTGTTTGATAAGATAAATATAATATATGTAACTTATGTATTTTGTTGAAGTTTGCATAAGTGCTAGGATACCCTCCTTAGTAAATCCCGCAGCGTGTAGCGGTTAACCACACCAGTTCTGTGTTGGTTTATTAATCCTCTTTGGCTTCCTGTATTGAGTTCTTGTTTGGCCACACCTCTTTTAATTTGCTGTTCTGGCATCCTGCCCAAGGTTGTAGATTCACAGTCATTACTTGGTTCTCGCGAATGACTTACTTCTCGTAGAACATTCAGAATGTCAGCCTGGTTCATGACTCGTCCGCCTTCCACAGTAGCCTTACCCGCAAGCTTGTCAGCCAGCTCATTTCTTCGTACACCCGTATGCCCTTGCACGAAAATGAAACTAATATTTGCCAGCCGAGACCACTCCAGAGACAGAAACCACTCTCTTCGGATCCACCCCATCTCTATCTTCTTGTGCATGATCATCGAGTCACTAAGGAAACATGCCCTAGTGAATATCTGTGTCTCGAGCTAGAAGATTCTTGACAATCTTTGTCATGGCATGAAATGTAGTCAATACACAAACTGAACCATGCCATCAGAGATCATAAACTGTGGAGAGGCATGATCGCCCACGCCAACCGGCAAGGCACTGAATGATAATGAATACAAGAGTAGTTTGTGTGTGAGAGATGAGAGGTTGGAGGCCTCATTTTTAATCAATTTTACTAAACATTCGGGTTTCCCAACGACCAATCTGATGTATGATGTGTATGTTAGAGTGAGAGCTTGATGGAGGACTGTACCACTGTGATGTATGATTTTGTGTTAGAGTGAGGACTGTACCACTGTGATGTATGATGTGTGTGTTAGAGTGAGGACTGGACCACTGTGATGTATGATGTGTGTGTTAGAGTGAGGGATGGACCACTGTGATGTGTGTGTTAGAGTGAGGACTGGACCACTGTGATGTGTGTGTTAGAGTGAGGGCTGGACCACTGTGATGTATGATGTGTATGTTAGAGTGAGAGCTTGATGGAGGACTGTACCACTGTGATGATGATTTTGTGTTAGAGTGAGGACTGGACCACTGTGATGTATGATGTGTGAGTTAGGTGAGGGAGGGACCACTGTGATGTGAGTGTTAGAGTGAGGGCTGGACCACTGTGATGGGGTGTTTGAGTGAGGGCGGACCACTGGATGTAGTGTGTATGTTAGAGTGAGGGCTTGATGGAGGACTGGACCACTGTGATGTAGAGTGTGTTTTTAGAGTGGGCTGGACCACTGTGAGTATATGTATGTTTCGAGTGAGGGCTGGACCACTGTGATGTATTATGTGTGTGTTAGAGTGAGGGCCTGGACCCTGTGATGTATGATGTGTGTGTTAGAGTGCGGCTGGACCACTGTGATGTATGATGTGTGTGTTAGAGGAGGGCTGGACACTGTGATGTATGATGTGTGTTAGAGTGAGGGCTGGACCACTGTGATGTATGATGTGTGTGTTAGAGTAAGGGCTGGACCACTGTGATGTATGATGTGTGTGTTAGAGTGAGGGCTGGACCACGTGATGTATGATGTATGTGTTAGAGTGAGGGCTGGACCACTGTGATGTATGATGTGTGTGTTAGAGTGAGGACTGGACCACTGTGATGTATGATGTGTGTGTTAGAGTGAGGGCTGGACCACTGTGATGTATGATGTGTGTGTTAGAGTGAGGGCTGGACCACTGTGATGTATGATGTGTGTGTTAGAGTGAGGGCTGGACCACTGTGATGTATGATGTGTGTGTTAGAGTGAGGGCTGGACCACTGTGATGTATGATGTGTGTGTTAGAGTGAGGGCTGGACCACTGTGATGTATGGTGTGTGTGTTAGAGTGAGGGCTGGACCACTGTGATGTATGATGTGTGTGTTAGAGTGAGGGCTGGACCACTGTGATGTATGATGTGTGTGTTAGAGTGAGGGCTGGACCACTGTGATGTATGATGTGTGTGTTAGAGTGAGGGCTGGACCACTGTGATGTATGATGTGTGTGTTAGAGTGAGGGCTGGACCACTGTGATGTATGATGTGTGTGTGTTAGAGTGAGGGCTGGACCACTGTGATGTATGATGTGTGTTAGAGTGAGGGCTGGACCACTGTGATGTATGATGTGTGTGTTAGAGTGAGGGCTGGACCACTGTGATGTATGATGTGTGTGTTAGAGTGAGGGCTGGACCACTGTGATGTATGATGTGTGTGTTAGAGTGAGGGCTGGACCACTGTGATGTATGATGTGTGTGTTAGAGTGAGGGCTGGACCACTGTGATGTATGATGTGTGTAAGAGTGAGGGCTGGACCACTGTGATGTATGATGTGTGTGCTTGAGTGATGGCTGGACCACTGTGATGTGTGTGTTAGAGTGAGGGCTGGACCACTGTGATGTATGATGTGTGTGTTAGAGTGAGGGTTGGACCACTGTGATGTATGATGTGTGTGTGTTAGAGTGAGGGCTGGACCACTGTGATGTATGATGTGTGTGTTAGAGTGAGGACTGGACCACTGTGATGTATGATGTGTGTTAGAGTGAGGGCTGGACCACTGTGATGTATGATGTGTGTGTTAGAGTGATTGCTGGACCACTGTGACGTATGATGTGTGTGTTAGAGTGAGGGCTGGACCACTGTGATGTATGATGTGTGTGTTAGAGTGAGGGCTGGACCACTGTGATGTATGATGTGTGTGTTAGAGTGAGGGCTGGACCACTGTGATGTATGATGTGTGTGCTTGAGTGATGGCTGGACGACTGTGATGTATGATGTGTGTGTTAGAGTGAGGGCTGGACCACTGTGATGTATGATGTGTGTGTTAGAGTGAGGGCTGGACCACTGTGATGTATGATGTGTGTGCTTGAGTGATGGCTGGACCACTGTGATGTATGATGTGTGTGTTAGAGTGAGGGCTGGACCACTGTGATGTATGATGTGTGTGTTAGAGTGAGGGCTGGACCACTGTGATGTGTGTGTTAGAGTGAGGGCTGGACCACTGTGATGTATGATGTGTATGTTAGAGTGAGGGCTTGATGGAGGACTGGACCACTGTGATGTATGATGTGTGTGTTAGAGTGAGGGCTGGACCACTGTGATGTATGATGTGTGTGTTAGAGTGATGGCTGGACCACTGTGGTGTATGATGAATGTGTTAGAGTGAGGGCTGGACCACTGTGATGTATGATGTGTGTGTTAGAGTGAGGGCTGGACCACTGTGATGTATGATGTGTGTGTTAGAGTGAGGGCTGGACCACTGTGATGTATGATGTGTGTGTTAGAGTGAGGGCTGCACCACTGTGATGTATGATGTGTTAGAGTGAGGGCTGGACCACTGTGATGTATGATGTGTGAGTTAGAGTGAAGGATGGACCACTGTGATGTGAGTGTTAGAGTGAGGGCTGGACCACTGTGATGTATGATGTGTTTGCTTGAGTGATGGCTGGACCACTGTGCACTGCCATAAATTTGGAACCATGACTAACTAGCTAACTAACTAACAGTAAAATCAAACACATTGTCCTCTACATTAAAAATGGTGTAAAGTGCTCCGCTTGAAATAAGAATGATGCTGATGAAGTATTCACCAACTTCAAACTTGTTGTTTGCATATCCCTTTGACAGAACATCACAATCAACACCAGCATATCTGCCGCTGTGATCTCTTGGCAAGTTTACAAGTTTACGTTCAGTAGTTTGCCGTTGCTTTCTGAATGAGCGGCACTGTACCAATGCAAAACCAACGCAACACGGTCTTCTGCCAAATCACATGCAGCCGTGTTTCGAACGCGGGTATACGGGATTACGAACCATGTTTGTAAGGCCTTCACCAAGGAGACCAGCAACTTCGAACTACAAGATTTATATTAAACAACTACATCACCTTGTGCTGA
Source organism: Cepaea nemoralis (assembly GCA_014155875.1). Lineage (NCBI taxonomy): Eukaryota > Metazoa > Mollusca > Gastropoda > Stylommatophora > Helicidae > Cepaea > Cepaea nemoralis. The sequence goes on from JACEFZ010027402.1 coordinate 26,231, forward strand.
AGCCACAGATAATTTTTTAGGCATGGAGGTTAAAAAGGCATTTTCCGTCTGTTTTAGACCATGTGGTATAAGTTCTTGGGAGGAATCCTTGGAAAATTGCTTTCACTGAAAGTGTAAAACTTGTCCAATAAAAGTGGCCTTTGATTTACAATACATAACCACAACAGAATGCCTCCATATGTGTATGAGGTTGGAGTCATTTGACAATGAAATACATACAGGAAACATTTCCAGCCTCTGCCTAATTCCAGTCTGTGTGCAGTGTTGTATCATGTCTGTGTGTGGTGTGATGTATCATTTCTGTGTGGTGTGCTGTATCATGTCTGTGTGTGGTGTGGTGTATCATGTCTGTGTGTGGTGTGCTGTATCATGTCTGTGTGTGGTGTGCTGTATCATGTCTGTGTGTGGTGTGCTGTATCATGTCTGTGTGTGGTGTGGTGTATCATGTCTGTGTGTGGTGTGCTGTATCATGTCTGTGTGTGGTGTGCTGTATCATGTCTGTGTGTGGTGTGATGTATCATTTCTGTGTGGTGTGCTGTATCGTTCTGTGTGTGGTGTGCTGTATCATGTCTGTGTGTGGTGTGCTGTATCATGTCTGTGTGTGGTGTGGTGTATCATGTCTGTGTGTGGTGTGCTGTATCGTCTCTGTGTGTGGTGTGCTGTATCATGTCTGTGTGTGGTGTGCTGTATCATGTCTGTGTGTGGTGTGCTGTATCATGTCTGTGTGTGGTGTGCTGTATCATGTCTGTGTGTGGTGTGCTGTATCGTTCTGTGTGTGGTGTGGTGTATCATGTCTGTGTGTGGTGTGCTGTATCATGTCTGTGTGTGGTGTGCTGTATCATGTCTGTGTGTGGTGTGCTGTATCATGTCTGTGTGTGGTGTGGTGTATCATGTCTGTGTGTGGTGTGCTGTATCATGTCTGTGTGTGGTGTGGTGTATCATGTCTGTGTGTGGTGTGCTGTATCGTCTCTGTGTGTGGTGTGCTGTATCATGTCTGTTTGTGGTGTGCTGTATCATGTTTGTGTGTGGTGTCCTGTGATGAGGCGCCTTCAGTCAGCATCAGAATCACAAAAGTTTGAAAGGAATTAAAGAGCCCACAAGCATTTTTCTATCATTCTCTAAAAGAATAAACATCCACCAGAAAAGAATAGAATAAAAATGCAAGAGTAAAATACAGTGTCACTTAGAGCCCGCACTATCATTTTTACTACATTGCGCTCACAGATTGTAGATCAAAGCAACGTCTGGTCTCTATATCTCATGGATTTTCACTGTGATGTTCTGAACAACCAGACATCTGGGAGCCAGTCAGTGGAGACTGGTGTGTTAGGTTTGTGGCCATAGGAGGCCAGTAAAATAATGTTTTCCCCCCATATAGAGGGATTGACATTAATGTAAATCAACGACTACATTAAAAGTGTGCAAATAAAGTTTAAAAGATAATCATATAAGTAAAAAGTTCATTATAAAATGTAAGTATGTAAAGATTAAAAACAGGTTATATAAGAAACAAAAAATATCATATGTGGCATTAAAATATTTTACTTTCTTCTTCACATTTTATATTTCTACAAAAATAGTAGAGAAGTATAGAGTTAGTTAATAAATACTATCGCTAATATATTCTTTATTTGCTTAAAATTTAAGTAATGTCCCTTGTTACAATATTAGATGTTTATGTCCCTTACTAATTGTTTTTATTTTTTAATGTTGGGTTCCTTTCCATTTTTACATCCTTTACATATGAAGATTTTCTTACAATTAACATTATAAACCATATCACTAAGCTTCTACTCAGAATCATAATGAGAAGAACCAAAAAGATAATAAAAATGGAAATTAGTGAAGAACAGTATGGATTTGTGGATTTTAAAAAGGCTTATTGCTTGCTTGCTTGTGTTCGTTGGCTTGAGCTCCAACGCGAAGTCCTGTATGTCGGATGAAGACATCCTGTTGTCCAACATCAGTGTGATGTCATACAGGACCTGAGTTTTGCGTGAGTATCCGTTGTCCCATGTCTGGCTTATTGGTGTGCAGACTGGTGGTTCCTCGCCATACAGGCAGACACTCTCCGACTTCGGAGGAATCGGCGATCCTATTGACTTTAGCCAGGACCCCGAAGGGACCTGTTGCCCAGGACGCTCGACGTGGACGCGTCAATAGGTCTTGGCCAGTATATAACCCGGCCCTGGTGCCTTGGAAACATCTCTGCGTCCCAAAAAGGCTTATGATAGTGTCCATAGGAATAGTCTATGAAATGCTATGCAGGAATTTGGAATACCAAGGAAGTTAATCAACATGAGCAGACTATGCATGGAAGATACTTATAATATAGTAATATATAAAGGCAGGAAATCAGACCCCTTCCAAATAACATCTGGCTTGAAACAGGGTGATGCACTATCGCCGCTACTCTTCAATCTGGCTCTAGAGAAAGTTGTAAGGAAGATAAAGGAGGAATGTGATATTGGAGGAACATCCAAGCTGCTTGGTTATGCAGATGATATAGATATTATAGGGCAAAGTGAACAAAAGACATTGGAAATATTGACTCACTAAAAGGAAAAAGCCCAACAGATGGGGCTGGTTATCAACCAAGATAAGACAGAATATATGGTAATTTCAAGAGACGGAATGGCTAAAAACTCTGGCCACATACAAATAGATAATATGACCATTAAAAGAACGGAAACATACAAATACCTGGGTACAATCTTCAACTGCTCCAACATCATAAGGGAAGAAATACAAACTAGAATCAACTCTGGAAATAAGATATACAATGCACTACAACATCTACTAAAATCAAAGGCGCTATCTCGTAACACCAAAATCACAATATACAAAACACTGATCAGACCAGTTGTGCTGTATGGCTCTGAAACCTGGAGTACAACGAAAGGAGACGAAGCCTTGTTACAAACCTTTGAGAACAAAATTTTAAGACGCATCTTTGGACCCATTAGGGATACACAAAGTGGAGAGTGGAAAAGAAGAAGTAACAAAGACATTTATGATCTGTTTAAGTCCCCGCTAATCACTGGTATCATGAATGCTAATAGACTACAATGGCTGGGGCATATAGAAAGAATGGAAGATAATAGGGAAACAAAACTCGCTTACACTCAGGAAATAAATGACCGTAGACCCCGAGGTAGACCAAGAAGACGGTGGAGAGATAATACATGTACAGACCTACACGCACTTGGAATCAACGACTGGCAAGAGAAGGTCCACCAGAGAGACGAATGGAGACGGATTGTATTTGCAGCAAAGAACTTCAATGGCTCGGAAAGCTGAAGAAGAAGAAGTATGGATTTGTGGAAGGAAAGGGCACAAACAATGCATTTTACACATTTTTTTTTTTTTTTAGCATATCCTTTTACAGGACTTAGCTGTCAACACCAGCATCTTTCAGCTGTATGTTGATCTCTTGGCAAGATTACGCTCAGTAGTTTGCCATTGCTTTCTGAGCGGCCGGCTCAGTATCCCGCAAGTCACGAGCGGGGGTCGAACCGCCTATTTTACACATTACGGACACTAATAGAAAGGTCAATAGAGAAACAGAGAGACATATATTTGTGCTTCATAGATTATACTAAGGCATTTGATAAAGTAAAACATGATGAACTGATTAAAATGTTGGAAGATATCAACATTGATGGAAAAGATTTAAGAATAATAAAGAATGTTTACTGGAACCAAGTAGCAGCAATGAAAATGGGAAATAAAGAGGGTAGTTACGAACAGATAAAGCTAGGAGTACGACAGGGGTGTATCTTGTCACCAGATCTTTTCTCCCTGTATAGCGAAGTAAAAATGAGAGAGATCAAAGAGATGCCAGGAATACTAGTTGGAGGTTATAATATAAATAATATACGCTATGCAGATGACACAGTATTGGTGGCGGATAATTCAACAGACCTACAACAATTATTAGACGTTGTAGTAACAGAGAGTGCAAGGAAAGGACTCTCCTTGAATATCAAGAAAACAGTAATAATGGTAATATCAAAGAAAATGGTGACACCAAAATGTGACATAGAAATAGAACGAAAAATCCTTAACCAAGTGGATAATTTTAGATACCTAGGGGCATTAATAACATCAGATGGAAGATGTACAACAGAGATTAGGAGCAGAAAAGGGCAGGCACAAGCCGCTTTTCAGAAAATGAAGAGTAGTATCTTATGCAATAAGTCACTATCACTGAATGTAAGAAAGAGAGTGCTTGAAATGCTATGTAGAACCAGTTTTGCTGTATGGCAGTGAATCTTGGAATGTAAATGAACAAATTAAGAAGAATTAGAAGCAACAGAGATGTGGTTCCTGAGACGAATGTTGCGAATTCATTGGACTGCCAGAGTACCTAACGACGACTGCCTGAAACAGGCTAATGAAACTAGAACATTATATACAACAATAAGACAGAGACAAACATCTTTTTTTGGTCATGTAATGAGAAGAGAGGCATTGGAGAACATCGTAACAACTGGAAAGATCGAGGGGAAGAGAGGCAGAGGCAGACCAAGAGAAATGATGCTGGATGGATTGAGACGGTGGCATGGAGGAATATCAGCAGCAGAGTTGATCCAGAAACCAAAGACCGAGATCTGTGGAGAGCCATGAACGCCTACGCCAGCCGGCACGGCATCACTTGGTGATGATGATGATGATCCTTTACAGGGCGTTGCAGTCAACACCAGCACTTTTCAGCTGCTGTTGATGTATTAGGCAAGCTTTACATTCAGTAGTTTGCCATTGCTTTAGGAACGAATGGCTCATATACCCCCATAAGTTACCAGCGCGGCGCGATCCGCTGCGGATTTCGCGCAGCTGTTTTCCCCACGTGGATATACGGGATTACGAACAACGTCGTTAACACCTTGGCCAGGGAGACCGGCTAAGTGTTTTTCTTTTAGATACCTTGTAATTTCGCAGAATGCTTGATCAAAATTATTAAGTGTAGTGATCAATCAAGGCATTACTATCATGTTATTATGTTATTTTAAATATGCTCTAAGCAATTAGGGAAATGCAAGCGCAATTGAATTGTATGATTTATCTTCTTCTTCTTCTTCTTCTTCTTCTTCTTCTTCTTCTTCTTCTTCTTCTTCTTCTTCTTCTTCTTCTTCTTCTTCTTCTTCTTCTTCTTCTTCTTCTTCTTCTTCTTCTTCTTCTTCTTCTTCTGCGTTAATCCAGAGTTTTTTGTTGTTGTTCTTTTGGACGTGATTGTGTTGTGCCTGTTTACAGCAGAGCTGCGTTCTTGCGCCGTTAGGTCGACACATCTGCGGGCATTTGTTGCCCGGGTTAACCTTCCCGGGGGTTTCTTAGCTTTCTTAGGACGTTTGACTCTCACTGTTGTGGTGTTATCCCCCATCCCAGCTGGCCCACTAAGAACAGCCGAAGACATCCCAGTCAGCCTTCAAGGGAAGGCAGGGGCATACCATGGCCATTCCCCGCCATCCAAGGAGACTTCCATACTTGCAGAGCCGACACACAGCGCCCTAGTACTGGTCTCACTCAAGGAATCGTCACGTCCTGCACATGGCTGCTTTGCCTCACTTCCGTATAATTGGGCCTCCGTTCACCATAGGCTGTTCTTCCGGAAACCAGAAGAATGCAGTCTGCAGATGACATCCACACAGTGAGCTTTCGATTCGGACTTTCCACGTAATGGATTTGCTATCCAAGCAATATTCCATTTCGTGCCACTAGGACACTTTTTCCACCTTTTATGAAGCCCACACAGTGAGCTTTCGATTCGGACTTTCCACGTAATGGATTTGCTATCCAAGCAATATTCCATTTCATGCCTTTGGGACGCTTTTGTAACCGACATACCTGTGGTATGAAGTGTGGCAGTCTAAATACTTCTTCATGCACCTTTAAATGTCAACCTGAATGTAGTTAAAGTAAGCTGCAGTCAACTTGAGCTTGTTGATATCTCCATAGAGCTTGTCCTCAACTGAAGCAGGTGTGAGTCAAAATATCTTTCTCTGTTCTGCATATATTGGGCACTCCTGCAGCAAATGTTTAGCTGTCATTTTACCAGTTCGACAATTACATTCATCGGTATCTCCTATCTTTAGTTTATTGAACAAGTGGTATTTCAGCCTGTTATGTCCTGTGCAGAGTCTAAAGATTTCTACTTGTTCTCTTCGTTTGAGTTTGTAATATGCATCATCCTTCTGGTGGCCTGGATGCTCTGATTCCCATTTGATTCTATAAGTGCTTTTTATAAATCTCTTTGCCTCATTATAGGTTATGTCTATGTCAGGCTGTGGTAGTCGTCCACACTCTTTTGCTAGTCTGTCAGCCTCTTCATTTCCAGGTATACTGCAATGTGATGGGATCCACTGTATTACAACTTTTTTGGATTTCTGGCATAGACCATGGAATGCTGCTCTTAGGTCAGCTAGTTCTGTGCTGTTTTTATCCTTCAGTATTGAGCCAGCTGACTTTGCATCTGTGAAGATTGCTATTTGCTTCTCCTTATTTTCCTCCATCAAGAGCATTTCTGCTGCAGTTTTCAAAGCCTCTACCTCCGCTTTGATGTTACTTGAAAATTTTCCAGTTGCCACTGACTGTGTCTTTTCTCACTCCATTTTTTAAAGTTAGGAGAATTCCTCCTCCTCCTTTTTATATTGAATTTTTGGCTGATCCATCTGTATATGCATGTGTCCAATTGCTGCTTGGGTAATGTTCTTTTATGTAGTTTAGGGTTATTTTTCTTCTTTCGGTTTCATTCTGAGTGTTCTTTTTCTCAATACCAGGAAAGTTTTCTATCATCTCAGACTGTTGCTGCTGTCTCCAAGCTGAGAACTTGTGTTTTTCCGTTCAATACCAGCCTAGGTTTCTGAGTTTTATTTGAGAGGGAGAACACTGTGCATGTTGTTTTCTCCTCACTTATCTTCACTAGCCATGATTTTGACCAGTCCTCTAGCGCTAATAAGGCTTGCTGTATTCTGTTGTTAGCTGTACTAATATATTCTTCAGATGTCCATATAGCTAGGTGATCTGCAAAGGAGGATGTGTGTACACTGGCTGGAAAATTTTCCGTGATGTCATTTATATATGCTAGGAATAATGTTGGTGAAAGAACTCCTCCTTGGGGGGACACCTTGCTCCAATAGCATCATTTTGCTGGTTTGTCCTTGGAGTTTTGTCCTGGCAGTTCTGTTCTCAAGGTAGTGGCTGATCCATTTATATATTTTTCCACAAACATGCATTTTTTGCAGTTTTACTTTCAGTCCTTCCTTCCATACTTTATCGAATGCTTTTTCTAAATCTATCCTGACCGCTAGTGTGTGCTTTTTCTCTTGAAAGGCATCCTCTATTTCCTGAACTGTATAGATTATTTGATCTTCAGTGGATCTGTACTTTCTGAATCCTGCTTGGTGTGATGTTAAGAGTTGCTTTTCTTCCAGATGCCATGTTAGCCTGCCATTGATAATGCGTTCCATTAATTTTCCTACACAGCTAAGTAGACTGATAGGTCGATAGCCATTTGGTTCTTCCAGTCTTTTCCTTTCTTTGGGACTGGTATTTGTATAGCTTCTTTCCATGCCTGTGGGACTATTCCTCTCTTCCAGCTGTAATTTACGACTGCTAGTAGTTTCTTTTTTGCCTTAGTGCCTAGTCCTATTAGCATTTCATTTGTGATTCCATCCTTTCCTGGTGATTTCTTCTTTTTAGGGTATTCATTGCCTGTTCCATTTCTTCCATTGTTAGATTGCCATCATATATTCTGCTGCTGTCTCTGTATTACCATGATGTATCTGTTTGTCTTTGATTGCTTTCTTCTGTTCGGTTGTAATATCAATGTGGTTTGCACTGGCATAGTGTTCCATTAGTGCATTTGTACCCTTTTTTCCCTGTAAGCAAGGCATTTCCTTGTTTAATTGTTAATTGTTTGTTTCTGGGTCCTTTATTGTTCATGGCTTTCACTAGTTTCCATAGTTTGTTTCCATCCCAGTCAAAATTCAGGTTTTCTGTTTTTTTCTTCCAACATTCTCTTGTTGTTTGATTTACTCTTCTTTTATACTTTGCTGAGATGGCTTTGAGAGAGATTTTCGCTTCAGTTGTTTGTTCCCTCTCTGCTGTTTTCCTTGCATCTTCAACTTTGTCTTCCAAAATTTGTAGTTCTTCAGTCCAGTATGATTTGTAATTTTTCCTCGCTCCTCTTGGAAAAGACACAGTGGCCGCCTGTATTATTGCTCTGTTTAGATTTCCACCATTTGCTTCATGTTGCCATATCGTGTATTTATGTTTTCACAATATTTGTCTGTTAGTATGGCAAATCTGTCCCAATCTGCTCGTTTGTAATTCCAGCGGGGCAAAGAACATACTCCATATTCATTACAAGCTTGATTGGTCTGTGGTCACTACCTGCTAATTGGTGAAGCGCATGGCGATCGATTTTGTGGAGGATGTCTCCTGTGCAGAAAGCTAAGTCTGGAGTAGAAGTGGTAAACCATCTTGTGGAGTAGAAGCTCGGTGTGTCATCCGCTTCGTTGAGTAGATTTGAGATTTGAGTCTATTTCCCAGTCCTCCACTTCATCTCCTCTTTTGTCAGTATCTGGGTATCCCCACCTTTCTGAACGGCTATTAAAGTCTCCGACAATAATGCAGTTTGTGTCAGTTATTTTCATGTTTGAGAGTGTAAGATCCTTATCTGCTGGGCTATACAGATTGTAAATTCTAATTTTCACGTCCTTTATCATTATATCAACACCTATAATTTCCGTTTGGTTGTCAGATATCACAGATTACTTCGCTGCAAGGTATTGTATTTCGTGTAAGTATTAGTACTCCTCCTTCTGTGTCTTTCGCGGTCGAAACATGTGGACTGATATCCTCTGACTGAGAATATGCGATTGGCGTTGAGGTGTGTCTCTTGAATGCATGCCACATCTATTCTATCTTTATGAAGACGCTTTGTTAGGGAGACTTTCTTGTTACAAACTCCCTTCGGCATTCCACTGTAGTATGTTGAGTGTCCGGGGTACTTGGTCAATAGCTCTTAATCTACTCCTCTGTGCCTTGACTCCACAGCATAGGGGAAGCTGATCACGATTAATCATGCGTGGACCCCCTCGAGGCAGGGGGCCCAGCACTACACCGCCTGATGGGACTTCGAGGGATTAGCCCCATAACGATTAATTTTAATTTGTGACATCATGAATTAAGTTACGTTGCACTGCTTTGTCAAGCCTGTGACTCAGTACATCCGATTTCGACAAGCAATTTTTGGGGTGCTTTCCTTAGCCTTTTACTTTCCCCAGCCTACCTACAAGGCAGCAGGTTTGTGTGTCGCTTGGTCAGGTCCATCTCCCTTGACCTGTCCGACGTGGGTGACCCTACCAGTAGCTGTGCTACCGTCGGCATAGCTATTGGGGTCATTGGAACACTCAAGCCCCTCTACCTGGTCACGGTGGACACACAGCAGAGGGGTGATTTATTATTATATGGTGCAAGATACCAACATTGATGGGAAAGGTTTAAGAAGTATAATCAAGAATATTTACTGGAACAAAGTAGCAGCAATTAAAATGGGAAATAAAGAGGGTAGTTACGAACAGATAAAGCTAGGAGTACATCAGGGGTGTGTCGTGTCACCGGATCTCTTCTCCCTATATAGTGAAGTATGTCTTAATCCTGTTCTGTAAAGCTGCATTACTTTGTGTTATTTTGTATTTATTACTTGTTTCTAGGGGTGTTCGTTTAGATGAATTGTTGTTGTATTTTCTTCTTTAGTTATAGTCATTACCTCTGTTTGACTTATACTAATTTTCATGTTATGTTCCCTACACATTTCGTTTAGACCAGTGGTTCTCAACCATTTTTGGCGCGTGCACCCCTGCACCATATTTCAGAACGTCGTCCCTCCCCCCCCCCCCCCCTTCATGTTTCCTGCCTATAAATGTCTCCCCCCCCCCCCCCCCCCCCCACGCCCCTACACAGTGTCAACAACCTGTTTTCGTGCGAATCCTTCATTCACCCCTCGAAATCACAAAACACATCGTGTGGGTGAATGGGCATTCAAGCTTCATGTTTTATTATGTCTAATACATCGTTCTCTGAGCAAACACAAGTAATAATCCTATTCAATGGTAATCAACTATCCTAGATTAAATATAACTATGCTTCTTATAACTCTACACCATAAGGGAAAAACACAGGTCTCGTCACACCGACTGTCAGTCTCCGTCTGACTCAATTCACTTGTCGAGTCCAGTTTCTCGTCCCTTTCCCTCGTGCGGTTAGCTGTGCGGCGTGCTGGCACACTTACCACGCTGGTCCAGTTGTCCAGTCCTCGTCCTACCGCTATACTAGAGTTCAGTCTGTTTACGGGTAATCCCCGTGTTTACGTTAGTCTGTCTTACTACGGGAGTGAATCCCGTCATGTCCTAAGTATGTCCTAGCTATGACACCTGCGTGTCCTGTCTAGGTCTGGTCCTAACACTAGTTTGGAGTACTACCTCCTTCTACTGTCTCTCTCTATGTATACTCTTGTATAGAGTCCCTATCATATCCTGTCTCTGTCCTTTACTTTCATTTGTCCTTGTCCTACTTGTCTCTATCTCTATACTAGTTCTATATCTGTCCCTTCCAGCACTCTGACACACAGTATACGTAAAAATAGAAGCTAACTTTAATAATACATACTAGAACAAGTCTAGACGTCTACATAAAACATGATTTGCGGTTCTACTTATGTTATAAAATGAATTTCAGAAGGGAGAGGAGTACAGAACTGTGAAGTGTGGAGGGAAAAAGAATATCAAGTAATCGGTTCTTTTACAAGGGTAGTTCAATAAGTAAGTCACAAATGGCTGTAGAAAAATAACTAAATATGGTAACAACTTGAAACCAGTTTATTTTTATACATACATTGTCCCTTTATTTCTCAACGTAATTGCCACCAACATTGATGCACTTATCTCATCGTTTTATCAGTCCTCCCAAAACGGATGCATATAACTGTGTGCTCTTTTTCTATACCATGTTTCCACTTCAGGTGTCAGTGGACTTAGCCCCTAGCGATTTCCATCTTTCTGGTCCATTGAGACATTTCGCAAATGACGCCGAAGTTGAATGTGAAGTGAAACTGTGGTATAGAAAACAGAGCACGCAGTTCTATGCAGCCGGTTTGGGAGGACTGATAAAACGATGGGATAAGTGGATCAATGTTGGTGGAAATTATTTTGAGAAATGCTCAAAATGGAATAGCTAGCTAGATAACATCTAGTCTAGAAACGGAACAACAACATCTAGAAATGTCTGCATGTATGGCGGCTGGTGTGTCGCAGAAGCGACCGGTTTTCTTGCCTTCATAAATGTGTGGCTGCTGGTTTTCCTAGTGACTGCCGTTTCTATCTATGATGAACTGTGTTTTAGAGGAGGACCATCCCACTGTGGAATCCCAGGAAACGACAGAGCTGATCGATTGGCTAAGGAAGGAGCCAAAGAAGAACAACCTGATGTGCCTATTACATACCACCAAAAGAAAAGAATGATCAAATCAGTCAGAAGGCCACCAAACCTTACTCAAGACGACTACCACGTTATGGACAGACCAGAACAAGTCATCCTTCTGCGCCTCAGAACAGGACACAATATATTACGCAACCACATGTATATAAAATTCAAGATTGGTGACTCAGCCATGTGCACATGTGGTTTGGCGTCGCAGACAGCAGAGCACATACTCCAGGATTGCCCAAACTACAACATATCCAGGCGAACCTTCTGGCCTAGAGAGACAACAGTGGAAGATAAACTCTATGGACCGCTGAATGAACTAAAAAAGACTGTTAGATTCATACAAGAGACAACATTGCAGTTATAAACATATTTCAGGCGAACGAAAGAAGAAGAAGAAGAGGAGGACCTTTGTGTTGGCATGCTGGTGACGACATTATGTACAGTGAAATGTTTCTTTACATCTGTTAGAGGTTGTTTTGTTTCGTGATCTACATTTCGGAGACAAAAATGGCGTGACTGGGTAGAAAATATCTAGAAACGGAACAATATCTAGAAACATCGAGACTTTGTAGGTGAGCATCTGGTTGGGAAAGTAACTGCCAGTTCCATCAAGGATGAATTGTATTGTTCGTAGAGGACATTTGTGGTGACATTCTGGTGGTGGTTTTTTGCAGTGTGCCTGAGGGGGCCGTTGTTTGTCGAGACTCCTGTCTTTTCCACTTTTCACATGGGGAGGTGAGGAATATGTTATGCGATATTCACTGGCATGGGGACGACCCTTTGCTAGTTAGTTAGTTAGTTAGTCACGGTTCCAACTTCACAGCAACGGGTCGTCCCCATTATGCTCCGTTCCTGTGCCAGTGAATATCACATAAAAACGCTCCCCACTGCCCAATGGGAAAAGTGGAAAAGACAGGAGTCTCGACAAACAACAGCCCGCACAGATACACTGTGCATAATGCCGCCGCCAGAATGTCAACACAATAGTCCCCCACGAAACATCCAGTTTATCTCTGATTGAATCGGCAGTCATTTTCCCATCTGGATGTTTCCTAGATGTTCACCCACACAGTCCACGAAAATACAGTTCATCATCGATGGTTGTGGCAGTCAACCAGAAGCCCAGAAGCCACGCATTTCTGCATACGGCAAAAACTGGTCAACTCTGGGACATAGCCATCCGCCATCGCTCCGAACATGCAATCACGTTCCGAAAAACCTCGGGCAGATTTAAAAGCTGTGATGTTGGAACCGCGACTAATGACTAATGTTGAGAAATAAAGGGACAATGTGTGTATAAAAATCAACTGGTTTCAAGTTATCATATTTAGTTATTTTTCTACAGCCATTTGTGACTTACTTATCGACTTCCCCTCTATTAGCGGAATCTTGAAATAATCTTAATTCCCCAGCCCCCTAGGAAACCCTAAAATTCCACTGGGTGGGGCGGGAGGGGAGGGGGGAGAGTTTCCCCACCGGTTGAGAACTACTGGATTAGACTATTCATGTGGTTTTGTAATTCAGCTTCTGATTTTGCTATTAGTGCTTGTTCGTCCGCAAACAGTTTTGTAATGGTGTAATTTGCAGATGGTTCTTCTGTGTTCTCGACATGCGGTGTTCTTGCCGTCTCTCTTTGGCTGGTTTCTTTGCATATATTGTCTATATACGTCATGAAAAAGAGATGGCATAAGAGAGGGATGGATGGTTAATATGTTGTTTCTTTTGTGGCCCTAAGAGGCCAGTAAAAAGATGTTTTTCCCCCCATATTGGGGGATGCATATTTTCAGCAATATTAGGCGACATTGAAAGTATGAAAATAATTTTTAAAATATAATTGTATAAGTGAAAAGGTCATTATAAAATGTAAGTATTTAAAGATTAAAAACACGTTCTGTAAGAGAGAAAAAAATATCATATCTCACATTAAAATATTCTACTTTCCTTTTCACATTTTATATTCTTACAGAAATAGTATAGAAGTATAAAGGTAGTTAATAATACTATCGATAGTATATGCTTTATTTGCTTAAAATTTAAGTAATCTCCCTTGTAACAATCCATCCATCATGTGCCATGCCGGTAAGCGTGGGCGGTCATGTTCTGCCATCTCACTCGATCACCAGAGTCGTGGATCAGCTCTGTGTTTCTGTCTCGACCATGCCACAATGCCCTCATCCAGGTACTTGCTTCTAGGTCTTCCCCTTGGTCTGTTCCCCTCGATCTTACCAGTTGTCACCAAATTCTCCAATCCATTTCTTCTCATAACATGCCCAAAAAATTTTGACTGTCTACGTCTAATTTCTCTAATCAATTGTAATGTAACAATATTAGATGTTTATGTCCCTTATTCATTGCTTTTGGTTTTTAATGTTGGTTATCCTTTACAGGGCGTTGCAGTCAGCACCAGCATTTTTCAGCTGCTGTTGATGTACTAGGCAAGCTTTACGTTCAGTAGTTTGCCATTGCTTTAAGAACGACTAGCTCACATACCCCCATAAGTTACCAGCGAGGCGCGATTCGCTGCGGATCTCGCGCAGCTGTTTTCCCCACGTGGATATACGGGATTACGAACAACGTCGTTAACACCTTGGCCAGGGAGACCGGCTAAGTGTTTTTCTTTTAGATACCTTGTAATTTCGCAGAATGCTTGATCATAATTATTAAGTGTAGTGATCAATCAAGGCATTACTATCATGTTATTATGTTCTTTTAAATATGCTCTAAGCAACTAGGGAAATGCAAGCGCAGTTGAATTGTATGATTTATTATCTTCTTCTTCTTCTTCTTCTTCTTCTTCTTCTTCTTCTTCTTCTTCTTCTTCTTCTTCTTCTTCTTCTTCTTCTTCTTCTTCTTCTTCTTCTTCTTCTTCTTCTTCTTCTTCTTCTTCTTCTTCTTCTTCTTCTTCTTCTTCTTCTTCTTCTTCTTCTTCTTCTTCTTCTTCTTCTTCTTCTTCTTCTTCTTCTTCTTCTTCTTCTTCTTCTTCTTCTTCTTCTTCTTCTTCTTCTTCTTCTTCTTCTTCTTCTTCTTCTTCTTCTTCTGCGTTCATCCGGAGTCTTTTTGTTTTTTTGGTACGTGATTGCGTTGTGCCTGTTTACAGCAGAGCTGCGTTCTTGCGCCGTTAGGCCGACACATCCGACTTCTGCGGGCATTTGTTGACCGGGTTAACATTCCCGGGGGTTTCTTAGGTTTCTTAGGACGTTTGACTCTCACTGTTGTGGTGTTATCCCCCATCCCAGCTGGCCCACTAAGAACAGCCGAAGACATCCCAGTCAGCCCTCAAGGGAAGGCAGGAGCAGACCATGTGCATTCCCCTCCATCCAAGGAGGCTTCCATACTTGCAGAGCCGAAACACAGCGCTCTGGTACTGGTCTCACCCAAAGGAATCGTCACGTTCTGCACATGGCTGCTTTGCCTCACTTCCGTATTATAGGGTCTTCCGTTCACCATAGGCTGTTCTTCCGGAAACCAGAAATATGCAGTCTGCAGATGACATCCACACAATGAGCTTTCGATTCGGACTTTCCACGTAATGGATTTGCTATCCAAGCACTATTCCATTTCGTGCCACTAGGACACTTTTTCCACCTTTTATGAAGACCACACAGTGAGCTTTTGATTAAGACTTTCCACGTAATGGCTTTGCTATCCAAGCAATATTCCACTTTAGGACGCTTTTGTAACCGACATACCTGTGGTATGAAGTGTGACAGTCGAAATACTTCTTCATGCACCTTCATGTCAACCTAAATGTAGTTAAAGTAAGCTGCAGTCAACTTGAGTTTGTTGATATCTCCATAGAGCCTGTCCTCAACTGAAGCAGGTGGTGGGCCAAAATATCTTTCTCTGTTCTGCATATATTGGGCACTCCTGCAGCAAATGTTTAGCTGTCATTTTACCAGTTCCACAATTACATTCATCGGTATCTCCTATCTTTAGTTTATTGAACAAGTGGTATTTCAGCCTGTTATGTCCTGTGCAGAGTCTGAAGATTGCTACTTGTTCTCTTCGGTTGAGTTTGTAATATGCATCATCCTTCTGGTGGCCTGGATGCTCTGATTCCCATTTGATTCTATAAGTGCTTTTTATAAATCTCTTTGCCTCATTATAGGTTATGTCTATGTCAGGCTGTGGTAGTCGTCCACACTCTTTTGCTAGTCTGTCAGCCTCTTCATTTCCAGGTATACTGCAATGTGATGGGATCCACTGTATTACAACTTTTTTGGATTTCTGGCATAGACCATGGAATGCTGCTCTTAGGTCAGCTAGTTCTGTGCTGTTTTTGCTCTTCAGTATTGAGACAGCTGACTTTGCATCTGTGAAGATAGCTATTTGCTTCTCTTTATTTTCCTCCATCAAGAGCATTTCTGCTGCAGTTATCAAAGCCTCTACCTCCGCTTTGATGTTACTTGAAAATTTTCCAGTTGCCACTGACTGTGTTTTTTCTCACTCCATTTTTTTAAAGTTAGGAGAATTCCTCCTCCTCCTTTTTCTATTGAATTTTTGGCTGATCCATCTGTATATGCATGGGTCCAATTGCTGCTTGGGTAATGTTCTTTTATGTAGTTTAGGGTTATTTTTCTTTTTTCGGTTTCATTCTGAGTGTTCTTGTTCTCAATACCAGGAATGTTTTCTATCATCTCAGACTGTTGCTGCTGTCTCCAAGCTGAGAACTTGTGTGCATTGTAAATGGGTTTGACTGTTGATATGTTAAGTATGGGATCTGCCCTAATCTTTCGTTTTGCAGTTTCTACAAAGTTGCTACGCTTCAATCTTCCCTTTCCAAAACCATTAAATCTGTTATACATAGGGTGGTCTGTCAATCTTCTAAATTTTTCTGCTTGTTGCTGGGCTCTGCTATCTCTTCTATCCTGCATTGGTTGTAAACAAGTGATCTTTTCTAGTTCATTAATAGGCGTTGTCTTCAGGCTTCCAGTTATGATTCGCATTCCTTGATTTAGGACGCTACTTATTTTGTTAAAGTGTGACTTAGCTGCTGTTGCCCAAGCTGCTAATGCCATTTTCCAGTACTGGCCTCACCCGTCCAGTATATAACTTCTTGAGAACTTTCTCATCTGCTCCCCACGTTGTACCAGCAAGCTTTTTCATGATTGCCATTCTTTGCCTTGCTCTTGTTCGATTTTTCTCAACCTGTGTCTTCCATGTCAGACCACGATCAAAGGTGACTCCTAGATAGTTTGGATTTTCTTCATGGCGCAATATTTTCCATTCAATACCAGCTTAGGTTGCTGAGTTTTATTTGAGAGGGAGAACACTGTGCATGTTGTTTTCTCCTCACTTATCTTCACTAGACATGATTTTGACCAGTCCTCTAGCGCTAATAAGGCTTGCTGTATTCTGCTGTTAGCTGTACTAATATATTCTTCAGATGTCCATATAGCTAGGTCATCTGCAAAGGAGGATGTGTGTACTCTGGCTGGAAAATTTTCCGTGATGTCATTTATATATGCTAGGAATAATGTTGGTGAAAGAACTCCTCCTTGGGGGACACCTTGCTCCAACAGCATCATTTTGCTGGTTTGTTCTTGTACTTTTGTCCTGGCAGTTCTGTTCTCAAGGTAGTGGCTGATCCATTTATACATTTTCCCACAAACATGCATTTTTTGCAGTTTTACTTTCAGTCCTTCCTTCCATACTTTATCGAATGCTTTTTCTAAATCTATCCTGACCGCTAGTGTGTGCTTTTTCTCTTGGAAGGCATCCTCTATTTCCTGAATTGTATAGGTTATTTGATCTTCAGTGGATCTGTACTTTCTGAATCCTGCTTGGTGTGGTGTTAAGAGTTGGTTTTCTTCCAGATGCCATGTTAGCCTGCCATTGATAATGCGTTCCATTAATTTTCCTACACAGCTAAGTAGACTGATAGGTCGATAGCCATTTGGTTCTTCCAGGTCTTTTCCTTTCTTTGGGACTGGTATTAGTATAGCTTCCTTCCATGCCTGTGGGACTATTCCTCTCTTCCAGCTGTAATTTACGACTGCTAGTAGTTTCTTTTTTTGCCTTAGACCCTAGTCCTATTAGCATTTCATTTGTGATTCCATCCTTTCCTGGTGATTTCTTCTTTTTTAGGGTATTCATTGCCTGTTCCATTTCTTCCATTGTTAGATTTGCCATCATATATTCTGCTGCTGTCTCTGTATTACCATGATGTATCTGTTTGTCTTTGATTGCTTTCTTCTGTTCGGTTGTAATATCAATGTGGTTTGCACTGGCATAATGTTCCATTAGTGCATTTGTAGCCTTTTTTTCCTGTAAGCAAGGCATTTCCTTGTTTAATTGTTATTTGTTTTTTTTTCTTCTAGGTTCTTCATTGTTCATGGCTTTCACTAGTTTCCATAGTTTGTTTCCATCCCTGTCAAAATTCAGGTTTTCCTATTTTTTCCCTCCAACAATCTCTTGTTGTTTGATTAACTCTTCTTTTATACTTTGCTGAGATGGCTTTGAAAGAAATGTTCGCTTCAGTTGTTTGTTCTCTCTCTGCTGTTTTCCTGGCATCTTCAACTTTGTCTTCCAAAATTTGTAGTTCTTCAGTCCAGTATGATTTGTAACTTTTCCTCCCTCCTCTTGGAATAGACACAGTGGCCGCCTGTATTATTGCTCTGTTTAGACTTTCCACCATTTGCTTTACGGTGCCATTGTCAGAATCTGGAATGAGATGCAGGAACATCGTTACGCACGTCAGGCGAATAGTTCCCAACTGGGATGCCGTAACATCGTTACGCCCGCCAGGCGAGTATTAGTCACCTGCCTACAGGTTGCTGGCTGACTCAATAGCCAGCGGTCAGGCAAGGACAACGCAAGACGCACGCAGGCCTCGTGAAGCGAATCCACAGAGGGCAAGCGCGTTAACAGACTGACAGCTTGGGGTAATCGGACCAGACAGGACGTATAGAGAGAGAGAAAGGCTTGTGTAGTTCTGTGCCCGAAAGTCGAGTGCTTGTGCATCTTGTGAAATAGACTGTAAGCTGTGGGTTGTCTGTAAGTGTATTGATGTACCATATATGTAATGTAATGATTATCACATGCCAAACTAGATCGTGTTGCATGTGATCGGTAAATAAATCCATTGAACTTCTTGTCGTTGTGTCTCAAGTCCAATCATGTTGTACTTGTACTTGTCTCACATGTGTTAGGGATAACGAGCCAAGTTTAAGACTCTGATATGTGTGAACGTGGGTAGCTCGTCCTCATTGAACGTGGTCGTCCGTATTTAAATGAACGTGAATAACGCGTCCTCGTTGAACAATTGAAATTTATTTAAGATTGAACCATAGTTGTGAACGTGACTTTCGTCCAGAGTTAATGTACATTTAAATGTGAACGTGAAGTCTCATCCTCATATAGTATTATATTAAATTGTTTGAATATGAAGGTTAGATGTGAACGTCAAGTACATACATTTGTTTGATCTTGTAAACGTGTAAAACATCAGTGATTGTGTAACTTGTCGCCATTTTGACCTTGTCGACACTGTGAAACCGTCGCCATTGTAACCTTGTCGCCATCTTGTAAACTTGATGTCTATGTCCTTACTGAATGTCATCTTGATGTAAGTGATGTGTCATCAGTGTTATAGAGTGTTGAGATATATTTAGATTGTCTTTGTGAAGTTGTTTGTGGAAAGCAAAAAGTTTCGGAAAGAAAGTGACTTGTGGTTTGGAAAAAAAATTATTGATTGACGACATTACGACCTACAATTACACTCAACGCCATACAAACCTAATCAAAACTTAGTGACAAGCATACACACCACATCAAATAGACGCTAATTTATTTCCTCCAAAACAAAGCAGGTTTTCTGTGCCATCTAAAACCCTTGCCCGTAGAGGTCATTTTTGTTTTGAACTAGCGACCCTACAGTTCCTAGCCCTAGTGTGAACCGTTCTTCACCGCATCCAGTACACTTGAGTATATGTTTCTTTCTATATACTTTCGGATGCAAATTTGGGCACAAATTGTAAGTTGAACAAAATTGTAAATTTTTCACTATACTAACAACTTATAACTAATTGTGTATCTGACCACTCATTTTCATTTACTATTACCATCATGTCTTCATTAAACGACTTCATAGAGATGGGTTTGAAGCTGAAGTTAACTGGTGATGAGTTAACAAAATGGAGTGAAAGGAAATACTCTGAATCCCACGATCGCGAAGAAAGAGCGGCTGAAAGAGCATTAAAGCAAGCAGAGATCTCAGCTCAGAGTAAAAGAGAAGAGCTTGAGTTACAACTAAAAATTAAACAACTTGAGACTGAAACTGCCATAAATAAAGTGTCTAAGAAATCGGAGAGACTGGAGAAAGAAAACCAGTATAAAAAGTATCAAGGTATTGTAAGAAATTATACCTCAGGTGACTGCATTGCAGCCTTCACCCAAAATTTTGAAACTTTAATGGACCATTACCAGGTCCCAATGTCTGAATGGAATATTATTTACATGAGGAGTTTGTCAGGGGAACCTCTGAAAGTCATAGAGACTATTCCCAAAGACCTCAGGAAAGATTACCATTATCTAAAATCAAAGATTATGGCACATTTTATGCTAGATGAGGCAGGCTACAGAGAACAATTCAGCAAGTTGAGCCCAAAATCGACTCAAACGTTCTCTGACTACCTCTGCTTAGTCCGAGACATATTTGCAAAAAGGACAATACGATAAGACTCTGTATTGACTATAGGAAATTAAACAAAATAACTCTTCTTGATCTAGAACCAATGTCCAACTCTGAAGATCTACTGACAGAACTGACAGACTCTAGATTCTTTACGAAGGTAGACATGACGAAAGGTTACTGGCAGATAACGGTAGACGAACAGAGCAGACACCTGACAGCATTTGCCACACCTTGGGGACTGTACGAATGGTGCAAACTTCCATTTGGGCTGGTCAATGCCCCAGCGACATTCGTACGTATGACACGACTTTTACTAGTGGACATACCAAACATTATCTGTTACATGGACGACATTTGTGTTCACACAAAGACAATGACAGACCATATAAAGACATTACAGCAGACATTTGAACGGATCAGACAGCACGGACTGACGGTAAAGCCGACAAAAGTAGACATAGCCTATCAGGAAATATCCTTCTTGGGGTACAAAATATCTAATGGCTTTGTCACGACAGACGATAACATCGTGTCCAAAATACTGAAACTCTCACTTCCGACTACGAAAAAGCAAGTCAGAAGTGTGTTAGGATTACTAAATTATTATAGACAGTTCATACCTGATTTTGCTGAACTGACTGAAAAATTTACTAACCTACTAACGAAAGATCAACCTGAAAATATTGTAAACAATCAATGCCTAAAATTTGCATTCCAGAAAGTTTTATCTTATTTCTCTGAGAATAGTTTAAAGAATCCCATTCTCAAATTGCCAAATTTTCTTATTCCTTTCAGATTACGCACAGACGCGAGCTCCGTAGCGATTGGAGCAGTTCTGTTACAGGAACATGATAATATCCTACATCCTGTATATTACTTCTCTAGAAAATTAAAACCTAGAGAACGCTCTTGGTCGACACCGCAGTTGGAAGCCCTTGCTCTAGTTGAGGGTATAACTAAATTTTCCAGATTCCTTCTGGGACGTCATTTCATTGTTGAGTCCGACAATAGTCCGTTGAAATTTATTACTTCAGGAATGCCTACCAACCAAATGATAGCGCGCTGGTCTCTTAAACTCCAAGATTACAGCTTTGAAGTTCGACATATTGCAGGCAGAACCAACACAATTGCCGATCTGTTGTCCCGTTGTCCGACCGACCCAGTAAGCACTAATGTCTGAGTGCAGTGTGTCAAATACACTCAGATCAACACAGCCATCAGTGAAGATTTTTTTCCACGAAAAAGCTGTGTGTCTACCATTTGATGTGATAGGGTTTAATTCCCATTATATATAGTTTTCTTATTTTATTATTACTGTATTAAGTGTTTTGAATAATTGTGTAGTGTGTGGTAGAAAGCGAACAATATTAATTGTACATATACTACGAAACAAGAACAGTGCCACATTCGCTCTGAACTTACCGCAAGCGAACTATCCAATTTATCAGTGGTATCTGTGAGTGGAACATTTCCAGTGATATTTTAATCCGTGTGTGAAAGAGTGAACTGAACTTTGACATTTACACCACTGCAGTCAACGAAATCCAGAAGTTTTCCAGCGAAACATCCAACACATGAACGATCAGAACAGTTACATTCCGAGTTACTACATCAGACCGGAACAAGTGTGTTATAGAATTTTTCAACATCAGCTGTTCGTGTGTACTTCCAGATAATTTAGAAATTTAGTCCAAAATTAGCAGACGACAAACAAAACCTTAAAAAGGTATGACGCTTCTAAAATGTTTAAGAATCATCAATGTCGAATACACGAATTGTGTATTAATAGTGTTTCATCTAGTGTAATCTTAGAATCATATCTTGATTAACTTATTCATACTATCGACATTTTTTTCGCTAGTATGGAAAAGCATCAAGCGATGACGCTGAGAAATAGAAAAAATGATTGTAAATTAGTAAATTTAATATTGTTTAAAATTATGTCCCTTTCATTTAATTGTTATTACATTATTACACCAAGGGCGATAAATTGAAATGTATTTGAATATGTGTTGTATATAAATAGTCATGGTGTTGCCAGATTGTTAACACTCCAGGAAGTCATCAACTGGGCATGGTATAGAGTTACCGACGTTGTAGACCGACGGAAGAGCTCATGGCCAAATGAGGTCGGAACTCCAACGTTGAATACGGCTTATAAATAGGTCGTATTACGGTCTTACCAGATGTTTTTTGTTTACAAAGAGCATATTATTACTTTTTTTTCGAGGTTGCGAGGTAGTTGCTTGGAAAGCTGTTGCTACCGATCTGACTGGGTCAATATTGCAACTTAGGTAATCATCCATCGAGAGGATGTAACTTGGCAAGTGGTAAAAATTGAACACCACATGTCTTAAAATACAACTTGCATTTCTTATGTATTTCTATGCCATTATTATTATGTATTTCTATACCAATGTATATAACAACACAGGGAACGATTCTGACATGGTTAAAATATTAACCCACTATGTATATAGAGTATACATGAAAGATGACATCTTTCATGAAAAGCCCCGGGGGAGCGTGTCAGAATCTGGAATGAGATGCAGGAACATCGTTACGCCCGCCAGGCGAATAGTTCCCAACTGG
The DNA here is from genome assembly GCA_014155875.1 of Cepaea nemoralis. Taxonomy (NCBI): domain Eukaryota; kingdom Metazoa; phylum Mollusca; class Gastropoda; order Stylommatophora; family Helicidae; genus Cepaea; species Cepaea nemoralis. Next base: position 48,948 of record JACEFZ010027402.1, read on the forward strand.
GATGCCGTGACATCGTTACGCCCGCCAGGCGAGTATTAGTCACCTGCCTACAGGTTGCTGGCTGACGCAATAGCCAGCGGTCAGGCAAGGACAACGCAAGACGCACGCAGGCCTCGTGAAGCGAATCCACAGAGGGCAAGCGCGTTGCGAGAAACAGACAGACAGCTTGGGGTACTCGGACCAGACAGGACGTATAGAGAGAGAAAGGCTTGTGTAGTTCTGTGCCCGAAAGTCGAGTGCTTGTGCATCTTGTGAGATAGACTGTAAGCTGTGGGTTGTCTGTAAGTGTATTGATGTACCATATATGTAATGTAATGATTATCACATGCCAAACTAGATCGTGTTGCATGTGATCGGTAAATAAATCCATTGAACTTCTTGTCGTTGTGTCTCAAGTCCAATCATGTTGTACTTGTACTTGTCTCACATGTGTTAGGGATAACGAGCCAAGTTTAAGACTCTGACATATCGTGTATTTATGTTTTCACAATATTTGTCTGTTAGTCTGGCAAATCTGTCCCAATCTGCTCTTCGTAATTCCAGCGGGGCAAAGGCTTTTGCTCCTGTGGAACATACTCCATATTCATTACAAGCTTGATTGGTCTGTGGTCACTACCTGCTAATTGGTGAAGCGCATGGCGATCGATTTTGTGGAGGATGTCTCCTGTGCAGAAAGCTGTCTGGAGTAGAAGTGGTAAATCATCTTCTGGAGTAGAAGCTTTGTGTGTCATCCGCTTTGTTGAATAGATGGAGATTTTAGTCTATTTCCCAGTCCTCCACTTCATCTCCTCTTTTGTCAGTATCTGGGTATCCCCACCTTTTTGAACGGCTATTAAAGTCTCCGACAATAATGCAGTTTGTGTCAGTTATTTTCATGTTTGAGAGTGTAAGGTCCTTATCTGCTGGGCTATACAGATTGTAAATTCTAATTTTCACGTCCTTTATCATTATATCAACAAATATAATTTCCGTTTGGTTGTCAGAGATCACAGATACTTCGCTGCAAAGTATTGTATTTCGTGTAAGTATTAGAACTCCTCCTTTGTGTCCTTCGCGGTCGAAATGTGAGGACTGATATCCTCTGACTGAGAATATGCGATTGGCGTTGAGGTGTGTCTTTTCAATGCATGCCACATCTATTCTATCTTTATGAAGACGCCTTGTTAGGGAGACTTTCTTGTTACAAACTCCCTTCGGCATTCCACTGTAGTATGTTGAGTGTCCGGGGTATTTGGTCAATAGCTCTTAACCTACTCCTCTGTACCTTGACTTCACAGCATAGGGGAAGGTGACCACGAGTAGTCATGGGTGGACCCCCTCGAGGCAGGGGGCCCAGCACTATCACCGCCTGATGGGACTTCGTGGGATTAGCACCATAACGATTAATTTTAATTTGTGACATCATGAATTAAGTTACGTTCCACTGCTTTGTCAAGCCTGTGGCTCAGTACATCCGATTTCGACAAGCATTTTTGGGGTGCTTTCCCTAGCCTTTGACTGTCCCCAGTCTACCTACAAAGCAGCAGGTTTGTGTGTCACTTGGTCTGGTCCATCTCCCTTCACCTGTCCGACATGGGTGACCCTACCAGTAGCTGTGCTACCGTCAGCATAGCTATTGGGGTCATTGGAACATTCAAGCCCCTCTACCTCGTCAAGGTGGACACACAGCAGCGGGGTGATTTATTATTATATGATGGAAAATACCAACATTGATGGGAAAGGTTTAAGAATAATAAAGAATATTTACTGGAACCAAGTAGCAGCAATTAAAATGGGAAATAAAGAGGGTAGTTACGAACAGATAAAGCTAGGAGTACATCAGGGGTGTGTCGTGTCACCGGATCTCTTCTCCCTATATAGTGAAGTATGTCTTAATCCTGTTCTGTAAAGCTGCATTACTTTGTGTTATTTTGTATTTATTACTTGTTTCTAGGGGTGTTCGTTTAGATGAATTGTTGTTGTATTTTCTTCTTTAGTTATAGTCATTACCTCTGTTTGACTTATACTAATTTTCATGTTATGTTCCCTACACATTTCGTTTAGACCAGTGGTTCTCAACCTTTTTTGGCGCGTGCACCCCTGCACAATATTTTCAGAACGGTGCCCCGCCCCCTTTCGTGTTTCCTGCCTATACATTTCTCTCCCCCCGCCCCTACACAGTATACGTAAAACTAGAAGCTAACTTTAATAACACATACTAGAACAAGTATAGACATCTACATAAAACGTGATTTGTGGTTTTACTTACGTTATCAAATGAATTTCAGAAGTGCAAGAAGTACAGAACCGTAAAGTATGGAGGGAAAATCAATATCAAGTAATCGATTCTTATATTAGAGCGATCTTCAAATAATCTTAATTCACCTCCACCCCCACCGCACCCCACCTATGGAAACCCTAAAATTCCCATCGGGGGGGGGGGGGTAGAATTCCCCACCGGTTGAGAACCACTGAGCTAGACAGTCTCTTGTCTGGAACCGACAACGCAAACAAAATAGCAGGAGACCTAAAACTTCAGAGAATTCATTCAGTAGCATGTCCTTTGCAGAACCTCGCTCCCATAACAACCTTCTGGAAAACCTCTCAATCATAAGCAAGATGTCCCGCGTCTGATACACCCATCTGGAGATCATCCGCCGCATCCTGCACCCATCTTCTCTTTGGCCTTCTTCTTCCTCTTTTATTGATTTAACAAGCTTATAGTCACTAGAATTTGGAATTATTTGTCCTATTGGATAGAAGGAACATGAGACCATTATCCGAAGTGTATACACAACCAGTGTGATAGGGGGACAGTTATCTGTGCGACAAAACTGCTGATATATAACAGCATTTTCCAGGGAGACACAGCTAGTGGGTTTATTAATGCTGAGGGAGACAATCCACTTATAAATGTTCCTAGAATAGAGACAGAATTATACCTATGGATCACCTCTGAAGTCGGAGTGGGCTCGCCTGAATGGCGAGGGACACCTTTAAAAGGGAAAGCAAGCCCACACGCAAAGTCCTTTACTACTTTAAACAGTGTGTAAGGACTACGCTCGAGTTTAAGCGAGCGAACAAAAAGAAGAAGAAGATGCGTATGGATTCATTAATGTTAGTGGTGTAATATAAAGGTCATGCAGACACACTGAGACTGCATTTGGTATTAGCCATATTAAGACTCTTCACAGGCTGTTGAAGATGAGAATGGAGCATGTATGGGAATGTTCGGAGTGCTGTATACTAGTTCTTGACGCAACTCAAATTTTGGTGGGACACCAACCACATCACTCACTGAGAGCTGATTGATCTTCAAATATGAGTCTTGCACCATAGGCTCAATGTGCCTTAAGTAGGATTGCCAGATATGTGGGTACCAAAAGGAGGACATAATAAGACAATAAAAAAGAGGACAAAAGAGGACATATTGAATGTTACATTTGAATTGTAATTTGCGTCTTTGCTACCGGAAATAACATTAACATTTTGACCATAGAGACTACAGCATAGAGTTATATTGTTAGTGTTGCAGTGTTGCCGAATAGAGCAACAGTTAGATTCAAATTTTACAAATAATTGGTGTTTCACATTTGGTATAAATAGGAAAATTAAATAAATATTATTAAGCAATGGGTTTTAATAAAGAGGTAAAAGTAAATATCAAAAAGAGTAATGAGAAATACATAGAAACAATGTAATCATACGGTAGAGTGTAGATAGATATATTGTAAGTTGTAACAACAATACATAAAAAATTATAACATAAAATAAAATAAAAGCTTGACATTTTAAAGGATTTTAGCTTTGCCTGCCTGGCGGAGAATATTAGGCTAAAAAAGGAGGACATGTACTCTTTTTGCCAGACGTCTAGCAACCCTAGCCATAAGGCGCGAAAAGGATTCCTTCAGATAATGTATGAGATATCTTCACAGTTTATCTATTCATGCAGTGGATCTAGTTATATCATAAATGTTATATGTATGGGTGCAGTCAGTCTAGTTATCTAGAATGGTGGGAACAAGGGAATCAAATGATATGACAGAATCACCAATGTGGTGCTCATAGTGATAACTAAACAAATTCATGTGATCCAAGAGGTCAGGAAAAGATGCTGGATAGGACACACTGAGAAAGCCTGAGGACAGTACAGCTAGACCAGTGGTTCTGAACCTTTTTTGGCCCGTGCACCCCTTCACGATATTTTCAGAACGTCATTCACCCCCCTTCTCCCCTTTTCGTATTTCCTCCCTATAAATCCCCCCCCCCCTTTTTACACACAGTATACGTAAAAATAGAAGCTAAGTTTGATAACACATACCAGACCAAGTCTAGACGTCTACATAAAACATGATTTGCGGTTCTACTTATGTTATAAAATGAATTTCAGAAGGGAGAGGAGTACAGAACTGTAAAGTATGGAGGGAAAAAGAATATCAAGTAATCGGTTCTTTTACAAGGGTAGTTCAATAAGTAAGTCACAAATGGCTGTAGAAAAATAACTAAATATGATAACAACTTGAAACCAGTTTATTTTTATACATACATTGTCCCTTTATTTCTCAACGTAAATGCCACCAACATTGATGCACTTATCTCATCGTTTTATCAGTCCTCCCAAAACGGATGCATAAAACTGTGCTCTTTTTCTATACCATGTTTCCACTTCAGGTATCAGTGGACTTAGCCCCTAGCGATTTCCACCTTTCTGGTCCATTGAGACATTTCGCAAATGACGCCAAAGTTGAATGTGAAGTGAAACCGTGGTATAGAAAACAGAGCACGCAGTTCTATGCAGTGAAACCGTGGTATAGAAAACAGTGCACGCAGTTCTATGCAGCCGGTTTGGGAGGACTGATAAAACGATGGGATAAGTGGATCAATGTTGGTGGAAATTATGTTGAGAAATGCTCAAAATGGAATAGCTAGCTAGATAACATCTAGTCTAGAAATGGAACAACAACATCCATAAATGTCTGCATGTATGGCGGCTGGTGTGTCGCAGAAGCGACCGGTTTTCTTGCCTTCATAAATGTGTGGCTGCTGGTTTTCCTAGTGACTGCCGTTTCTATCTATGATGAACTGTGTTTTAGAGGAGGACCTTTGTGTTGGCATTCTGGTGACGACATTATGTACAGTGAAATGTTTCTTTACATCTTTTCGATGTTGTTTTGTTGCGTGATCTACATTTCGGAGACAAAAATGGCGTGACTGGCTAGAAAATATCTAGAAACGGAACAATATCTAGAAACATCGAGACTTTGTAGGTGAACATCTGGTTGGGAAAGTGACTGCCAGTTCCATCAAGGATGAATTGTATTGTTCGTAGAGGACATTTGTGGTGACATTCTGGTGGTGGTATTTTTGCACAGTGTGCCTGAGCGGGCCGTTGTTTGTCGAGACTCCTGTCTTTTCCACTTTTCACATGGGGAGTGAGGAATATTTTATGCGATATTCACTGGCATGGGAATGGAGCATAATGGGGACGACCCTTTGCTGTGATGTTGGAACCGCGACTAATGACTAATGTTGAGAAATAAAGGGACAATGTAGTGCATAAAAATCAACTGGTTTCAAGTTATCATATTTAGTTATTTTTCTACAGCCATTTGTGACTTACTTATCGACTTCCCCTCTATTAGCGGGATCTTGAAATAATCTTAATTCCCCATCCCCTAAAAATTCACTGGGTGGGGGGGGGGGGGGGGGGGGGGGGGGGGATTTCCCCACCGGTTGAGAACTACTGGTTTAGACTATTCATGTGGTCTTGTAATTCAGCTTCTGATTTTGCTATTAGTGCTTGTTCGTCCTCAAACAGTTCTGTAATGGTGTAATTTGCAGATGGTTCTTCTGTGTTCTCGACATGCGGTGTTCTTGCCGTCTCTTTTTGGCTGGTTTTTTTGCATATATTGTCTCTATACGTCATGAAAAAGAGATGGCATAAGAGAGGGATGGATGGTTAATATTTTGTTTTTTTTTGGCCCTAAGAGGCCAGTAAAAAAATGTTTTTCCCCCCATATAGGGGGATGTATAACAGGACAGTATCATCATACATTGAAAGTATGAAAATAATTTTTAAAATATAATTGTATAAGTAAAAAGGTCATTATAAAATGTAAGTATTTAAAGATTAAAAAAGATGTTCTGTAAGAGAGAAAAAAATATCATATCTCACATTAAAGTATTCTACTTTTCTTTTTACATTTTATATTCTTTCAGAAATATTGTGAAGTATAAAGGTAGTTAATAATACTATCGCTAGTATATGCTTTATTTGCTTAAAATTTAAGTAATCTCCCTTGTAACAATATTGGATGTTTATGTCCCTTATTAATTGCTTTTGGTTTTTAATGTTGGATATCCTTTACAGGGCGTTGCAGTCAACACCGGCATTTTTCAGCTGCTATTGATGTACTAGGCAAGCTTTACGTTCAGTAGTTTGCCATTGCTTTAAGAACAACTAGCTCACATACCCCCATAAGTTACCAGCGAGGCGCGATCCGCTGCGGATCTCGCGCAGCTGTTTTCCCCACGTGGATATACAGGATTACGAACAACGTCGTTAACACTTTGGCCAGGGAGCCGGCTAAATGTTTTTCTTTTAGATACCTTGTGATTTCGTCAGAATGCTTGATCATAATTATTAAGTGTAGTGATCAATCAAGGCATTACTATCATGTTATTATGTTCTTTTAAATATGCTCTAAGCAACTAGGGAAATGCAAGCGCGGTTGAATTGTATGATTTATCTTCTTCTTCTTCTTCTCTTCTTCTTCTTCTTCTTCTTCTTCTTCTTCTTCTTCTTCTTCTTCTTCTTCTTCTTCTTCTCCTGCGTTCATCCGGAGTGTTGTTTTTGTGTGTGACGTGATTGCGTTGTGCCTGTTTACAGCAGAGCTGCGTTCTTGCGCCGTTAGGCCGACACATCCGACTTATGCGGGCATTTGTTGACCGGGTTAACCTTCCCGGGGTATCTTAGGTTTCTTAGGACGTTTGACTCTCACTGTTGTGGTGTTATTCCTCCATCCCAGCTGGCTCACTAAGAACAGCCGAAGACATCCCAGTCAGCACATGGCTGCTTTGCCTCACTTCCGTATATAGGGTCTTCCGTTCACCATAGACTGTTCTTCCGGAAACCAGAATTATGCAGTCTGCAGATGACATCCACACAATGAGCTTTCGATTCGGACTTTCCACGTAATGGATTTGCTATCCGAGCACTATTCCATTTCGTGCCACTAGGACACTTTTTCCACCTTTTATGAAGCTCACACAGTGAGCTTTTGATTCAGACTTTCCACGTAATGGATTTGCTATCCAAGCAATATTCCATTTCATGCCTTTAGGACGCTTTTGTAACCGACATACCTGTGGTATGAAGTGTAGCAGTCGAAATACTTCTTCGTGCACCTTTCAATATCAACCTGAATGTAATTAAAGTAAGCTGCTGTCAACTTGAATTTGTTGATATCTCCATAAAGCTTGTCCTCAACTGAAGCAGGTGGTGGGCCAAAATATCTTTCTCTGTTCTGCATATATTGGGCACTCCTGCAGCAAATGTTTAGCTGTCATTTTACCAGTTCCACAATTACATTCATCGGTATCTCCTAGCTTTAGTTTATTGAACAAGTGGTATTTCAGCCTGTTATGTCCTGTACAGAGTCTGAAGATTGCTATTTGTTCTCTTTGGTTGAGTTTGTAATATGCATCATCCTTCTGGTGGCCTGGATGCTCTGATTCCCATTTGATTCTATAAGTGCTTTTTATAAATCTCTTTGCCTCATTATAGGTTATGTCTATGTCAGGCTGTGGTAGTCGTCCACACCCTTTTGCTAGTCTGTCAGCCTCTTCATTTCCAGGTATGCTGCAATGTGAGAGGCCAGGCGCATGTGTTTATAGGTCAAGAGACAGAAGTGCTAGCGGACAGCACAGGTAAATGTCACGTGGACAAAACGTTGTTTGCGACAATAGCCGGTCAGCATAGTTTTACAATATCGCTGTCGGTGATAAAGACAGGATTGAACCAAAGATACTGACAGGTGTGTGTGTGTGTGTGTGTGTGTGTGTGTGTGTGTGTGTGTGTGTGTGTGTGTGTGTGTGTGTGTGCTGAGGAAACGCACTGTGTTGTCGCAAGTTGACTGGTCAAGATTTATCGACGCAGTTAATAGGACGGGTGGAAACAAGAACCCTACCGCCAGAGTTGGGGAGGGTTAATGGTGAAAAGGGTGATTTTCCACGAAGTTAAAAATAGCAGCCGTGTCGGGGCTGAGAGGTTGGGTGGAAAGTGTTTTTTGTATGACGGAAAAGTGTCCGGTCATTTTACAGACAGTCAGTGTGGATTATTGTGACAAAGAAGACTGAGGTACTGACTTGAGGTGTCCGGCAAGGTCAAGGTTGGGGACAGTGGAAAGTTACTGGGATTTTCCACAGGAGATCTGGATAAACAAGGTGTTTTGAAAGAAAGCCAGACTTGATGTTTCGTCTTTGTTCAAGCCCTTTGTCATCATTATTCTGTTAAGAGCAAACAGTTTTAACGTATCGTCATCGCAACCATGGTTGTATTTCTTTGCCAATAAGGATTTATATATAAAAATTTAAAGCGCTGGATATTTGGTGGCATTATTTTTTTGTTGTTGCTGAACTTTGCCTTTAAACGTGAGTCTATCACATAAATGATACAGCGAAGCGCCATCTCCGCAACGAAAGTAACAACATATCGAAAGAACACTTTGGATTATTACTGTGGTGCCACCACGTACAGAGAAAGTACAATAACGTTACGGACTGTGTCGAGACAGAACAGTTTGGATATCACTATCATCTTCAACTTTTGTCGACAGTTGAAACTTGTGAATTCAGTAACCACTCAACAAAACATCAAGTCGCTTTGAAATCTAGCGTCGTAAACATTTCGGAGAATTTAACACAGACATTTCCAGCATATTGTGAAAAACTATTAACAGCAAAATAAGAACTTTTGGCGACGGATTATAAGTACAGATTTATCGGCCAATCAGTTGGACATTCTGTTGCTCTCATGGTCTTAACTGTCGTTATCGTTTGTGGACTTATATATATATATACTAGCTGACCCGGCCCGGCTTCGCCCAGGCCCTGGAGGGGATCTATCTATCTATCAGTCTGTCTGTCTGCTTGTTTGTCTGTCTGTCTGTCTGTCTGTCTGGCTGACCCGGCCCGGCTTCACCCAGTCCCTGGTGGGGAGCATCTCATTTAATTCATATAAGTAGTCATATAAGCTCTCCCGTTCCCGACTATCTGTCTGTCTGTCTGTCTGACCCGGCTTCACCCAGTCCCTGGTGGGGAGCATCTCATTTTATTCATATACGTAGTCATATAAGCTCTCCCGTTCCCGACTATATGTTTGTCTGTCTATCTGTCTGTCTGTCTGTCCCGGCCCGGCTTCACCCAGTCCCTGGTGGGGAGCATGTCATTTAATTCATTCATATAAGTAGTCAAATAAGCTTCCGTTCCCGACTATCTGTTTGTCTGTCTATCTATCTGACCCGGCGTGGTTTCGCCCGTAAACAGTAACTTAAAAGAATGTCCTTCCACACACCATTCATTATTTTTAATGAAAACAGTTTTTAATCACCGACATGACAGTTGATAAGTTCTGTAAGCAGAAAAAGATGGGTTACAATGTTATGCATTATGCATTATTTTTATGCAAACTTTGAAAATGCCTCAAAGATTATATCATTATTTATTATAACTCACATGCCTGAAAATAACTATAGACAAAGAGTTTAACAATAGTGCAAGTAAGTCCAACAATATGACTATAAAATATATAGAAATATTATTAAAAGTTATGCCCCTTGAAATAACTTTTCTAGAGTGAAGTCCCCCTGCTATATAGACATTATATAATGAAAATGGAAAAGTAAATGTTATTAAATAAGTAGAAGATTTTACATTAAGAAATTATTATAGTCGGTTGCACAGGAATGAAAGGAAGACGTGTAGAAAATTTCATCTCAATCGGATGTACCGTTATCGAACGCATCCAATACATAAATCCGCACAAACAAACATACACTCTGTTTTATAGATATAGATGTATATGTTTTACATGTAGTTGTTGATAGGCACTGGTTGCGATCTCTATCTACATCAGGATAGGCTTGGCAAAACGTGGATATTTTCTGGTGCTTAAGATATTTTTTGTAAGGAAAACGTTAATGAGTTAACGTGTCGTGCAGTGGCATTGGAGTCCTAACTAATATCTATAGACGTGTTGTCTGACGTCACAGCTGTGTATATTTTGAAGATATATTTTGTTTTCTCTTCTTTCTTTTCGTTATATTTACATATGATATATGTTGTGGTCGGATATATGTTATTATTGTGGTCTTTCGTCATGTCTGCTGTCTAGGGGTCTTTGTCAGTTTATATTTATATATTACGTGCACTGTTGGTGTCCCTACACAAGCTTGTGGTTGTTACTGTAGTTTATTTCTTTGTGATCACCGTCTCCGTGTACTTGGCTTGTGAGTCTAACGTTTTTATAGAAAACACTTAGTAGTTATCATTCATTCGTTTTGTATATGCATTTATATGTATGGTTAACAATATTTCCAGAAATGTTATACAACTATTGGTGATAGAGATATAGATATAAGGGAGTATAGGTAATATTCTTCCCTCACTACCTAGTGCTTATAGAGTGACTGGGTGAGTACAGAGTGATATTTTTGCACTACGAATTTACGTACACAGGGAGTGCTGGTGTACTTAGGGAAGTGACACAAAGACTATCAGCAGAGTCTTCACATTTATAGTTGGCTGACAGACAGCAACGTGTCCACAAGTACAAGATGCCTACTTTAATGGAATATATTGAAGCAGGTGAACGAATAGGCCTGAAAGGTAAAGAGTTACAGGAGTATGCAGAAGCAAGAGAACAAAAACAGACGGAAAGAGAGGAGAGGCATAATGAACGCGAGGCAAAGCGTCTACAGGAAGAGAAAGAGACACAAGTAAAACTAGCTGAAATGGAAAACAAACGTCTACATGAAGTAAAGTTAGCTGAAATAAAAAACAAGCGTCTACAGGAAGAGACACAAATGAAAATGGAAATTGAGAAAGAGAAGATTAACATGGAAGCTGAAATTGCTCTCAGAAAATTAGAAATACCATCAAAAGGTCAAAGTGAGGAAAGCAGAAGACCTTCACAGTCATCACAACGATTGAAACTGCCATACTTTACGGACCGGGATTGTCTTGAGGCCTATCTTTCGAGATTCGAATCATCTGTGAAAACTTTACGTATTCCAGAGAAAGAGTATGCGATGAGACTAGGCGAGTTTCTTACGGGTAAGGCACTAGACACCATGTTCAATTTACCTGTAGAAGAAAGGAACAACTACACTATCTTACGTCAACGTTTGCTGACAAAGTTCCAACTAACTGAACATGGATATAGAACAAAGTTTAGACAGTTAGTGCCAGAGACAAATCAAGATTTCACAGATTTTGTTAACACTGTAAAGAATACATTTAACAAAAGGATGGAGCTTGCAGAAGTAGGGACAGATTTTAATAAATTAGTAGATCTAATGTTAAGAGACAAGGTAGTATCTGCATGCAATTCTAACTTAGTAGCTTTCTTTGAGGAACGTAAGCCAAAGGACATAGACACAATGTCACAGTTAGGGCAAAACTACATGACTGCACATCCAATCAGTTCTATTGGGAAATTAATGAGTGAGGAAATAGTCTGTGCAGCGTACACTAAACAGGACCAGAATCCAGTCATCAGACCAAGGGCGAAAAGTGTGGATTTAGCACATAAAGGTGAGCAGTAAGAACTTCAAGATAATGGTTTCCGAGGAAACAATGTTGGTAGAGTAGGACGGTACCCATATAGAAGAGGGAACTTCCAGAGACGTCCAAATTATGCTGGATGTTGGAATTGTGGGAGCTGGAGACACAAGGCAGCGGAGTGTGACGTGCAGCCAGCCAGTGAGCCAACAAGTAACGCAAGGAAGGAGATCATCTGTTTCAAATGTGGAAAGAAGGGGCATATCAGCCATCAATGTAGGATGAGAGAAACAGAGCATTCTAATGCAGCACAAGTAATTGAGACGCTGAACAATGAAGATTGTAGTGGGTGCAAACCTCTTTTTGAAAAAGACAGTCAGCCAGTCCTAATATGTGGTCATACAGTGAAAGCAGGATCAGCAGTGCATGAAGGAGGAAGTCTGAAGCTGCATCAGGGATTCGTCAATGATAGACCAGCGTTAACAATTAGGGATTCCGGATGTACGTCTATCGGAGTGAGGAAAAGTTTAATAGATCCCTCGGATTATACAGGGAAAAATATTAGATGCATAACATTCAACGGCACAGTAGAGTTCTACCCATTAGCCATAATAACATTAAAAACACCATATATCACTGGAAGAGTGACAGCGTGTGTCTTGGATTCACCAGTGGCTGATTTGATCATAGGAAATGTTATAGGAGTTAAAGATTGTACAGAAGAGGAAGTAGTTTATTGGGACCGAAAATATAGTGTAAGCAGTAATGAGGTAGTTACCACAAGAGAACCTAAATTAGAGAGTATAGCTGAGGTAGAAGAGGCACTTGAAGTAGACACAGGAACTCAGGACAAGGATAGTACAGCTGAGCAGATGAGAATGGATCCCAATATAGTGCTAGTGGCTCCCAGAGACAAGATACTACTCTGAACAAATGTTCCCAAGGGTGTAGGAGAGTAGAACATAGGCGGTCAAAGAAGGGTAGATGGTGCTTCGAGAGGGAGAACAATGTTCTCACTCGCCGCTTTTCAGATAGTGGAACTGCACGTGGGCAAGGAGCAGTACCTTTAGCACATAGAGATCGATACACTAGAACAGCTCAGGATAGGGCATGTGCAGGGCACATAGGCATAAGGCGTATGCAGCAAAAAGCAAGGTGCCAGATATATGGGCCAAGATTGAATAAAGAGTTCAGACTAAACAGAGACTCAAGTGTAACGGTGCTATATGCAGATAGGAAAGTTGAGTCAGGTCAAAAGAGTGTTCGCGACATTACTGACTCAGGGCTAGGGATATCAAACAGATGTTGTAACTGTAGAGGTACCATGAGTCATGGGTACATGAAAGGTAGACACAGCATCGACAAGAATCAGAGGAGGGTTAATGCAAGAACAGAACCACCTGATATAGGGTCGGTACACACATAGTATTGTGGGGTCGTGAAGTAGTAAGAGACCTGTGGGTACATAAGTATAATGTTTTCCTATGATGTATTATTATTATGTGATGTATTAGTTCATGCATTGGTACACAAGATAGAAAGATGGTTGTATTTATGTGTGGGGAATATGGGAATGTACTATGAACATTTGATGTATTATGTAGTGTGGTAGCTGGAGTAAGGTGCAGCCATACTTAGGGCTACCCAGGCTATATGTCTGGGTCACATGTTTAGTAAGTTTTAGTCTCCCAATATTTGAAAACGAAGTTTTCTTTTAAGAGGGGGGTGATGACATAAGCCTGGGTCATTGACATTGAGTTGAGTGACCGGGCATGAGGAAGAATGGAGATGAAAGTGGGAGACAGTAAAGTAACTGACCTGGCTATGAGAAAACAGCCAGTCCTCAGAAAATAAAATAGTAGGGTAGAGGAAAAGCCCCTAGGGGGGATGGGGCGAGAGATAGTGTATTTGTGTGTGAAGTCAAGGGACTTCGGGGAGTTGAGTTTGAGAGACCGAAGAAGTCGGTAGTCCACGGAGAACGGTGTTGTGTTGTTCTCCTAGTTGTGAAGACAGGCCTGAACCAGAGTGGGTTCTATAATGAGTGAGGGCCTGAACCCAGAGTGGGTGATATAGTTAGTGGAAACTAAGACCCAGTGTGTGGGTGTATTGTGTGAGGTCCAACAGTGGATAGGACCTGGATTACCTGTCTTGTGGAGTTGATATGAAGCAGGCGTGAGAAGGCATTGATGTGTGCTGGTTAAATTGTGAGGAGGATATTTATATTCTATGGATTACATTATTTCTGGATGTATAAACATGTTCCGTCTGTCCGTCTTATTTCTGGAATAAATGATTATGTGCGCCAACTCAATCTTGTTTCATGACTGGTGAAGGTGCACTTCTGCGGTGAGTTGGATTAAGAGACAGTTAGATAGCTCGGTTGACACACCATGAACATCGTTACCTAGACAACGACCATCACACGAAAAACTTATCATCAAGAACATTGAACTTATCATAAAAGACGACGTGTGACAGCCATCATATATTCTGCTGCTGTCTCTGTATTACCATGATGTATCTGTTTGTCTTTGATTGCTTTCTTCTGTTCGGTTGTAATATCAATGTGGTTTGCACTGGCATAGTGTTCCATTAGTGCATTTGTTACCTTTTTTCCCTGTAAGCAAGGCATTTCCTTGTTTAATTGTTAATTGTTTGTTTCTAGGTCGTTCATTGTTCATGGCTTTCACTAGTTTCCACAGTTTGTTTCCATCCCTGTCAAAATTCAGGTTTTCTGTTTTTTTCCCTCCAACAATCTCTTGTTGTTTGATTTACTCTTCTTATATACTTTGCTGAGGTGGCTTTGAGAGAGATGTTCGCTTCAGTTGTTTGTTCCCTCTCTGCTGTTTTCCTGGCATCTTCAACTTTGTCTTCCAAAATTTGTAGTTCTTCAGTCCAGTATGGTTTGTAATTTTTTCTCGCTCCTCTTGGAATAGACACAATGGCCGCCTGTATTATTGCTCTGTTTAGACTTTCCACCATTTGCTTCATGTTGCCATATCGTGTATTTATGTTTTCACAATATTTGTCTGTTAGTATGGCAAATCTGTCCCAATCTGCTCGTTTGTAATTCCAGCGGGGCAAAGGCATTTGCTCCTGTGGAACATACTCCATATTCATTACAAGCTTTATTGGTCTGTGGTCACTACCTGCTAATTGGTGAAGCGAATGGCGATCGATTTTGTGGAGGATGTCTCCTGTGCAGAAGCTAAGTCTGAAGTAGAAGTGGTAAACCATCTTCTGGAGTAGAAGCTCGGTGTGTCATCCGCTTTGTTGAGTAGATGGAGATTTGAGTCTATTTCCCAGTCCTCCACTTCATCTCCTCTTTTGTCAGTATCTGGGTATCCCCACCTTTCTGAACGGCTATTAAAGTCTCCGACAATAATGTAGTTTGTGTCAGTTATTTTCATGTTTGAGAGTGTAAGGTCCTTATCTGCTGGGCTATACAGATTGTAAATTCTAATTTTCACGTCCTTTATCATTATATCAACACCTATAATTTCCGTTTTGTTGTCAGAGATCACAGATACTTCGCTGCAAAGTATTGTATTTCGTGTAAGTATTAGAACTCCTCCTTTTGTGTCCTTCGCGGTCGAAACGTGTGGACTGATATCCTCTGACTGAGAATATGCGATTGGTGTTGAGGTGTGTCTCTTGAATGCATGCCACATCTATTCTATCTTTATGAAGACGCTTTGTTAGGGAGACTTTCTTGTTATAAACTCCCTTCGGCATTCCACTTAGTATGTTGAGTGTCCGGGGTATTTGGTCAGTAGCTCTTAACCTACTCCTCTGTGCCTTGACTCCACAGCATAGGGGAAGGTGACCACGAGTAGTCATGGGTGGACCCCCTCGAGGCAGGGGGCCCAGCACTATCACCGCCTGATGGGACTTCGTGGGATTAGCACCATAACGATTAATTTTAATTTGTGACATCATGAATTAAGTTACGTTGCACTGCTTTGTCAAGCCTGTGGCTCAGTACATCCGATTTCGACAAGCATTTTTGGGGTGCTTTCCCTAGCCTTTGACTATCTTCAGTCTACCTACAAGGCAGCAGGTTTGTGTGTCGCTTGGTCTGGTCCATCTCCCTTGACCTGTCCGACATGGAAGACGCTACCAGTAGCTGTGCTACCGTCGGCATAGCTCTTGGGGTCCTTAGAACACTCAAGCCCCTCTACCTGGTCACGGCGAACACACATCAGAGGGGTGATTTATTATTATATTTTTGAAGATATCAACATTGATGGGAAAGGTTTAAGAATAATAAAGAATATTTACTGGAACCATGTAGCAGCAATTAAAATGGGAAATAAAGAGGGTAGTTACGAACAGATAAAGCTAGGAGTACATCAGGGGTGTGTCTTGTCACCGGATCTCTTCTCCCTATATAGTGAAGTATGTCTTAATCCTGTTCTGTAAAGCTGCATTACTTTGTAGTATGATTCGTATGTTCGTGTGTTGTCCCCTCATTTGACAACGTGTTTCTTCTCACGTTTCTAGTTATGCCACAATATGTCAGGTCTCACTGCAATTCGGTTGGTGTTCAATGCGTCAGTTGTTTGTCGCAGCTGAGGGCTTACAGAATTGAAAATTCATCACTGTGGAATACAAACTGTTGCCATTAACAAGTTGTATTGTTTATGCCGATGCTGTAATGTTTAGGGCCTGCAATTCTTCTGACTGTTTGTAGCAAAATATCCCAGTTGGTGTGCATGTGGATTAATGTCTGCGATTTGCCCAGATCTTAATCTGTGTCGGACAATTCCAGTAGGTTGATGACTGCTACCGGTTGCATAAAATTCAACCCATCCTTTCTCCAATAGTCATCTTCCTCTTTCAGCACATGGTCCTCACATTTTTTTTCCAGCAGCTTTTAACAATTTTTAATAGCGCGGTCTGGGTTAGTATCTTGACGTCAGACAATTTGAATAGATTGATTGATTGATTGATTTAGGAACCGACATCACAGCATTCGGGTCATTCCCATAAGTGCTCCGTCCCCATCCTCAGCAGCCAGCGAAGAGTTCCAACACCATTAGTTCCAGTAGCAACCTGATTATATGTCCGTCTCGCCTTTCCTCTGAGCGTCGAGCGTCGGCCAGATCCCCTCGTCACTCCGCGCTGCCTCATTCTTGCCAGACTATGGTGATCCATTTGCTCCTCCGAGGTGTACACGTGCTCCCACAAGGCCGCAACCACGTCTGCCTTGTCATGCATCAGTACTCCACCAAGTTTTTCCAAGCCAGCCAATCTGTCTGCCTGTTCATTCCCCAGCACACCGGCATGCCCCAGAGAAAAGATCCAGGTGATGCTTGCCACCCGTGACCTCCGAAGCGAAGCAAGCCACTCTGTACAAAGCCTGCCTGTCCTCACCCTCCTCAGCATGCTTTCTGAGTCAGTTACAATCACGATGTATGTATAGAATTCTCCACCCAGCGGGAAGCTGCACTGAATATAGAATTATAGTATTGTCAGCTGCAACCTGTCCTTTAATTTTAACCACCACAAGCTCTATAGGGTTTAATTGAGAATGGTACGGCGGAAGTCTCAAGCACCTATGGCCATGCTCTTCTATCAACTTGTCGATTTGATATTTCTTGCTTTTTTGCGCGTTTTACAAGGGACAACAATTAGCACCCCGATACCATAATATTCCAAGGTTGGTGGGCCAGGTTGGCTGTTTGCTGCTAATTACCGTCACGGGTTGAGTTGAGTTGAATCAAGAACCGACATCACAGCACTCACGCCATTTCCATACGTGTTCCGTCCTCATCTGCAACAGCCAGCGAAGAGTCCAAATACTAATGGTACGTGTAGCAGTCTGATTATGGGTCCGCCTGGCCTTTCCTCAGAGTTTTGAGCGCCGGTCAGATTCTCTGGTCACACCCTGCAGCACCATTCTCTCCCAAGCCTTGATTATCTATCTTAATATCTACCCGTTCTTATACACTCTACACACAAATTCAAAGGACTCCGGCTACTGTCACAATAAATCTTGGGTGTCGATCGATGACAGAAAGTCGCGCTAAACGTCTACAGAACAGTCGGCATTTCTTTCATATGATGTTGATCGAGGAGGGACTATAGCGCCATACGTCTGCAAGGCGGCAGCCATCCTTTGAAGTTGGAGACACTGTCTGGATGTAAGGCGGCCAGATCTTTTGTTGTGGGGACAAGAATTCTCTAGATTACAGACGGCAAGACTTTTTGAAGTGCCGGGACAGGTCCCCAGATGAAAGCGGAATAGGCGGCGGGTTGTTTCCACCCAGTCTAAACAGGAGAGAGAAAAAATTGATTCTAGACGGTCTAGTGTCTAGACAGTTTTGTGACGTCACTCAGACCCAGTATTAAACCAGTTGAGGTAAACAAATTTGGGGTAGTCGACCAAAAGTTGTGAAGCGCTACGGACGTGTGCAATATTCCTAGTTGTTTATAGAGAGAGACTATAGAGTCTATTGTTGATGTATATCCGCGGACATCTATCCAGTGTGTGATTTCATAGTCTCCATCTACAACAGGAATAATTATATGGTATTCTATTAAACATATCTAACTTAGATTATTCTTAGGAATAGAGTGCAGTACTGTGCGGTGATAGAATGTATTATAAGAGCGTTGGCAACAGTAGCCTATCGCGTAGCTTAAACTAGCTGATGTGAGATATCATTTAACTCAGTGAGTTAAGGACAATGTAGTGGAATGATATTTAGGAAGATTGAGGATGTTTGGGGGGATGAAGGGAATGTGAAATGGTAGGATCTTCCAGTAGGGCATCTGCTGGTTTTCTACCCTTTTCCTTTAGTCTTTCCTTGTCTTACCATGATGCAGACCGAAGTGATAAGCTCCTCGGCCTTATGACAGAGTTTGGTTCTCTGTTATTTTTTCTGAGTGCGGCCGGTGGCCTACACTCACCTAATAAAGGTCGGAATCGGGTTGCTCTCACCAGGTGTGTTCTTTCTTCAACAGGTTCCACTCGATTGTTCCACGTTATTCTACCAAGAAGCTAGCTACATAGTCATAGAAAGTCATGGTTCGAGTATTGAGTCTCTGTGGCGAAGTGGTCAAGCCGTTTGACTTGTGATCCGAAGGTTTTGGGTTCGATTCCGGGCCGCACCCTTCGGTTTACGAGTTAAATGTTTCGGAGACTCCTGTGGGTCGTCGCTAAAAGCTACGGAGTTCGTGCTTTGTGCGACGCTTTCCGCGCTGCGGAAAGAGACCGAGCCATATGGGATGCTTGCTTGCTTGCTTGTGTTCGTTGGCTTGAGCTCCAACGTGAAGTCCTGTATGTCGGATGAAGGCGTCCTGTTGTCCAACGTCAGTGTGATGTCATACAGGACCTGAGGTTTGCGTGAGTATCCGATGTCCCATGTCTGGCTTATTGGTGTGCAGACTGGTGGTTCCTCACCGTACAGGCAGACACTCTCCGACTTCGGAGGAATCGGCGATCCTATTGACCTTAGCCAGGACCCCGAAGGGACCTGTTGCCCAGGACGCTCGACGAGGACGCGTCAATAGGTCTTGGCCAGTATATAACCCGGCCCTGGTGCCTTGGAAACACCTCTGCGTCCCATCCATATGGGATACAATCCGGTGCGATGAAGTCGACATAGTCGACTTTTAAGCGACTTTTTGTAAGGCAGAGTTCACTGAGAGGCTTTTGCACTGGGCCCATAACCCAGATGGTCTACAGGAACCTGGCCTCTGCTGAGCAGGAACTATTATTATATAAAGGTGTTTATTAAGTGATAGTTTACATCACATTAAATTCAGGACACTGAAAATAACACCTGTACCAGAAACACTAGTAAATATAAATACCGGGAACAGTAACATTGTGTGTTAACATTGGGGAATTCTTACAACAAGTGAAATACTAACATTTAGATTTTCCAAAGTGACAGTAACAATAATTTTAGGATTCTCTGATCACAGAACTTATATGAACAGAGTAGTTACACTGTGTGTTTTAGATTGAGGATCAATATTGGACTGTTTCCAATATTGAGGACCAAGCATCCGGATTGTCCACGAGCTATCTGAGGAAGTCGACACTTGACCTGAGAGACACATCATCTGGGTGAGGTTTTCTGTCCCTGATATGGTGTTGTGGTGTGGCCAGTACGATGATGAAGCAGACTGTGCTCCTTGGCTGTTCGGTCTGATTCTGCATACACACTAGATTATACGACAGACATTCTACTCATACACTTTGCACATACATGACACTTTTCTCTATTAAACTAAATTGTTGTTTTGTTAGAACCAGTGTTGTGTAGTGTGTTTTGGGAAAAGAATGAGAGGGGATTTGGTACAGTAGTAAAAGAGAGAGAGAGGGAGGTATCCAGGGACCGACGGGGTTTTCTGGACAGAAATCAAGAAGATCCTCAAGATAGTGATATGGGGTTAAAAGGATGTCGATGTTGATTCCCCTAACCCCAGGGACGACATTATAAATAAAATACGACAGCTACATCTGCCTTATAATGCGCCAATACCCCACCAATGTGTGCAGACCCAGCCAATATGTTCGCCTGCTCGTTTTCCACCACACCAGTATATCCTGAGTGGGGGAGAGGGTTAAAGACACAACAGGTGCTCTATATTTTTCATTTTTGAATGGAAGCACGGCACTTTGCCCAAAGCATGTCTATCTTCACCTTTCTCGTCATACTTTGTAAGTTACCGTCAAGGTTCATATATCAGCGGAACACGCGAGAATGTTCATTAAAATGTTTCCTATACTTTTCTCATTCAATGTGAGAGAGTACTGAAATATAGCACATATTTTGCTGTAACGTCGTGAATCATGCAATGTGAATGAGAAAATTAGGAACGGCTTGGAAGAAACAAAGATGTGGTTCCTAAGACAAATGTTGCGAATAACTTGGACTGCCAAGACTAACTAACAACGACTGCTTGCTACAGGCTAATGAAACTAGAACATTATATACAACAATAAGGAAGAGACAAACATCCTCAACTCAACATATTAATGGAACAAGCGATAATGTCCATTCAAATGTTTCCTATATTTTTTCCTATATTTTTCTCAGTCGATGTGAGAAAGAGAGTACTGCAGTGTAATATAGAATCTGTTTTGCTGTAACATTGTGAATAATGGAATGTAAACAAACAAATTAGGAACGGCTTGGGAAGAAACAAAGATGTGGTTCCTGAGACGAATGTTGCGAATAACTTGGACTGCCAAGAGTAACTAACAACAATTGCCTGGAAGAGGCTTAAAAAAGGTAGAAAGGTATATACAACTTTAATAAAGAGAGAAACAGAAAGAGACAAACAGCATTCTTTGGTCATGTCATGAGAAAAGAGGCACTGGGAAACACAGTGACGGCGGGAAAGAGCTGTGAGAAAAGAGGCAGAGACAGACAGAAAGAAATTATGCTGGATGGACTGAGACGGTGGAACAGAGGAAAATCATTAACACACTTGATGCAGAACACCATCTGTGGCGATACATGAACGTCTACGCCATCAACACACGGGAAGTTTAAGAGCTTGAGCGCTCTTTTCCTCTCGGCCACGGCGATTGCTTAACACCACAATACAATACAATACAGTACAGAACAATACAACACAAAACTATATAATACAACACACTACAACACAACACAATACAATGAAAAATAAAGTCTTAAAAAGTGGAGTTTCCATGGCGAAGTGGTCAAATCGCCTGCCTCGTGCTCCAAAGGTTGTGGGTTCGATTCCAGGCTACGTTTTTCGGTTAAGGAGTGCATGTTTCTCGGACTACTGGGGTCGTCGCTGGAGCTACGGAGTTCGTGCTTTGTGCGACGTTTTCGGCAGACTGCCCTGCTGAAAGAGACTGGGCCATACAGGATAGAGACTGGGCCCTACAGGATAACCCCTGTGCAATGAAGTCGATCCTCTCGATTTTTAAGACTTAAAGCAATGAGAAATGGCCAGGTTTGGCTGGTCGTACAAGAAAAAGCCAGCCCCACTTGTGTCTGTTTACCAACAGCCGGAAGTGTTATGTGCTCGTGCTTGACTTCTGCTAGAGAAGAGATGTTTGAAATGTAGCTGTTCAAGATGTGGAATCTGTATATTTCTGTACACTTGTTTCTATGCTGTTTTTATAGCGCTTCTTTAGCCTGTGGATCAATCACACACATTGAAATTAGTAAGTGTAATTGTTGCATTATAAAGAATAATATTTAAAAATTATGATCCAATAAACATTAATAAAAAACGGAATTATCCGGAATGTTTTGAAGCTTTGATTTGAATTTGATTGATTGATAGATTTTGAATGAATGGAAAGAAAGTGGTCACAGTTTATAATAACTCTACGAAATTGATTTAAAAGCAGATAATTAACATTATACAAATTGACTGTCTACTCACAATATCGCATAGCCAGCAGGAGAAACTGAAACTCAAGGAAAATTAGTTATTTGGGCTGTACAAGGGACACGCCCCCTGTGCACACAGCATAATTATATACATTATATGCTTGCTTTACATTTACCGCCTATATTATGATAAGCATAAGGTGCTAGTGGTGAAAATTTACCCCGGGGTCGCACGGGATAAAGAGCACCCTCAGCATGAGGCTTTATGTGACACAAGAAGTCACAGGTTGAAGAAAGGCAGTTCTTGGATGGTACAGATTGCAGATATGATCAGGCATTTTTGTGACATTGGTAAGATATTGCAATGAGAGGAATGTGCCACAATGCTACCCAACAAGACAACTATACTTAGAGTGATAGTCATGTTGGACTGAAGGTGTCAGGAATAGGTGAGACAGCATAACTGTAACAGCTGATAAATAACAACGCCTGCCCATGTGATGTGATAATAAACTCGGCTGGGTCAGAGGTAATTGGAGTGGATGCAACTTCATTTCAAAAGTTAAGGGACACTGTAAAAAATTAATACTGGAAATATGAGAAGTAACGATGTTGTCTCAGCAGCTGGAGTGTAGTACAGACTGACATTTTGAGTTTGTAGTGGACTTGCATAACATGCTGCATAACATACAAACTGGTATATTCTGCATGAAGGGGTTTCCATCTCTCAACAAAATGTCAAGAACTTTTTAACAGCATTTATAATGACTGCTCCCTCCACTGATGGGCCCTCTTTGACAATAGTCATAGAGCCAGTCAAAGCATCTGTATTTTCATTCCCTTTGACCCCAGCATGATCTGGCACAAAAACAAAGCAATATCCTAACCATGAATTTTGTACCTATACAAACCATTGCCTAAACATATAACTGGATTGTATCTTCATAAGCGTGTCCATTACATTATTCAATATCCATGCATGTTTATAGTCCCTTTTTTCAAACTATGCAGATCTACCGTTACAACCAGCAGCTCCACTGTAAGTCTGCTGGTAGTTGTTGAGAAAGCACAACTAGATTCCTGTCTTATATGGCCACTACAGCATGTTGAGAAAGTTCATCATCATCATCATCATCAAGTGCCATGCCAGCTGGCGTAGGCGTTCATATCTCTCCACAGATCTCGGTCTTTGGTGTTCTGGATCAACTCTACTGCTGATATTCTTCCATGCCACTGTCTCAATCCATCCGACATCATTTCTCTTGGTCAGCCTCTGCCTCTCTTCCCCTCGATCTTTCCAGTCGTCACAGTGTTCTCCAATACCTCTCTTCTCATCACATGACTAAAGAAAGCTGTTTTGAGAAAGTTCAAATGCATATAATTTGAAGACTAAAACGAAGTAGGGGTTCATTCCCTTCACTGGTCAGTTGTACCTAAATGTTAACTTCTCAATCAGAAAACAAGAAGAAGGTACTGAACTGTAACATTTCCTAGAAAATCAACCTGCGGTTGATTACCGTGTCCTGCAAATGACATGCATTTATACCTACTCAGTGGAGGCTGAATGGATAAGAACACATGTTCTTAAACATCCGGTGTGCTAACGCCGAGGTAAGGGTTTAACCCCTACACCAGATAGTTGGACTAAAATGTTGCTTTCTCGTCCTTGACTTGAGGACATAAATTACAAGTACCTCTGAAGTTGGAGTAGGTTCACCTGATGGTGAGGCACACTGTTAATGGGCGGTCATGTTCTGCCATCTCATTCGATCACCAGAGTCGTGGATCAGCTCAGTGTTTCTGTCCACACAACATGATTTTCTTGGCATCTATAAAGAAGGTAGTTTGCCATTGCTTTCCTTCCCAGAAGTGACCATACTGGTCAGTGACCGTAGCCATTGTCTCCTAAAAAAAGAGATCCTCTGCTTACCGTCGTGAAGGTGGAGACCATAACCTACAACTATCTGTCGGCTGCTCTCCATCTTCATCCACCACCTGCACACATGGCTTCACGTAACCCTGATCGGGGGGCTAAACGGGTACTCCACCTTGCCCAAGGGTGTACCGTAGGCTAGCGGAGGGAAGGAGGCGCCTTACATCTCCTTTGATAGGGGATACCCCTACCCCGCTACCCTGTTAATTAATTAACTACCCTGTTAATTAACCACTGTTAATAGGGAAAGTTAAATCCACACACAAAATTCAGTCCAGCACAACTAGAAGTAGTGTGTATGGACTACGCTTGAGTTCAAAGCGAGCAAATGCAAAAAAAAAACCTACTGAGTAGATTGTAATCCTGCTGAGATGTAATAAAGATAGGAAATAAAAACAGTTAGATATGTGTAACTTCTGTGAAACAGTGAGAGATACTAAACACGGACACAATGTGCATACCTTACCATAAACTTCATTATGGTAAATATAGATCACACAAAAAACAGAATTAATAAAAATAATAATAAATAAGTATTCTGTGATAGCTTACCATAGTAGAGTTCATTATAAGGTATGTCCACTGTGTCTGTGTTTAGTATCTCTTACTTTTTCGCAAGAGTTAGTTAGTCGCGGTTCCAACTTCACGGCAAAGGGTCGCCCCATTATGCTCCATTCCTGTGCCAGTGAATATCACACAAAATGCTCCTCATTGCCCCATGTAAAAAGTGGAACAGACAGAGGTCTCAACAAACCAACACTGCCTGTATAGGTATACTTTGCATAATGCTGCTGCCAGAATGCCAACACAAAAGTCTGTCACGAAAAATACAGTTCATTGTCGATATGAAGCGGCAGTCACTAGAAAACCAGCAGCCACACATTACTGCATAAGACAACCCAGTTAGTTCAGCAAATGGTTGCCCGCCATTTTTCTGAACATGCAGTTCATGCTACAAACAACCGCGGACAGATGTAAAAGCACTCCACACCAAGTTCAAGCTCACAGTGTCGCGCCACACTCTCAACTCAGTAGCGGGGTGATGGAACCATACCTAACTGCTATTATTTCCTAATATTATATCTTCTCTTATCTTTAATAAAGATAATTGCCACATTTGAACACAGTAATTTCTTTATCTGCTGCAATATGCAAAACACACAATACAGAATAATTGTGTAGTACAAACACTAGAATATGCTATTGCTGTTTTATAAAATTATAAACAAAAGTAACTAAATGGATAATGATGTTTGGAAATACAGCTGTGAACCATTATGTTAATTGCTAGTTAATTTGTCAATTACTCCTTGTTGCTAACAGTTTTGTACCCATTTATTCATTCAGTGCACCTTTATTCATTTCTTTCACCCTTCTCCCATTATTTAATTCTTTATTTATTTCTTTAGGTCAGACTATTTATTTCTTTCAGTTAGTCTATCTATTATTATTCTTATTATTGTTCTTTGATCATGCATTTTTATTGCTCTCATGATATATTTTTCTTTCGACTAAATGGGGAGTGATAGAGTCGATGAGGAATATTTATTTTGATGTATAAATCTATAAATTCATTCTTATGTATAAATAACACTGTGATACTCAAATCATAACCTGTAAGCTTTTTGTGACAGATTGAACAGGGTATGCATGTAAATACTGTAAATTTACAAAAACAATTCATTCTGCAGGTTATCGTGCTCTTTATGGATATGAAGACAGCTATGGAAACTTAAGTTACAACTCTGTAAGTATTTCATATTTCAATCACTCTGTAAGTCAGTCAATCAGTAAATAATCAGACAAGTGCTGTCTCCACATTAAAGTTTGGCTGTAATGACTTTCCAACACCCTCTGTCCTGTGTCTTTGTGGTGCACTCGTATAAGCCATTCCATCTCTTGATGTTGTCCACCCACATGTAACATTGTCTTCCAGTCCATCTCTTGATGTTGTCCACCCACATGTAACATTGTCTTCCAGTCCATCTCTTGATGTTGTCCACCCACATGTAACATTGTCTTCCAGTCCATCTCTTGATGTTGTCCACCCACATGTAACATTGTCTTCCAGTCCATCTCTTGATGTTGTCCACCCACATGTAACATTGTCTTCCAGTCCATCTCTTGATGTTGTCCACCCACATGTAACATTGTCTTCCAGTCCATCTCTTGATGTTGTCCACCCACATGTAACATTGTCTTCCAGTCCATCTCTTGATGTTGTCCACCCACATGTAACATTGTCTTCCAGTCCATCTCTTGATGTTGTCCACCCACATGTAACATTGTCTTCCAGTCCATCTCTTGATGTTGTCCACCCACATGTAACATTGTCTTCCAGTCCATCTCTTGATGTTGTCCACCCACATGTAACATTGTCTTCCAGTCCATCTCTTGATGTTGTCCACCCACATGTAACATTGTCTTCCAGTCCATCTCTTGATGTTGTCCACCCACATGTAACATTGTCTTCCAGTCCATCTCTTGATGTTGTCCACCCACATGTAACATTGTCTTCCAGTCCATCTCTTGATGTTGTCCACCCACATGTAACATTGTCTTCCAGTCCATCTCTTGATGTTGTCCACCCACATGTAACATTGTCTTCCAGTCCATCTCTTGATGTTGTCCACCCACATGTAACATTGTCTTCCAGTCCATCTCTTGATGTTGTCCACCCACATGTAACATTGTCTTCCAGTCCATCTCTTGATGTTGTCCACCCACATGTAACATTGTCTTCCAGTCCATCTCTTGATGTTGTCCACCCACATGTAACATTGTCTTCCAGTCCATCTCTTGATGTTGTCCACCCACATGTAACATTGTCTTCCAGTCCATCTCTTGATGTTGTCCACCCACATGTAACATTGTCTTCCAGTCCATCTCTTGATGTTGTCCACCCACATGTAACATTGTCTTCCAGTCCATCTCTTGATGTTGTCCACCCACATGTAACATTGTCTTCCAGTCCATCTCTTGATGTTGTCCACCCACATGTAACATTGTCTTCCAGTCCATCTCTTGATGTTGTCCACCCACATGTAACATTGTCTTCCAGTCCATCTCTTGATGTTGTCCACCCACATGTAACATTGTCTTCCAGTCCATCTCTTGATGTTGTCCACCCACATGTAACATTGTCTTCCAGTCCATCTCTTGATGTTGTCCACCCACATGTAACATTGTCTTCCAGTCCATCTCTTGATGTTGTCCACCCACATGTAACATTGTCTTCCAGTCCATCTCTTGATGTTGTCCACCCACATGTAACATTGTCTTCCAGTCCATCTCTTGATGTTGTCCACCCACATGTAACATTGTCTTCCAGTCCATCTCTTGATGTTGTCCACCCACATGTAACATTGTCTTCCAGTCCATCTCTTGATGTTGTCCACCCACATGTAACATTGTCTTCCAGTCCATCTCTTGATGTTGTCCACCCACATGTAACATTGTCTTCCAGTCCATCTCTTGATGTTGTCCACCCACATGTAACATTGTCTTCCAGTCCATCTCTTGATGTTGTCCACCCACATGTAACATTGTCTTCCAGTCCATCTCTTGATGTTGTCCACCCACATGTAACATTGTCTTCCAGTCCATCTCTTGATGTTGTCCACCCACATGTAACATTGTCTTCCAGTCCATCTCTTGATGTTGTCCACCCACATGTAACATTGTCTTCCAGTCCATCTATTGATGTTGTCCACCCACATGTAACATTGTCTTCCAGCCCATATCTTCTTGTTGTCCACCCATTTGTCAGACTGGCCACATATTCCTCCATGCATTCAGGTGTACAAAACGTGTTTGTCCTAGCACACCGGAGACCCGTAGCAGGCTCCTGATTCAGAACTTTTGATTCTTTCTTGTTGTAATAAATATTTTACAGGCATAGGGAATAATACACATCCTTGACACATACCTCTCTTCCTATCTGTAAGAAATGATACACACTTTCCTGATCATAGTGTTGCTGTTTTCTCCCAGTATAAGTTTGTTATTAATCTTCTGTCCTTGCTATAGATAACATACTTCATCCATATTTAATTAAATCACCATAGATATCGCTATCAAATGCCTTTTTATAATCATGAAGTACAAATAAATGCTATTCTGGCATCTATATATTTTATGCCAGTGTTCTCAAACAAAATACAACATATTACGTTCACCTGTACTTTTAAAAACCAAATTGTTCTTCTGAAACTTCAATATCTATCTTATTTTATATTCTCTCCTTATGATCTTGAGTATTTCATATTTCAGCAGTGTGAAATATAATTTCAGTGTACAGACAGAATACTCTTAAGTAACGGGTAATTAACAGAACACTGTCGATTAGCACAAATCTTAGAATAGCTACGCTTGGCCTTAATATAGCTTGCAAATGTATTTCAGCTGTCTACCTTCAATAATATCTACTTGTATGTATGTATACAATCACACAGACGACGATGTGTACTGTCTCCTGATATATTTTCGTTATGCACTGAGCATATGATCTGATAGGAGCTGTGGTAGGGCATTGGCTAGTAAGTTTGCCTGCCACTGTGGTGGACGTGTGTTTGAATCCCCAAGGCATGAATTTTTTTTAAATTGATCTCGGCTCTCCGGTAGTCCCAGCCTAAAATTGGTCCCAGGAAGTGTTCTGGAAAGATAAGGCGGTCACCATGATATTGACCACATCACCTGTCAAGTGCTGATTGGTCTGATTTGTGGCTAATCAAGGCATGCAAAGGGTCCTGATTGGTCTGATTTGGGGCTAATCAAGGCATGCAAAGGGTCCTGATTGGTCTGATTTGGGGCTAATCAAGGCATGCAAAGGGTCCTGATTGGTCTGATTTGGGGCTAATCAAGGCATGCAAAGAGTCCTGGTTGGTCTGATTTGGGGCTAATCAAGGCATACAAAGGGTTCTTTTCTTATGTTACTTGTGTACTTAATAGTATGGTTATTTTGTAATACCAGTGAGTTCATCTTGAAACTGGTTTCTTCATTGTTCTTTGCAGATAGCTCAGACAAATCAAGATGCTTTAGAAGCAGGCAGTTCTTTTCCTGATGCTTTTTACCCAACTGAATGTTTTGGAGGTATGAAAATATGTTGATATTTTTATTGTGATTATATGCTGCAACTTCACACACACACAAGCACGCTATGAGGCTAGGTCCACATTTTTATATTTATGTTGTGATTACATGCTGCAACTGCACACACACACGCATGCTATGATTCTTTTTTTATTTTATGTTACATATCCCTTACAGGACTGTTGCAGTCAACACCAGCATTTTTCAGCTGCTGTTGATGTACTAGGCAAGATTAATCTCAGTAGTTTGCCATTGCTTTCTAAGCGAACTGCTCACATACCCCGTAAGTTACCAACGTGGCGAGAACCACTACATATTCTCGCGCAGGTTACGTTACACATGAGAATATACAGGATTTTGGAGAAAGACATTAACCCCTAGACCAGGGAGACTGGCTATGATTCTAGGTTAACATTTTCTGGACCAAACAACACAAGATATGGGGTTTATTATCATCATGTGCCATACCAGTAAGCAATCATGATTTGCCATGTCACATGATCTCCAGAGTCTCTGATCAGATGCATATTCTTTTCCCTATTATCTTTTCCCTATTATCTTTTCCCTATTATCTTTTCCCTATTATCTTTTCCCTATTATCTTTTCCCTATTATCTTATTTTATCAAGCCACCCAAATATTCATGTCTTTAACTTTCTTTGGTCCAATTTTTATCAAATTTGACAGATGTTACAACATTTTCAAGTTCTTCTCACCTCATAAGATGCTGAGTTGAGTTGAGTCAGGAATCAACATCACATTACTCATGACATGTTGACGGTGATTGACACCAGTTTGTTGGTGACAAGATGATGGTGAATGGAAATATTATTCAGTAAAGGACCCGTTAACATGCTTTAAGGGGGTATTGGATATATGGTGCTAAACCCGTATTATTATAGACCAATTGGCACCGGGTGATGTGATCAGTCTCACACCTTCCAC
The DNA here is from genome assembly GCA_014155875.1 of Cepaea nemoralis. Taxonomy (NCBI): domain Eukaryota; kingdom Metazoa; phylum Mollusca; class Gastropoda; order Stylommatophora; family Helicidae; genus Cepaea; species Cepaea nemoralis. The sequence continues at coordinate 79,008 of JACEFZ010027402.1, forward strand.
CTTTACTTCCCAAGACATCTCCGGGTACTCATTCTAGACTGCGTTAACCGGGAGCCAGGTTCATTTAAAAAATCCACCTTGGTTTGAATTCAAACCTATGGCCGCTGGGCTGGTAGTCATGCATCTGGCCATTCTATTAACACTGCTCACTTGTGAGTTGAATAGATTAAAAACTGAAAAGACTAATTTATGGAAAATAAATTTAATGTGCCTTATTTACTTCAGATAAATTTATCTTACATATTTACTTAAGATTCATTGAACTTTACTTATTTACGTAAGATAAATTTAGCTTTATTTATTTATTACAGATAAAATGAACTTTCTTATTTACTTATAAATTAAACTTTACTTATTTATTTCAGATAAATTTAACTTTACTTATTTACTTCAGATAAATTTAACTTTACTTATTTACTTCAGGCAGGTACCATAATGTGTCAGAAAACACCCACTGGACTCCCTTTATCAGTGCAAGCATTAACTACATCCGCAGGCAGTACCCGAAGCCATGGAATAAGGTCATTATTATTTGCCTTCTGAAAAATGTACACTCACTCACTCACTCACTCACTGGCACCTTGCTGTCTTGACAGATGATAGTTTGTTACATTGTGCTTCAAAAAAGGCATAATTACTACAACCCATTTGGGGACCAGGGATGAAGTTATACCTCTCCATAGCACAAAGCCTGGCTTGAACTGTAGAGACAATGTGTTGCCCATGCAGCATGATCCCTCTCTCAGCTGTTTACTAGTTTACTCCAGAGGAAAGGTAACAGTAGTACATCTGGAACAAGACAAGTTGCAGAAGCTGCTGGATCAACAAAGCAGTGCTCTAGCTGTCCACCTGTTGGAGCTTCCATCCTAGACCAGTTGCCAACTAAGGCTTAGGGCCTTGCCATGACATTCAGTCTTTAGGTTGCATTTCCTCACACTAGGATAAGGCATGTACCTGCCCAATTGCGCTCCTCTGACCGAAACCGCTCTGACTGAGACCTGACATTTTTTCAACATTCCAATTGCCCGGTATAGAAAGAGCTAAGCAGCAACTAGACTTGTGTGTGTCTTATCCTTCTGCATGTCTTATCTCCCAAGGATGTGGAGAAGCTTGTGGCTTTCATCATGGGTGTACAGTCACACCAGGTGGCGGATGTCTCTTGGCACTCTTTAGGCATTGACCAGGGATTTTTGCAAACCATGGCCAAAGTGAGTAAAATGGATAAATGGATAGAGATGATGACTTATTACTCAAGATAACAGTACTTATGTATTTATGTATATTATGTGTGTAGTGTCTGTTTATGGACATTATGGGTAATATTAGTAACTTGTTTGACTTCAATGACAAATCTTTTTATGTGTATATATGTATGAGTATATATGTATGTAGTCGGTCTCCGTAGCTAAGGGCTTATGGACGCGGTTTGTAAGCCCACTTACCCGGTTTTGAATCACAGCTGCAACCAATTTGGTAGCAGACCATGTTGCTCTGGGTTTTAACGTGTTCGTATGGGTGCCGGTCGTTCAGAAAGCAATGGCGAACTACTGAACGTAAACTTGCCAAGACATCAAAAACAGCAGTAAAATGCTGGTGTTGACAGTGATGTCCTGTAAATAGGATATGTCAAAACATATATATGTATGTGTGTATAAGTATGTAGCTTGTGCTTTGGTGTAATGGTTAAGAAGTTGCGCTGACAGGTTCGATGCCAGGGCTCATCCTTTGCTATGGGAAAGAAAGACTGGTCATCTATTCTTGAATGTACTCAGACCTGAACAGTGCGAAGGTCCTAACACTTCACAATACAACAGCAGAGGGGGGGCTGAGTGGTCTCGAGGTATGGTGTCCGCATCGAATGCTGGAGGTCCCGGGTTCAAGCCTTGGTAAGGCCCAGGATTTTTTCACGTGGGCTTCTACTAATAAAATTTCCCCTGGTTTCTGGGTAGTGAAATTAGACACCCGTGTGTATTGTTTATTGTTGTGCACATAAAAAAATCCCTTGGCAGTTGAAAATCGAAAAAGAGTAACCTAACAGCGCTGCTCTGGCAAAATTTTGAGTTAAAAATCTACCCAAAGTATTTCGGGATCCTCGCCGGTGCTACAAAGTTCGTGCATTGAGCTGCTCCGAACTCAGGTATGAGTTAGGAGTAGGACGGAGCACTTATGGGTTGATCTGTTGATTAAACTAAACTAATATGACAAGTTCCTGCTATTTTAAAAAAAAACATATGTATCTGAATAATGTATGTGTATATATACATTTTTTTCCCCCGCATTTCCATCCTGTTTCAGGATATTGCGGTCAACATCAGCATCTTTCAGCTGTATGTTGATTCTTAGGCTAGATTACGCTCATCAGCATGCCACGACTTTCTGAGCGACTGGCTCCATACTCTCATAAGTCACTGGCGTGACTCGAACCGCTTCCAATTCTCGTGTGCTCACGTCAACCACGAGAGTATTCGGGGTTATGGAGAAAGCTGCTAACCCCTCGGCCAGGGAGACCAGTGTATATAAAGATAAAGGAAACTGAGGACAATGAAATATTTTGGGCATGTTTAGTTTATAAATAATAATTATGAAGGTAGGTGTACCAGGGAAGTGGAGAATAGAAAGACCGCAATGTAGATGGATTTGAGTTGAGTTGAGTCAAATCAGAGGAAGTCGTGGATGGGTCAAGCCGAAGACATTCTTCAACAGGTGTGTTCACTTGAGGACTTAGAACCTGGCGAGGAGTGAATACAAGTGCACACAGAGTTCTGTACGTCTTTTTCAGTTTGCATCCAACTAGACAGAAAATGCAGACAAGAAAATCCAGCTGTTGTGGATGTGGAAGTACAGGCTTTGATCTTCGAGAATTCTTTAGAGGGTGATGCTGTCATTTACACACAAGGGTCGGTCGTCCGATGAGTGAGACCTTCATGGGCTTTTACAGCTCAGGCTAGAAAGAGAATTGTGAAGGAATATTCTGGTGCTTTTACTTTGATCACAAGTAGCCTGACTATGGAAGTCATGGCAGTAAGTAAAGCAATAACATGGCTTCAGACACAGGCCTTCACTCGGGCATGCTTCCTTAGTAACTCAATGAGTATGCTCAGGAAGATAGAGATGGGTTGGATCCGAAGACAGTGCTTGGTGTTTCTGGGGCAGTCATGGCTAGCAAAGATTAGTTTCATTTTCATGCCAGGGCATGTGGGTGTACAGGGACATGAGCAGGCTGACAGGCTTGCAGGTAAGGCTACTGTGGAGGGCGGATGAGCCATGGACCAGGCTGATATACTGAATGCTCTACAAGAAGTAAGTCATTTACAAGAATCAAGTGATGACTAAATCTACAGGCTGCAAGAATAGCAAGTTAAAAGAGGTGTGACTGAACAAGAATATTATGCAGGAAGCCAAAGAAGATTAAGTAGCCAACACAGAACTGGTGTCATAAGCCGCTACATTCTATTCTGTGGGATTTATTGAGGAGGGGATCCGAGCAGTTATGGACTGAGTGGTTCAATGTGCAGTGAGGATGATCTGTCGACTAACTAACTAACTGACATTAGAGCACATGGGTCATTCTCATCCATGCTCCGTCCTCATCTTCAACGCTAGCGAAGAGTCCCTATACTAATAGTACCAGTAGCAGTCTGATTATGTGTCCATCTAGCCTTTTCTCGGAGTCCTGAGTGTCGGCCAGATCCTCTGGTCACTCCCTGCAGCACAGTTCTTTCCAGGCGGTGATGATCCGTCTGTAGATGGATTCAAGGTGTAATAGATCATTTATACATGACATCAGGAGAGATAGCACATCTGACTTATGACTGAGAACAATTATGAAAGACTGATATCGGGGGTAACATTTTGCACTGGAAAATCTGCAAGATGATGATGTATTTATGTGTGTAGTTTATATGTATGCACATCAAGAGTACAGTGGCCTTCTGTTTTGACTTTCCTTACTAAATCTATTATGTCTATTGTATGAGATGAGTTGACTCCCCAAAGCGGGGTATTCCCACCCTGAAACACAAAGAAATACTGGGGAAGGGAGATAGGGGTAGACCAAGGAGGACAACATTTACAAGACAGGCAGGCACAGATCCATCAGTGCAGACATAAATAGAATTAGAGTGACACGGACAAAAAACTGTGGAATTTAATTTTTGGGGGTTGTCGTGGCTGAGAGGTTACAGCATTCACCTCATGGTCAGAAGGTACATTGCTATCTCAGATAAGAGTGAAAAACAGAATGTCCCATGTGCAAGTTACAAATCCCATGACAGTTTGAAATCGTACAGAATATACCATAAGGCTGCTTCCCTGGCAAAATTGTTAGGAGAGAAAAAATACTTGTGAGTAGATAGAACCTGTCATCTTGTATGGCATATCTTCAGAGGAAGCAAATTTGACAGAATTGCATGATGAAATCCAACACACTGACCATTGAAGTGCACTTCATACCTATGTATGATGCACTACCCTTGAGAAAGGAACGAAGAATACAAAGAACCGCTACCAATTTTATTATCTGAAAACGCAATTCCACGAGAATTGTGTTGCAGAGCTCTCATTCCCCTCTCTAAACATAGAAAACAGCTGAGTGTGCGGACAGATACTGAAACTTCACATCTAAGCCAACAGTGGAGTGTGCAAGACAGATACTGAAACTTCACATCTAAGGGTAGGCATATTAGAATATACCCAGGTCAGGATTCAGCACAAATTGTGAGATTTGTATGGATTTTCTGCCCTGGTCGTGCAGGAATGTGGGAAATGAACAGGCTGATTGGCTGGCAGGAAATGCACCTCTTGGTGGTAGACTACCTATAGACAAGGGAGAGGTGGTCAAGCGCCTGTGGGACCAGGTGGAGAAAGCAGTGGAACACACTGAGAACCAAATGTGGAGAGAATATGGTGGAGGATCAGCAGGGGTTCTGGACGAATCTCAAAGCTGAGAGGGACAAATGTCAGTTGGAAAGATTAGCAGTATGACTCTTCACTTGCTGTTGAACGAGGGGATGGAGTGCATGTGGGAGTGTCCTGAGTGCAGTGATGTCGGTTCTTAGCTCAACATGAACATCAACATTGATTCAGCACAGCACACACAGACCGGCTGGGATCAAGCCTCAGTTGGTAATGTTTCCTGTACAGGTTTGAGATATTCCATTGTCAACAAACCTCAACCCATTTCCCAGAGGGAAGTTCAACAGACTCCAGCCCATAGCCCAGAGGGAAGTTCAACAGACCTCAGCCCATTTCCCAGAGGGAAGTTCAACAGGGTATATGGTAGACAGTAATCATGTCTGTTTGTGGAACTTTTGAATATATAATTTGACAACTGTTCTCACTTTCAGACAAATTTCCATGGAGATTTTCCAAGTGCTCACACAGCTGGGGATTTAGGTTCGTAGAAACAGCATATTTTATATCATTTTCTGCTACATTACTGTGATATTTTGTAGAAAAATAGAGGAGCCATGTATTAGGATTCCAGTTTTAGAGGAGTCAGATATCAGGATTCCAGTTTTAGAGGAGTCAGATATCAGGGTTCCAGTTTTAGAGGAGTCAGATATCAGGGTTCCAATTACAGAGGAGTCAGATACCCCGATTCCAGTTTTAGAGGAGTCAGACAGAAATCAGGGTTAAAGTATTAGATGAGTCATATATCAGGGTTCCAGTTTTAGAGGAGTCATATCAGGATTTCAGTTTTAGAGGAGTGAGATATCAGGATTTCAGTTTTAGAGGAGTGAGATATCAGGATTTAAGTTTTAGAGGAGTGAGATATCAGGATTTCAGTTTTAGAGGAGTGAGATATCAGGATTTCAGTTTTAGAAGAGTCAGATATCAGGGTTCCAGTTTTAGAGGAGTCAGATATCAGGGTTCCAGTTTTAGAGGAGTCAGATATCAGGATTTCAGTTTTAGAGGAGTCAGATATCTGGGTTGCAGTTTTAGAGGAGTCAGATATCAGGGTTCCAAGGCTGTCACCACCATCCAGTATCTTGTCCTCTGCAGAACTCCATAATCTTTCATAACTTCTGTCTATCATAAGCCAGGTGTCCCGCCTCTGTCGCTGTCATGTGTAAATGATCTATCACATCTGAAATCTATCTGCATTGTTGTCTTCCTCGTCACCACTTCCCCGTTAAACATCCCTCCATAATTATCAAGAGCGGTCATACACTCTGGACATTGTGGCCTGTTTATTCACGGTGCAGTGTTATATGTTATACGTGAGTAAACTCAAAGTTGACCATGAGTATGCTCAAAAGTTATTGGAAACTCAAACATGAATACACTCAAAGTTACAGTGAGTAAACTCAAAGTTGCAATGAGTAAACTCAAAGTTACAGTGAGTAAACTCAAAGTTGCAAACTCAAAGTTGAGTTGAGTCAAGAACAACATCCCAGCACTCAGGACATTCCTGCACATGCTCCATCGACTCCTTCAAAAACCACCAAAAAGTTCCCATTTCTGATTATACCTGTAGCGGTTTGATTTATCCTCATGCCTAGAGTCTTCCATCTAGAACTCTACTCACTCCATTCTGAGCCAGTCTTTCCAGATATTGACACTCTTGACCGCTCAGCTGCATGTTAATTAAATCAGAATTCTGTTCCAAATATGTAAAAACATATTCATCCCACACTTCACATTTTCCAATTCTTTACATTACCAGAGTTTAACCTATTTCATTTATGATTAGTAGAGAACTAATTCCTGTGTTTTATGCCGTTTTTCAGGAGGTGATGTTTTGAACTTGTTTCAACTGAATCTGAACTACAGTGATATTTTTGGTGAATGGTCAGTGAGATGTTGCATGTTTCTTGTGTGTTCATAATTACTTTAATGGTGAGAAGCCATGGTAGCATGGCTAGTGCATCTCAAGGAATGATGTATCATTATCTGGGAGTTGCTCCTTTCCTCATGTTGGGTTCTGTCTTATCCAACTCCCCTTCCCCATCACCATGAGGACTTCATTGACTAGGCTTACATGTAGTTAATCTGATGGTCAACTTGTCATGTCTTAGATATGACTGAGCTACCATAACAGCAGATGGTACCACCTGCTTTCTGTTAGTGCTGAATATTGGGCGGATGTCGAATATACATAATGGACATGGCAGTGAGGGGGAGGGTTGGGGGGGGGGGGGGGGGGTGGGGTGTGTGTGTGCTGCATGGCATAGTGGTCAAGATGCTGCCTCATGTTGTGGTCATGGGTTCAAACCACTAGTGCTATGTTTTTGGAGACCCCTGGAGTCATTGCTAGTGCTACATATAAATATCAATTGGGGAACCCTTTGAGGCCGCTAAGACAGGTCATAAGTAAATACACACGTATTGTTTGGCTCTCATAGAGCTCATTGAAGAAGGGAAACGAATTAGAGACTAGAAGACACACTAGACAACATAAATATTGAAAAGCTAGAGTTACCGACCTGGATTCAAACCTGCCACCTCCAAATGACAACAGCGCCCCTGGTGGTCATGTCTCTCCATATATCTCAACCCCTGATTGTCATGTCTCTCCACATCTCAACCCCTGATTGTCATATCTCTCCACAGATCTCAGCCCCTGGTGGTCATACCTCTCCACAGATCTCAGCCCCTGCTGGTCATATCTCTCCACAGATCTTAGCCCCTGGTGGTCATATCTCTCCACAGATCTCAGCCCCTGCTGGTCATATCTCTCCACAGATCTTAGCCCCTGGTGGTCATATCTCTCCACAGATCTCAGCCCCTGGTGGTCATACCTCTCCACAGATCTCAGCCCCTGCTGGTCATATCTCTCCATAGATCTCAGCCCCTGGTGGTCATATCTCTCCACAGATCTCAGCCCCTGGTGTTCATGTCTCTCCACAGATTTCAGCCCCTGGTGCTCTAGATCAGCTCCATTAGTGACATTCCCCATATCATCATCTTACACTACCGAACATCATTCCTCTACTTTAACAATTAGCCTGCCAAACAAAAAAGTGGTCATACCCAAACAGAAATTCAAGGCAGAAAATTTGAAGTAGGGGTTTGTCACAATAATGCTTTTAAAATTGTTAAAATGGTAGCAGATGCATTGTATTACATATCAAATTAAAGAGAATTGCACAGGGAATCTGACAGTGTTAATAATTAATTGATAGGTCACAAATATTATGACAGTAATGAGAGTTTTAGTAATAACAATTGAAATTAAAGTGTTAAAAATTATGAAAACAATTCACTTACCAAGGCATTATTTTCTATCCGAAGCCGCTAATCCAGTTAAATTTAGTGAATTATGTTACACACACCAGTTGTGTTCAAGAATATCAAAAGAACTGCTCCATGACACAAATAAACCAAAATGAAATCATCAAATTATGAAGCACATAATTTTCACACAAAATGGAAAAGCCATCATATTCTTAGTAAATTTCACTGTTAGATTTTTTTAAATATTATGACCGTCTTCTAAATAATTATCTGACAACTGCACAGGTTCGTTTTAGAATCTTTCACAAAGTTCTTTACATCACAACAACTATAATATAAAACTGTTTAAAACGGTAATTTTATTAAAATATATGAGGTCCAGAACCACTTCGAATTTCGAATCACAACAATCACTTGGAATCTCATGCCATGCGTGTTAATCTTGTTGGCCATGCATGATTGTGCACACGAACGGAAAGGAAATCTTTCCTTGTGAAGTTTAATTCAATGCGACACTAAAAATTGTGGACTAAAACGGAGAAACGGACCAATTAGAGCACTATATATACGGAACCGATGAGTCGGTTTTTGGGTACCAACTTTGGGCTCTAGAACCGACCATTCGGTCTCCGGCAGGCAATCAGTTAAATCTGTTTTGGCTCATGATGACTTGGGAATATCATGTGGTTGTTTCCCCTTGCCCTATGCACCCACCCAGGGGTATGTTACCTCTGCCTTTGACAGCAATATCCAACTTTCAGGACAAGTGAGTGCCCTGCTCTGCTCTGCTCTGCTCAGTTGCAGAGTTGTTCACTTATCCAGACACTCAGACCCCATTGCTGAGTTTGTAGCACAGCTGTGCATTGCCTCTCCTCCACCATTTGGAGGTGCTGTTGGAAGTTTCTCAGCACAAGTGGAACAGACATTTACAGCATGGGGTATCAAAACACCTTCCAGTGCTTTTTTATGATGACAATAGTCCAACTTCAATCCAGCAATGGCAGAATTATTTTATTTCAAACATTACAGCTCTGGGATCAACCCAGCTCATAAAATGGGTCCTTGATAATTTGTCAGAGATTTGTCTGGGAAGGACAGGTGGCAAGGATGGGAACTGGGGACCACATGTCATTGTGTCCTAAAATATGTGAAGATCTAATATTTTACAACCCAACATCAATACCTGCCATGGTGTGGTAAGTAGTTCAGATGGTACAGAACAAATTTGGACCTATATACTGACCCAGTGAAGGGCTTGTGTAGATGAACCTTTGACATATGTTTGCCCACACAGAAGCCAAAAAAGCTCCATGAGACCTGAATATTGGATAATTTTTTTTTCATATCCGTTTTAAGGACATCACTGTCAACACTAGTATTTTACTGCTGTTGTTGTCTTTGCAAGTTAACTTTCAGTAGTTTGCCATTGCATTCTGAATGACCAGCTCCCATACCAATTCGTTAAAACCCAGCGCAACGTGGTCTGCTGCCTATCGCCGCAGCTGTGTTTTGAACATGGGTAAGCGGGATTTTGAAACAGTGGTGAAAATCAAATAGACAAATAATACATAACAATATTATTAGTTTGAGGAGATGTTTCTGAGAAAATGTATTTTAGGAGGGCGAGGTGACTGCCTACAGCATGGGAAGGTATAACTCACACCTAAAAGGTCTCAGGTTGGACTACCTTTTTACCTTTTTTACCACTGTGTTAGCTGTTTGATGATTGCTACCTGTTTTGTATGTCTCTCAGGTATGTCCCAGTCCAGGATTTACTGCAGATATACAGAGATATGTATGGATCAGAGGAGGTGACAGAAGATGTCATCATCACATGCAATAAGATGTTGTATCTAAGCAAGTAAGTTTTCAATAAATTAACTCTTCACACACCTAGTATTCTACTCAACAGAATTTGTATTCAAAAGTGGGAGGTAAAGTGGATGTATGGTGAAATTTTAAAAATAATTTGTTTTGGGGTGCTCACTCGCTTTGAATTCAAGCGTAGCCCATGCACACTGTTGTTTGTCCCTCAAGAATGATGATGACCATTCATTTCATCTAGGGGGTTGAAAGTATGGAGCCGTGGGTTCTAAGATGGCTGATAAGGCCTATTTTGGCTCGAAATGTTCTTTGACAACGTGGGCAAGGAATGCTTGACTTTCTCCTGCAGTGGTTTTTCTGTCCAGCCTTTTCTTCATAGCTCTTGCAGCCCTGGTTGCTTCACAAGTGACTGCACCATTATATAATGATGCACGCCACGAATTACAGTCTTTAGCAGCAGTCTCCCAGGTGTCAAGATGAATTCCAAAAGCTTTCGGTGAGATTTTCAGAGTGTTTTTAAAGAGTTTCCACTGGCCACCTTGAGAGCATTTACCACAACGCAGCTCGCTATAAAAAATTTGTTTAGAGAGTCAGTGATCTGGCATACGAGTTAAGTGACCAGCCCATTGAATCTGATTCTTCACTAGTAGCAATGGACTGAATTTTGCAAGTAGATTAGCTTTCCCTATTACCAGTGCCCCTCGCCATCAGGCAAATCCACTGCGACTTCAGAGGTACTTGTAATTTACGTCCCCAAGTCAAGAATGAGAAGTCAACATTTTAGCCCAGCTGTCCAGTGTAGGGGTGGATCCCCTTACCTCGGCATCAGCACACCAGATATTTAAGGACCCATGTTCTTATCAACTCGGCCATTCTGACCTCTGTATGGTAATATGAGATTTATTCCAAGCTCATCATCATCATCATCATCATGTGCCCTTCAGAATGGTGTATGTTTGTATATTCTTATGTAGTGTTTTTCATGTAGTTCTGTTGGTTTGTGTTTTTTTATTCTGTGATGGTAAAGGTTTTAGCCGCAACGCCCAATTTGTCACTTGTAATCATGTTCTAGTAAAGCTCTCAATTTACATCTCGTTTTCTTGTGATTTATTCAAAATGATGTACAACTTCTTGTATGTTCACAGATCATAAATAAACACACATATATTGTTTGGCAGTCATAGAAGTAGAAGAGGAAAGTAGAGACTAGAGAACCCACTAGACAACATACATATTGAAAGCTATAGTTACCAACTGGGATTCAAACCTGTTTATTTATGAACTGTGTTAGTGGCCTCAAAGGGTTCCCCCATTGATATCCTTACAGATCTCGTCCTTAGTGTTCTGGATACATTTTATTGATGACATGTCTTCATGCCACCTTCTTTGGCCATCCAGCATAATTTTTCTCCGTCTGCCTCTGTTTCTGCTACCGCTGATCTGTCCATGATGTTTTCCATGGCTTCTTCTACCACTGATCTGTCCATGATGTTTTCCACTGCTTCTTCTACCATTGATCTGTCCATATTTTCCAATGCTTCTTCTACCACTGATCTGTCCATGATTTTTTCCAATGCTTCTTCTACCACTGATCTGTCCATATTTTCCAATGCTTCTTCTACCACTGATCTGTCCATGATGTTTTCCAATGCTTCTTCTACCACTGATCTGTCCATGATATTTTCCAATGCTTCTTCTACCACTGATCTGTCCGTGATGTTTTCCAATGTAACTTCTACCACTGATCCGTCCATGATTTTTTCCAATGCTTCTTCTACCACTGATCTGTCCATGATGTTTTCCAATGTACCTTCTACCACTGATCTGTCCGTGATGATTTCCAATGCTTCTTCTACCACTGATCTGTCCATGATGTTTTCCAATGTACCTTCTACCACTGATCTGTCCATATTTTCCAATGCTTCTTCTACCACTGATCTGTCCATGATGTTTTCCAATGTACCTTCTACCACTGATCTGTCCATATTTTCCAATGCTTCTTCTACCACTGATCTGTCCATGATGTTTTCCAATGCTTCTTCTACCACTGATCTGTCCATGATGTTTTCCAATGCTTCTTCTACCACTGATCTGTCCATGATGTTTTCCAATGCTTCTTCTACCACTGATCTGTCCATGATGTTTTCCAATGCTTCTTCTACCACTGATCTGTCCATGATGTTTTCCAATGCTTCTTCTACCACTTATCTGTCCATGATGTTTTCCAATGCTTCTTCTACCACTTATCTGTCCATGATGTTTTCCAATGCTTCTTCTACCACTGATCTGTCCATGATGTTTTCCAATGCTTCTTCTACCACTTATCTGTCCATGATGTTTTCCAATGCTTCTTCTATCACTGATCTGTCCATGATGTTTTCCAATGCTTCTTCTACCGCTGATCTGCCCATGTTTTCCATGCTTCTCTTTTCATTAGGTGACAAAGAAACTTGTTTGTCTTTTTCTTATAGTTGCATATAATTTTCCACTTTCATAATCCTCTTCTAGACACTCATTGTCAGTTACTCTGGGCCGTCCAAATTATTTGCAGCATTCATCGCCTGGCTGTAGCCTTAGCTTTGAAGTCCTTTTCCCAGGCTTGTGTTATAGCTGACTCCCCATATCCAGTTATGTCATACTGGACTAATATCAGACTCTCCTGTAGCTCACACATCCATGGAAAGCACTGCGCAAGATAACAGAATGGCACCTCGTTGTTACATATATTATTCTTTTCTTTCTTTTCTTCTATACAATTTTACAACTGTAATGTTTTTTCCTCATCACAACTTAAATACTTTATTTTGTGGGGATTTGGGGGGGGGGCGGGTTTTGTGGTGAAGTGGTTAAGCCGCCTGCCGAATGTCATGGGTTTGATTCCATACTTGATCATTTGGTTCACAAGTGCAGTTTTCTCAGAGACTCCTGGGGATAGTTGCTGGAACTATGAAGTTCATGCTGCGTGTGATGATTTCAGCAGGCCGCTTTACAGAAAGAGGACTGAGCCATATGGGATAGATACCGGTGCAATGAAGTCGCTTGAAATCTTAATTCTCTAAATATTCTGAAGAACTAACAATGAAGTGAGGAAATTCACCATACGTCTATTCTGGTTCTGGGTCTATTAGCATCCCTCTCAACAGCCCAGAAGAAGAAAAAGGAGGCCAGTCCTAAAGTCTCATGTAATTTTATACCCAGGGTATCTTTTATGTCCTGTGACCAGCTTTGTGTTAGTTGACCCCTGCCTCTTATTCCAGAAACCATGCCTTCCATTTCTGTTCTTTCCAAACCACTGTGAGGTTAGTTAGTTAGTTAGTCAGTCAGTCTTTCAGTCTGCCTGCTTGCCAGTCTGTGTCTGTCTGTCTGTCTGTCTGTCTGTCTGTCTGTCTGTGTCTGTCTGTCTGTCTGTCTGCCTGTCTGTCTGTCTGTCTGTCTGTCTGTCTGTCTGTCTGTCAGTCAGTCAGTCATTCATTCATTCAGTTATTCAGTCATTCCCATCCCATCCATCCTCCCACCCAACCACCCACCCATCCATCCCATCCATCCACCCATACAATCTAGCCATCCGTCCATCAATCCATCCATCCATCAATCCATCCATCCCATCCCATCCATCCATCCCATCCATCTATCCATCCCATCTGTTGGAGTATCATACTTGTACTCAGGACAAGCTCATAGGTGCTCAGATATGCATAAGCATCTGACAACTAATAGTGCCAGCTCTGTGTTGGATGACGAGGCCCCTCATTCTCCTTCTCATGTCTGGCCATGCCAATTCTGACTACCAAATCTCTCATTCTAGACAACGAAGTGGGTTCACTGGCATCAAAGTCCTCAACTCTCGACATCTCTCTAAGGACATTAATAACATCGGCACATCCATAGGCTGGCCATCTGCAGGGATGCAGAGCCAACAAGTTTATCAGCTCGTTCATTTCCCTCAACTCCCATTGTATTTTAATTTCCAAGGCATAAAGCTGTTTATAAGTCAATTTTCAGGTGTAAATAGAAACAATAAAATACATGATTATTATTTATTTAATTGCAGAATTGCTGAGCGGGTTGCCTTGAAGAAGGTAAGAAAGAAATTACAGAAATCTGACAAAGTAGAATGCTTTCATTATGTGAATAACACTGTGTATGTCTTGTTCTCTTGTTTTGAGTTTTTGGCGCATTTGCTGTTTTTTGAAAACAATACTTCTTGCTTGTTTGTTCCATGTTTGCGAGCATGTTATCTGTAAGAATAGTTTGATTTCTCCCACATAAAGATATAAAATGCATAATCTAATAGAGATATAATATGTATATCCTACTTTGTGACGACCAGGGAAAGAAAACCATCAAAAAAGGAATTTACCTCCTCATTTAATAAAGCTACAGCTTTTTACATATGAAATGCCTAATCTTTTACACTTCAGTGTCTTCTTTAGGGATTCTTCTTTTAAACCATCTTCTACTTTATTGCCATCTTCTTCTTTTTTCTCCTCCTCCAACAATAAGAAAGAAGCAAACAACGTTCTGTGGTCAGTTGATGAGAAGAGAGACATTTGAGAACATCTTGACGACTGGAGAGATCAGCGATAGAAGAGACACTGAGAGAACACACTGAGAGAAATTATGCTTGGGAGTCCAAGATGGTGGCATGGGGAAATGTCAGCAGCAGAGTTGATCCAGAACACCAAGGACCGAGATCTGTGCAGAAACACGAGTGCCTATGTCATTTGGCAGGGCACTTGATAATAGTTTCTGTTCCTGTCTGTTCTGGTTTCATTTGGCAGAATTTGTTGAATTTGAATGACAATCATTTCAGGATTATATTAGAAAGATGCACAGCAGGATTAAAAAATACATCGCAAGAACAATCATTTCTGTGTTGTTTTTTATCATGATTGTCATCCCCCACACATTGTGTATTCCCTTATGTGCTCAGTCCTGTAATGCAGAAGCCATCACAAAGCCTCTCTCCTCACCGCTCCCATGAGGTTTTGGTTGTAATGTTTCCTCTCTCGCCCCCAAAGTGCTTAGCCAGGCTTCACTCCCAGTTTGTGTATTCGAACTAGCATCAGACACTCGTCTGTAATGGCCAGCTGGGTTTATAGTGTAAGGACGATATCTAGATTTATTGGGGTTAGCATATAAACAATTTCTATGTAAGGCATCGCTTATTTCATAAACATGCATGGTTTATTTTTCAATCCTACTCAGTACTTCCCAGTCTCAGCCAGAAAGAGTCCATTCTTGCTTGACCAACTGTACGACTACTACCTGGGTGGCTTACAAGACATGGCTGTGTGGACTCAGCGGGTGTGGAGATATTTCACATTTGCAGTAGAGAATGGTGTGAGGTGAGTGCATGTTTCATTAAATTCTGAGCTGCAGCAGTGAGGATGTCTTATTTTCAATGGTTATCGTAGTGGATAGTCATATTTCATGGAAGCATAAACAAACAAATACAGGCTCGGAGGTCAGCAAGGCCGAATGGATAAAAATGCACGTTATTTAACATCCAGTGTGTTGATGCCGAGGTAAGGGGTTCAGCCACTACACTGGACAGCTGGACTAAAATGGTGACCTCTCGTCCTTACTTGGGGACAAAAATTATAAGTACCTCTGAAGTCAGAGTGGGTTCGCCTGATGGCGAGGGACACTGGTAATAGGGAAAGCTTATCCACATACAAAATTCAGTCCAGTACTACTAGAAGTAGTGTGTATGGACTGCACTTGAGTTCAAAGTGAGAAGCATCCCCCCAAAAAAACATACAGACTCTAGAGAAGTTGGGATTGAAAAGAGCTGCTGAGAGAAATAAAATAGAGACAAGTTGGATATTTTGACCACATTAAAAGACAAAGCACGTTTGTAAAAAAAACAAAAAAACAACCATATTGGAGGGAAGAGTTGAAGGCAGGTGAGCAAAAGGTGGACAGCAATAATTTTCTTGTAGCAGAATGTCACTCCCATCACGGCAAAATAAGTTTCTCGATCTCTGGCAATTTCTCCCACCTCATGCCAAAAGTGTCTGCAACATCCAGTGTCCATCTCCATGGTTATCGAACCCTGCCTTTTCATCCAGGAACCATGCCTTGCATGACTGTTCTCTCCAAGCCTCTGTGATACTTAATATGGCCAGAGTATTTTAATTTCCAAAACACCATACTATTTATGAGACAGATTTGTAAAATATTCAGATCTTGCGGAATTTCAGTATTTTTCTTCTTGGTTCTCAATATTCTAAGTATTTTTATGTAATATTTTAGCTCAACTGCCGCAATTTTATTCGTTAGTGATTACGAAATTGTCTATGACTCATGTCCGTTTGTCGCTAAAAGAAAGATGTATATTTTCACAAATGTTGCTTTGTCTTGTTTGCTGGTGTCGTGCCATAGGTTCTTAACACTGTTTTACCTCTGCATGGCCATGTCCAGCCAGCATCTGACTCCCTGTCAGCAGTGACCATTATTGCTTATCGTTTAGCCAGGATATCCAAAGTTTCTGACAGTTTATGTTCCTTCATTGTTAATTGTGATGTTTGGTTGGCATGTAGTTTTGTCCGTGGACATTACATTTAGACAGCGATACAGTTGAGAAGATAACATTAAGAGATGGACAAATAGCAATCTATCAGAGTGTACAAGGGCAAGAGATTTTGGTGATACATTGCTGGCAACCTTCATTGTGGAGATGGCACCTGACTGATTGCTTGATTAATTGAAGGAGTGGATAGTACCACTTGCCAGAATAGTCCTACAGTAGTTTCCCATTTGAGGAGCCGGCTCTGTGGCGAAGCGGTTACAGACCCAATTCGTAATCCTGCATACTGCGTTCAAAACACAGCTGCGGGCAGTTTGGCAGCAGACTGTCTTGTGTTAGTTTTCATAAAATGGTATGAATGCCGGTCATTCAGAAAGTAATGGCACTACTGAACGTAAACTTGCCAAGAAATCACAAACAGCCATAGAATACTAGGGTTGACTGCAATGTCCTGTAAAGGATATGCAACTAACTTGAGAAGGGATGTGTTTCTGTACAAATCTATCTGTAATTGGAATCCTGTTTGGTAAAACTGGCACCAGTAACTTCCCTGAGTAGAAACATTTGTGAGGAAGGGAGATGTGACGTGTGACGGGGTCCTGTCACTCCACATGACCATATGGGATTACCTTTGCTGCAATATGTAGTCATTCTGTGGAGTTCACAAGCCATTTGGTGAAGTGAGTTTAGCATGCAGAAATCCATTTTAACTCTTAACAGTGGTGTATGTCATTTATTTTTTAACTCTTAAAGTACTAGATTCTCAGCCAGGAGCAGACAGTATTTTCATCACAGATTTTACTTTGAAAGACACACAGTGATCTCTGTGTGTGTGTCTCTCACTTTCCTCTCTGTCTGTCTCTCTCTGTCTCTATCATCTCTTTCTTTGTCTCTCCCTCTCCTCTCTGTCTCTCTCTGTCTTGTCTGTCTCTATCATCTCTTTATCTGTTTCTCCCTCTCCTCTCCTCTCTATCTCTCTCTGTCTTGTCTGTCTGTATCATCTCTTTCTCTTTCTCCCTCTCTCTATCTCTCTCTCTCTCAAGTTGATTTGATTTGATTTGTCTTGTCTGTCTCTATCATCTCTTTCTCTGTCTCTCCCTCTCCTCTCTGTCTCTCTCTCTGTCTTGTCTGTCTCTGCCATCTCTTTCTCTGTCTCATCCTCCCCTCTCCCTGTCTCCTTCTGTCTCTCCATGTCTTTCTGTCACTCTCTCCTCTCTCTTTGTGTCTGTCTCTCTCTCTTCTTTTTCTTTGCCTTTCTCCCCTCTCTGCCTTGATGTGTCTCTCTCCATGTCTGTGTATCCCTCTGTGTCTGTTTCTCTCTCTCCTCTCTCTGTCTCTGCATGTGTGTCATCTCTCTCCACGTCTTTTTCTCAAGGATGAAAAAACATGGGTGATATTCCTTTGTTCAAATACCCTTTATTTCATGATCACATAATTCCAGGGTAGACCATCCTCACAAAATGGATCCCAGAAAATTGTCAGGAAGGTAAGATGGCTCGTGTCATACTGACCACAGAACAATATGAGCCTAGGACTATAAACCCAATTTTCCACAATAGTTTGGACATTTTGTCTTGTAATTTGTTATACATAAAATCTGCTGTGCAGAATCATCTTCTTTAACATCTTTTGCAGTACCAACTGGCCCAACAGAATGTATAAATGTGTGTGTTGAAATTTTTCCAACCCATAATTAAATTCTGTCTCAAATATTTTCTTACTGTCGTCCTCTATCTCTTTTTGCTTAAACCTCTCCAGCTGTTACAATATGTTCCCATTTTCACTTTATAATGTGGCCAACATTTGTAAATTGCTTCTTTCTGTATAACATAATTGTAAGAAAATCATGCTTCCCACAGTTTATGTACAATGGACTACAACCCATTATTTGTTCGCTGTAATGATACAAAAAGTCTGGCAACAACAAGAAGAAATTCTGCATTTCTGAAGAATGGTTTTTACACCCATCATAACATGTTTGATTCAAGCCTCGGCGATGTTGAGGTTAAGAAATCTGGCCCAGGCATGATCTTCAAACCTGGCATGAAGCTGAAGGTAAAAATACATGTCTTTTGTAAGTAATCGGTGAAATGACAATTGATTTGATTTGATTTGATTTTTGACTGCTTGTGATTTATCTTATGTTCCGTAGTTTTACTGAAACATATACAGCTGTAAAATAGAGGAAAACAGCATTCTGTGGTCATGTAATGAGAAGAAAGGCGTTAGAGAACATCTAGAAAAACTAGAAAGATCAGTGGGGAAAGAGGCAGAGGCAAATGAAGAGTAATGATGCTGGATAGACTACATCAGCAGAGTTGATCCAGTATACCAAGGACTGAGATCTGTGGAAAGACATGAACGCCCATGATGATGAGTTTGTCAATGCTTTCTGACTGGCCAATGCTTTCTGACTGACCAATGCTTTCTCACTGACCAATGCTGTATGACTCACTAATGCTTTCTCACTGACCAATGCTGTATGACTCACTAATGCTTTCTCACTGACCAATGCTTTCTCACTGACCAATGCTTCTCACTGACCAATGCTGTATGACTCACTAATGCTTTCTCACTGACCAATGCTGTATGACTGACCAGTGCTGTCTGATGACCAGTGCTGTATGACTGACCAATGCTTTCTGACTGGCTAATGCTTTCTGACTGACCAATGCTTTCTCACTGACCAATGCTGTATGACTGACCAGTGCTGTCTGATGACCAATGCTGTATGACTGACCAATGCTTTCTGACTGACCAATGCTTTCTGACTGACCAAGCTCATACCATTGTAACAATCAGTGCGAGGCAGTCTGCTTTCAAATCACCTGTGGCTGATTTTGAACCCAGTGGGTGGGATTATAAAACTGGGTTCATCTAAGCTACAAGCACTAGCATGGTTGAAGCCAATATTCAGTTTAAACAGTGAACCAGCAGCTGCTGTTCTGTCCATCTTCACCTGCTAGTCCTACCCCAGAATCCACATTTTAGTCAACCAAATGTTAGTCCACCAAATGTTTTAATAACGGAATCATGAACAATAAATTACAAGATTTATTGCCTGGCATATTTCGCTGCATCTTGTCAGGTACATTCTGCAGAAATGACACAACATAAACTCAAGCAATAAGATACTTTACTGGGGACTAGGAAAACATGGTTGTTAGAAGTATGGAAGATGTAAATGGATGACATCACGGTGTGGTCAGAATACAGTCCAGCAGGAGGATATACAAGATATGGTCAGGATACAGTCTTAACAGGATGTACAACAAGCTGAAGTATACAAACACAAATTGCATGGTGATAATCTGCAGCATGTACCTGATGAAATGCAGAACAAAAAATACCAGACAATAAATAATGCAATCTATTGTTTGTGTCTTCGTTATTTAAATTCACTGGGAAGACATTGCTTTGAATTTCTGAAACTGTTTTACTGTTTCAAATAAATATTGGTAGTTTCAGAAATTCAAAACAATGTTTTCCTGCCTAGCTTGACAGATTCTAACAAAGAATATATATATATATATATATATATATATATATATATATATATATATATATATATATATATATATATATATATATATATATACATTGTATACTGTATTTGGTGAGCAATAAATGATTACTCAAATACATTAAGGCCGTAGCAGTTAGGCATCCAAAACTGGGGTTGTGCCGACAGAAAGATTTCACAATGACTCTGTGATTACTGCGGGGATAACATTGCTCCATTTTAGAATAATATCAGAAACTATAAGTGTTATGTATTTTAGCCAAAATAGGATTCATCTATTCACTTTATATGATATATAATTCTGCAGTATGCACCTGACGAGATGCAGGGAAATATGCCAGACAATAAATTGTGCAACCTCTTGTTTGTGACTTCTACGTTTAATTCACTAAGGGAATATATTATTTTCAATTTCTAACAAAGAAGCAATATTTTGGCTGAAATACATCACACACACATTGACAAATGCTCGTATATACAGATACATATATTTACGAGAAGTAAGACTTTTGCAAGAACCAAGTGATGACTCAATCTACAACCATAGTCAGACTGTGAGATCAGCAAGTTAAAAGAGGTGTGGCCAAATGAGAACGCTGTGCAGGAAGCCAAAGAAGATTAATAAACCAACACAGAACTGGTGTCGTTAGTCGCTACATGCTGCAGAATTTGCTGAGGAGGGGATCTGAGCACTTATGGACTGAATGGTTCAATGTGCAGTGAGGATAATCTGTTGACTGATTGACTGACTAACATATAGTAATAATATGATTCATATATTCACTTTATGTGGCACTTCACTCTGCAGCAAGCACCTGATGAGGTGCAATGAAATATGCCAGGCAACAAACTGTTTTTATTTTATTTCATAGCAAAAGATTGAGCATTCAGCAAGAGATAGAACTCTCGGCCGCCACGTCAGCAATCATGAAGTAAGTGGTGTGAGACACATGAAAATTGTCACTGACAACTACAAGCGGCCTGACTTCATACTTACCACTGACAGTGACTATGCCAGGCTTGGAAGGTATGACACATATGTTGTTTTATATTTGTTAATTTGTTCTCTCCCCCCCCCTCCCCCTCAATCGCTTGCTTTGAACTTAAGCGTAGTCAACATTGGACTTTTTTTGCATGTGGACTATTACCAGTGTCCCCCACCATCAGGTAAACCCACTCTGACTTCAGAGGTACTTGTAATTTATGACCCCATGAGAAGCAACATTTTAGTCCAACTGACTAGTGTAAGCGTTGAACCCGCTACCTTGGCATCAACAAACCAGAAGTTTTAGAGCTCGCATATTATCCATTCGGCCATGCAGACCTCGTTTGTTGTATATAAGTGGTGTTGAACATAAGTTTTTCATCAGTGTATTTTTTTTCATCCACATCCAAGCTTATAGTCCACAACATGGGGATGAGGGAGGAATATCACTTTTTTAAAACCCAGTATGACCCATGTGGGGGTGGAGAAAGGTGTTGGTTGGTAATCAACTCCAGCCTGGCATATCAGTGCCTGTGCATTCCCTGCAAGCCTCCACTTAAAACCGAGCTATCCTGGAGTACAATTGTGATGTAAACTGCAGAGACAGTCATCATGTTTGGACCACATTATGACAACTGGAAAGATTTGTGGAAAGAGGGATAGAGGAAGACAGTGAAAGAAAATTCTTGACAATCTTCTGTCATGGCACGGAAGGGAGTCAACACATGAATTGGTCCATGCCGTCGGAGATCACATTTTGTAGAGAAACATGATTGCCCACGCCAGCTGGCAAGGCACTGGATGATAATGATGATGATGATGATGATGAAACTGCAGCTAGATTCAACAGATTTTCCAGCTGGACGATGATGATGATGATGATGATGATGAAACATCAGCTAGATTCAACAGACGGCTCACTTTCATCCCACAGCGCCTATGCTGTCGCAGATCTGAATCATGACGGAAATGATGATGTGGTGATTGGTGCGCCAGGATTATTCTCTGCTGGCAACCAAAAGACTGGCATGGTGTTCATTTTATTTGGTAAGTTTGTGAAGTATCACATCAGGTGAATGTGTTGTTCTATCTTTGTTGTTGTTTACATGGCTGTTCATACAGACCTGGTTTATTTCACGGTCTGGATTTTAAAAAATATTTGTCCTAAAGTGGCTACCTGTAGTCTTTACACACATATCATCATCATCATCAAGTGCCATGCCGGCTGGCGTAGACCTTCATGTCTCTCCACAGATATTGGTCTGTGATGCTCTGGATCAGCTGTGCTGATGATATTCCTCCATGTTACCTTCTCAATCCATTCAGTATCATTTGTCTTGGTTGGCGTCTGCCTCACTTCCTCGATCTTTCCAGTCGTCACAATGTTCTCAATGCCTCTCTTCTCATCACATGACCAAAGAAAGCTGTTTGTCTCTTTCTTATTGTTGTATATAATGTTCTAGTTTCATTAGCCTCTTTCAGTCAGTCTCGTTAGTCACTCTGGCAGTCCAAGGAATTTGCAACATTTGTCTCAGGAACCACATCTCTGTTGCTTCCAAGCTCTTCTTAATTTGTTCTTTACATTCCAAGATTCACTGCCATGCAGCAAAACAGGCTCTATATATATTTTAGCACTCTATTTCTTACTTTCAATAATAGTGACTTATTGCATAAGATACTTTTTATTTTCTGAAATGCAGCTTTTGATTGCCCTATTCTGATCTTAATCTCTATTGTGCACCTTCCGTCTAATGTTATAAATGCCCCTAGGTATTTAAAATTATCCACTTGGTTAAGAATTTTCCCTTCTATTTCCATTTCACATTTTGGTGTCACATTTTTCTTTGATATTACCAAAAATATATGGGGCACCTAATAAAAGAATGTTTTGTGTTGCATAAGCAAGCAACACCGATTATGGTAGTGAAAGATGTGATCACTGAATGCAAGTGAGAAAATGAAGGTCATGTTCCTTGATACTTATTGTAGTTAACTTGACCACTCCTACAGGTACTGACATACATACAGTAACTGAATACACATATACACACAGTAACTGAATACACACATACACACAGTAACTGAATACACACAGAACTGAATACACAAATACAGTAACTGAATACACACATGCACACAGTAACTGAATACACACATACACACTAACTGAATACACACACAGTAACTGAATACATGCAGTAACTTAATACACACACACTAACTGAATACACACATACATACAGTAACTGAATACATGCATACACAGTACCTGAATACACACAGTAACTTATTAGATACACACAGTAATTGAATATACACATACACACAGTAACTTAATATGCACATACACACAGTAACTGAATACACACATACACACAGTAACTGAATATACACATACAGTAACTGAATACACACACACACACAGTAACTGAATACACACATACACTGTAACTGAATACACACATACACAGTAACTGAATACACACATACACACAGTAACTGAATACACACATACACACAGTAACTGAATACACACATGCACACAGTAACTGAATACACACATACACAGTAACTGAATACACACATACACACAGTAACTGAATACACACATACACAGTAACTGAATACACACATACACACAGTAACTGAATACACACATACACAGTAACTGAATACACACATACACACAGTAACTGAATACACACATACACACAGTAACTGAATACACACACACAGTAACTGAATACACACATACACACAGTAACTGAATACACACATACAGTAATGAATACACACATACACACAATAACTGAATACACACACACACACACAGTAACTGAATACACACAATAACTGAATACACACACACACACATCTATAACTATACACATAGTATTCAATCACACATGTATCCAGTCCACAACAAGCAAACATATGAGTAACATATATATATATATATATTTCCTTGTAGAATTGTCATGTATTTGTATGTGTGTCTGTCTGTTGCTTGTGTGCTGATGAAAGCTTTAGCTGCAGTATCCCTTTCGTTACTTGATTGTGCTCTAGTAAAGCTTGCCGATTCTACTTCTGGTGTTTTGTTGATACATTCCTTGTATAGGTAGTGACAATGGTTTAAACCTGACATCACCTGATCTCACCCAGGCAGCAGACGTTAAGATACCAGGACCTGAAGACCCACATGGGGTAATTATAAATGATTTATTTTGTGTGGCGGCTCTGTGGTGAAGGGATTATGGACGCTATTCATAATCCTGCAAACCGTGTTTGAAACGCTGTGGACAATTTGGCAGCAGATCGCCTTGCGTTGGTATTGTCATACAATGGTATCAGTGCCGGTCATTCAGAAAGCAATGGCAAACTACTGACCGCAAACTTGTCAAGAAATCGCGAACAGCCAAAAACATTCTCTGGTTGACTGACGTCCTGTAAAGGATACGCAGCTGACTTTTATTTTGTGTAACTGATGCTATGGCTTAGGGGATAGTGAAAATTTTGTTATAATTCCCTGACGTACCCAGTTAATGGTTTAAAATTAGCCGCTGGCCATTTCGAGGCAGACTGCTTTGCGTTGATATTGATGGTATGAGGCACCAGCAGTTAGAAAACTGGCAATTTGCTGAGCTAAAAACTGCCCAGTAAATCACAAACAGCCAATAAATAATAGGGTTGATTGCAATGTCCTGTAAAGGAGATGCAGCAAACTCTTCTTATTCGATAGAGTTTGGGTCCCATTCTTCGAGCTTATTGACAAGAACAATCATAATTGAAATAAATTAGATCCAAGTAGCAGTAAAATAAAGGTTATAGTAATATAGTAAATTAGATGTAAAGGTAAAGTAAAGCGAAGTAAACTTTAAAGAAAGTAAAGGTAGAAGTAAAGTAAGGTAAAGTTAAAGTAAAAGTAAAGGTAAAAGTGATAAATGTAAAAGTAAAGTAAACATAAAGTAAATTAAGGGTTAAAGTAAAGGTAAAAGTTAATTAAAGCAAAGTAAAGGTAAAAGTTAATTAAAGTAAAGTAAAGGTAAAAGTTAATTAAAGTAAAGTAAAGGTAAAAGTTAATTAAAGTAAAGTAAAGGTAAAAGTTAATTAAAGTAAAGTAAAGGTAAAAGTTAATTAAAGTAAAGGTACAAGTTAATTAAAGTAAAGTAAAGGTAAAAGTTAATTAAAGTAAAATAAAGGTAAAAGTTAATTAAATTAAAGTAAAGTAAAGGTAAATGTTAATTAAAGTAAAGTAAAGGTAAAAGTTAATTAAAGTAAAGTAAAGGTAAAAGTTAATTAAAGTAAAGTAAAGGTAAAAGTTAATTAAAGTAAAGTAAAGGTAAAAGTTAATTAAAGTAAAGTAAAGGTAAAAGTTAATTAAAGTAAAGTAAAGGTAAAAGTAAAGCTAAGTAATGGTAAAATTAAAGTAGCTCTTTAATGTCTACACCAGCAAAATCACAGCTATTGAGACACCAGGTGTTGGCAGAATCTTGACATTTGCAGATGATGTGCTGGTGTACAGACAGGGCAGCGACAGGGCCAGTTTGGCGAAAGACTTACAGGTGGCAGTAAACAGGGTGGCGGAGTGGTGCAGGGACGCAGGGGCCGTTATAAGCCCACACAAGGCATCGGTTGTGTGGTACTCCATGGATAACCGGATTGTCAAGGCAGATGTCCCAGGTATTATGTTGAATGGATGTCCTCTTAGTCGAGAGAGTAAATTGAAGTACTTGGGTATCACCTTTGACAGGTGTTTGTCTTTTAAGGATGACATGGAGGCTTTGGTGATGAAGGCTGGTAGGGGACTTAATGCATTGAGGGCTATGGCAGCAACCGGGGTAGATCAGAGGATGCTGTACAGGCTTTTTCAGCAGTTAATAATTTCTGTCATTGAGTATGGTTTGGGGCTGCTACAGTATCAAAGAGCCTGCTTGAAAGGTTGGAGCACATACAGAATGCTGCCATGTCGGTTAATCCTGGGGTGCACAAAGGACACACCAATTATATGCATGAGGCATATCCTGGAGCTACCAACAGTGATGAATAGGCATAGGGTCCTTCAGGCCAAATGGTACCTGAGAGTTGCCGCAGACAGGGATCACCCGCTGCATGCAGCAATGGATACGGTCAAGGGTCATAGACTAAGACGATGCAGGTCCTGGATGGCACAGGCAGAACTTTCTATAACTCAGGTGTGTGATCTAGAGACCATCAATCATGAAAGAGAGTGGATTGAAGTTCCGGAAGACATGACAGACTGGCACAGTGTAATAGTAACACTGGGTCATGAGTGCAGAGAATGGGCAGCTGGCCGCACTGAGTTTGAAGTGCAACAGCTGATCCAGAGTAACACACATCAAGGTGACATAGTCATCTACACCAATGGGTCAGTGGTGAGAAACAGACGTAGTGGTTGGGGCTTTATTGCAAAGGCTAATGGCGAGTCTTGAAAAAGGAGAGTCTGGCATATGAGACTACGACCTCCAGCATGAGAATGGAGGTGGAGGCAGGAACAGCGACATTCCGGTGGCTAGAGGAGACTACTGCAACACACGTTGTATTCATTACGGATTCAAAGAGTATGCTTAGTAAGGTGGAGAAAGGAATGTTTCGTGTGGAATGGCTCTCGTCGCTTCAGAGGTCACAGATTGTGAGAATTGTATGGATATTTTGCCCTGGCCATGCGGGGATACGGGGGAATGAACAGGCTGATAGGTTAGCAGGGAATGCACCTCTTGGTTGTAGTTTGCCTATGGCCAAGGGGGAGGTGGTCATGCGCTTGTGGGACCAGGTGGAGAAGGCGGAGGAACAGATTGAGAACCCATATGTGGAAAGAGTGAGATTGTGGGGGATCGGCAGGGATTCTGGAAGAATCTCAAAACAGAGAGGGAAGACCAGGAGAACTTTAAATCAGATAGCAGTTGGAATGATTAGTAGTATGACTATTCGCTGGCTGTTGAACGAGGGGACGGATCACGTATGGGGATGTCCTGAGTGCAGTGATGTCGGTTCTTAACTCAACTCAACTCAACTCAACTAAACTATGATCAGTATTACACTGGTCACCTTTACTTCTCACAACATGTCCTTTGTCTTAATTCCTTAACTGTTTTTTTTTTACCTTTATCTTAATTCCATTACTGTTTTTTTTTACCTTTGTCTGGAAAAAGTCGTAAAAGTTGAGAGGATCAACTTCATTGCCCCGGGTTTTATCCCATATGGCTCAGTCAATTTCCACAGGACGGCCTGCCGAAAGCATCGCACAAAGCACGAACTTCATAGCTCCGGCGACAATCCCCAGGAGTCTCCGAGAAAAATGCACTTGTGAACTGAAAGACATAGCCCGGAATCGAACCCACAACCTTCAGAGCGCAAGGCAGACGGCTTGACCACTTCACCACGGAAACTCTCTTACCTTTGTCTTTATTCCTTTACTTTTTTTTTAAACCTTTGCCTTTATGGTATGTTAACATCCCAACTTTTACTCAAACAAAGCCACGCGGATATCAACATAACGTAAACTAAACACTAACACTCCGTAAAGGTTTTAACAAATCTATCTGCAGGCATACTCGCAATTTGGGGCATCATTAGCTATACTAGACATAGACAAAGATGGAAGGTTGGATATTGCAGTCGGAGCTCCAAGTTTTGCTTCAGTGAACCTTACATATACTGTAAGTACTTTCTTGTGCTCCTTGTTAACTCATTGCTTCTTATGAGCTATTACTGTTATATACCTTTAGTTGTATTGTTTCTGTCTGTAACTGTCGTTACTGCCTATTGTATCTTGTAGTGTAGGAGGGGGATGGGGGGGGGGGGGGGGGGGGGGGAGCTTAAGGAATTAAGGCCATTTGGCTAAAATAATGGCTGCAAGTAATACAGGTATCTGAGGAGAATGCAAAGAATACCATGGACAGACAGAATAACCAATGACCAAGTACTACAAGAAAGAAATGAAAATCATAAATTGATTAGAGAAATTAGACATAGATAGTCAACATTTTTTTGGACATGTTATGAGAAGAAATAAATTGGAGAACTTGGTGACAGCTGGCAAGATCAAGGGGAAGAGAACAAGGGGAAGACAGAGAAGTAAATACCCCTAACGGCTTGACCACGTGGCATGGTCAAGACAGGAACACTGAGCTGATCCACGACTCTGGTGATCGAGTGAAATAGCAAGTCATGACCGCACACACTTACTGGCATGGCACATGATGGATGGAATACAGGTTAGGGTTTTCTTTTTGACCTCAGCAAAAAAAAATAATCCATCATCATACCGAGGATTCAGATCTGGATCTCCTATCTGTAAATATAAGAAATGGCATAAGTAAAAAATTTCTAACTCTTAAATAGAAGAAATCAATAAAGATGGATAGTAGATAGAGTCACAGATAGTTGTATTAACTCAGCCATATTTATTACTTTAACCCTTTACAGGGCATAGCGGCCATTACCGGCCGATCGCTTAAACGAGCGTAGCGGCCGATTGCGTCCGATACTATTATGCATTGTAATAACGCGATCTCTCGGCTTTCCGACACTTCCGACGGCTACTTTCACTTTCGCCGATAGCTTGACAACGTGGCCGCCATTTGTAAACGCGCTATCATGAATTTGAACGGACTTTTACGGACTTTTTGATAGTTTTCGGGATTTTTACACTGTTTTTCAAAATGGATTTTGGCGATTCTTCAAGTGATAGCCGAGATTTCGCTAGGTTCAATTTAAATGACATTAAAGGGCACGAAGTTGACTATTAATCGGAGCTAGATATCAGTGCAAAGCGTTACTTTGCATTAGCAGTCTGAGTCGGACTTTAAAGAAAGTGATTATGATTCTGAAAATGTGTTTGTAAATTGCCGTATAGATGACGGAAAATCACAAACATCATGCTGTATTTCGTAAATATTTGTGTTCATATATGGATTACCAACAACAATCACGTGAGTAAGATATTCTGCATGCTTTTCCCTTCATTGTATTGTTTATTTAACTAAAGTCGGTTAACTAACACCTTATTTGTGATGTTTTTACTAACCCGACCCGAAATTTTACCAAACCTGAAAAAATCTTGCCTGTTCAGGGCTAAAAAATGGACAAGCGTCTGCCCTGTAAAGGGTTAACTATCCTGCCCAAGTCAATTATTATTTTCATTCCTTCTTTCCCTGGAAGTTGTATTAACTGTCAAAAAAAAAAACTGTCATTTACTGCCGGTAAAGTATCTAGCGGTGTATGGCAGGGGGGTCTTTGAGCCTGGGGAATTAAGGCCACCTGGCTAGTGCAGTCGCTGCGAACTGTGCAGGTTAGGATTTTCTTTTTTCCCCCAGGCAGAAAAAAATTCCACACCTTACCGAGGATTCGAACCCGGGTCTCCTGAAATCTCTTTAAGAATTTGTCTTTTTCTCATAAAGGATATTTTGTGACAGAAAGTGTATCCTGAGTATCTTGTGACAGAAAGTATTCTGTGACAGATGGAGAAATTGTCTGTTTTTCAGAAAGAGTATCTTGTGACAGAAAGTGTATCCTGTGACAGACAGAGAGTGTCTTGTGACAGAAAGTGTAGCTTGTTACAGAAAGAGTATCTTGTGACAGAACGTGTATCCTGTGACAGAAAGAGCATCTTGTGACAGAAACACTAGATTATGACAAAAACAGTAGCTTGTGACAGAAACAGTAGCTTGTGACAGAAAATGTAGCATATGACAGAAAGAGTATCTTGTGACAGAATGTATAGCTTGTGACAGAAAGAATATCTTGTGACAAAAACATTGCTGGTGACAGAAATACATTGATGTATTTTCAAGCTTATGACTAACATGCAATGTTTATAGAAATAAATAATCAATGTTCTGTGTCAACAGGGACAGGTTTTCCTCTACTCCCCTGTCAGTCAGAAACAATATATCTCTCTGGGCTCCATAACCTGCAAGGTAACATTCATATTCTTTTCCTTATTATTATTGCTTAGCAGTATAGAAAGGGGGAGGTAAGGGGGAAATGAGGCCGAGAAAGAGACACAGCAAAAAGAAATGGAGAGAGTGAGCAAACTAATAAATATTATTTTCAAATTATTACAAATTGGGCATGCAGGCCTGTTTTACATTCGGGCCTCCCAATCACTCATGTGTCATACATCAATTATCTATTGTGCATGTTACATTCACTTAGAAACAAACATTGTTAAGTGAATACTGTAAACAAGGTTTGTGTGATCCAATGACCCCAAGAGCTATGTTGACGGTAATGCTGCTATTGACAGGGTCTACCATGTCAGACGGGTTAATGGATAGGATCCAGAGGCACACAGAGAACGAACGATCTTTCTTTTCAAAGGGTAACAAATTGCGCACGCAGGCCCGTCTTACATTCGGCCCTTCCAATCACTCATCTGTCATTCATCAATTGTACATGTTACATTCACATAGGAAAAACACATTATCAGATGGTGTGAGTGAGACTGAGACACACAGATACAGATAGAATGACCCAAAATATGACATATCTAGGCAAACCTTCTGGTCTAGAGAGACGACAGTGGAAAATAAACTCTATGGACCACTGAGTGATCTAAAAAAAGGACAGTTAAATTCATACAAGAGACAACATTTCAGTTAAAATCAAATTTCAAGCAAATGGAAGACAAAGAAGAAGAAGAAGAAGAAGAAGATAGAATGAGAGACAGGGTGAGACTCAGAGCGAAACCAAGAGTAAGATATAGAGAGAGATAGAGACATAAGAAAACATATATAAAATGATGCATTGAGAGTGTGACACTGAGAGACACAGATACAGACAGATTTAAGATAAAGAGAGCTAGATAGAGAGTAGGCTCAAACCCTAGATATTCAGGACCAACCAAACATGATTAACATTTAGAGGACAGTAACACGAGTTTCCTTAGAATAAACTACTTAGCACATTAAAAGTGAGGTGAGAAACATCTTAATGGCTGCGGAAATGTGGTTTCTGAAGAAAATGCAAAGAATGCCATTGAGGCAGGCATACAACAAGCAGCAGAAATTCTGAAACTGAGAGTGATTAGAACAGAGTTCTCAGGCTGATGGTACCAGTGATTAGAACAGAGTTCCAGGCTGATGGTACCAGTGATTAGAACAGAGTTCTCAGTCTGATGGTACCAGTGATTAGAACAGAGTTCTAAGGCTGATGGTACCAGTGATTAGAACAGAGTTCCCAGGCTGATGGTACCAGTGATTAGAACAGAGTTCCCAGGCTGATGGTACCAGTGATTAGAACAGAGTTCCCAGGC
This sequence comes from Cepaea nemoralis, assembly GCA_014155875.1. NCBI lineage: Eukaryota > Metazoa > Mollusca > Gastropoda > Stylommatophora > Helicidae > Cepaea > Cepaea nemoralis. The sequence continues at coordinate 110,326 of JACEFZ010027402.1, forward strand.
TGATGGTACCAGTGATTAGAACAGAGTTCTCAGGCTGATGGTACCAGTGATTAGAACAGAGTTCCCAGGCTGATGGTACCAGTGATTAGAACAGAGTTCCCAGGCTGATGGTACCAGTGATTAGAACAGAGTTCTCAGTCTGATGGTACCAGTGATTAGAACAGAGTTCTAAGGCTGATGGTACCAGTGATTAGAACAGAGTTCTCAGGCTGATGGTACCAGTGATTAGAACAGAGTTCTCAGGCTGATGGTACCAGTGATTAGAACAGAGTTCCCAGGCTGATGGTACCAGTGATTAGAACAGAGTTCCCAGGCTGATGGTACCAGTGATTAGAACAGAGTTCTCAGGCTGATGGTACCAGTGATTAGAACAGAGTTCTCAGGCTGATGGTACCAGTGATTAGAACAGAGTTCTCAGTCTGATGGTACCAGTGATTAGAACAGAGTTCTCAGTCTGATGGTACCAGTGATTAGAACAGAGTTCTCAGGCTGATGGTACCAGTGATTAGAACAGAGTTCCAGGCTGATGGTACCCATGCTAATCGGTACCAGTGATTAGAACAGAGTTCCTCAGGCTGATGGTACCAGTGATTAGAACAGAGTTCTCAGGCTGATGGTACCAGTGATTAGAACAGAGTTCTCAGGCTGATGGTACCAGTGGCAGGCTGATGGTACCAGTGATTAGAACAGAGTTCTCAGGCTGATGGTACCAGTGATTAGAACAGAGTTCTCAGGTCTGATGGTACCAGTGATTAGAACAGAGTTCTCAGGCCGATGGTACCAGTGATTAGAACAGAGTTCTCAGGCTGATGGTACCAGTGATTAGAACAGAGTTCTCAGGCTGATGGTACCAGTGATTAGAACAGAGTTCTCAGGCTGATGGTACTAGTGATAACCAGTGATTAGAACAGAGTTCTCAGGCTGATGGTACCAGTGGCAGCCTGATTGAACATCCGGCTGAGTTTTCCCCTACCAGATCCTCTGCTCATCCTGTGCTGAATCAGTCTGTCCAGACGTAGATCCCCAATTTATCCTGCACTTTCTACTCAATTCCCAGAGATCCTTAAACACCAACAAAGGACATGGTACCATGCTTAAAAATGCTACACTTCCATCTTAGATAGAAATTTAGGGAAGTATTGATAAACAACTTGGAAGAGGCACCAAAATTAATCAAACTCTCCCTCTATCGTGCCTCCGCCTTACAGTGATAGAGAGGTTTGTGTGTTCTAATGACCCCAAGAGATATGCTGATGGTAGTGCAGCTGCTGTTAGGGTCTCCTGTGTTGGACATGTCAAGGAGTAGGATCTAGAGATCTAAAAGCCTCTGCTTTTAGGTAGACTTGGGACAGTCAAAGGCTAGAGAAAGCAAACCGAAAAAAAATGCTTGCCGAAGTCAGGTGTACTGAACCACAGGCTTGATAAAACAGTGCAACGCAATTCACTTTGTTATGTCAATCAACAGAACTGGACGTTAAGCCTCATGTAAGAGCTGATTCTTCTACTCTTTATCCTTCAATAGAGCATAAGATCTGAGCCAATCTGGCTGATCAGCCTTATCTTTTGCTATCTCCTGCAGCCCCCTTATCTTTCAATGGAGCATAAGATCTGAGCCAGCCCAGCTAATCAGCCTTATCTTTTGCTATCTCCTGCAGCCCTCTTTATCTTTCAATGAAACATAAGATCTGAGCCAACCCAGCTAATCAGCCTTATCTTTTGCTATCTCCTGCAGCCCCCTTTGTCCTTCAATGGTGCTAGGATCTGAGCCAACCCAGCTAATCAGCCTTATCTTTTGCTATCTCCTGCAGCCCCTTATCTTTCAATGGAGCATAAGATCTGAGCCCCCGGGAAGGTAACCCGGTCAACAAATGCCTGAAGAAGTCGAATGTGTCAGCCGAGAGGTGCAAATATCGCAGCTCTACTGTAAACAGGCACAACACAATTACATCTGAAACAACATTCCAGATGAACACAGAAGAAGAAGGATCTGAGCCAACTCAGATAATTACCTAATTTGCTGATAAGCATGGGCGGTCATGTTTTGCCATCTCACACAATCACCAGAGTAGTTGATCAGCTCTGTTCTTGCCTTGACCATGCCATGTGGCTAAGCAATCCAGATATTTACTTCTGTGTCTTCCCCTTGTTCTTCTCCCCTCAATCTTACCAATTGCCAACTGATTTTTTTATATATTTAGGTTAAGTTTGTACAATTAGACATGTGTAAATCAGTACTCTTGTATGACTTAGAAGCACGGATAATGACTAAAACAATTAATAATAAACTACACACATTCATTAATTATTGCCTGCACAAAGCATTTTGCAAGATGGAAAACATACTGACCAATAAAAAGATGTCAATTACAACAAGACAAAGAGTGTTTAAGTGGAACATAGTACCTGTACTTTTGTATGGATGTGAAACGTGGACAATGAGCAGACAAGCTGGAAAACATCTGATGGCTGCAGAAATGTAATTTCTGAGGAAAATGCAAAGAATGCCACGGACAGACAGAAAAACCAATGAGCAAGTCCTACAAGAAACAAATGAAAACCGCAAGCTGATTTGAGACATAAGACGCAGACAGTCCAAATTTTGGGGGCACTTTATGAGAAGAAATTAACTGGAGAACTTTCTATTGCTATGTCATCATTACAGGATGTCTATTGCAACCTGGGCACCACACTTGCAACTGGAGATTTGAACTCGGACCTTTATGATGATCTTATTATTGGCTCACCATTTGCTCCAGGTTCGGGAGAGCAGAGGGGCACAGTTGCAATTGTGTATGCTGACAACATGTACGCAGGTACTGTCTGCGTGTTCGTATTTTGGTTGATGAAATGTTCTATGGTTGCGTGGTAGCACACTCACCTACTGTGGTTGAAGTCTGTGTGTGATTGTAATGTAAGATCAATTCAACTCTAAGCTCCATGTCCCACACATTCTTCCTTTCTGTGAGTAATTGTAATGTAATATCAGTTCAACTCTAAGCTCCATGTCCCACACATTCTTCCTCTGTGTGATTGTAATGTAAGGTCAGTTCAGCTCTAAGCTCCATGTCCAACACATTCTACCTCTTCCACACTTAACTCATTCAGCCTCATCAGGTTTCAAGTGCCGATACCCAAGGAAGGAAATAACCATTATGCCTTCTTCTTCCGTCCCAAATATTTGTTTTGAACGTAATTGCATTCAGTCTGTTTACAGCAGAGCTGCGATGTTTGTACCAATTTGGCAGACACATCCGACTTCTTCTGGCATTTGTTGACCGGGTTAACTTTCCCAGGAAATACCCATTATGAAAAATCCTGAGTGCAATACTTTCAAAGAATCTAAATACACAATTGAGAATAGCATAACTGAATTCCCAACTGGTTGAGAACCACTGTTCTAGATACTGTCAACAGGTTTGCTCAGTATGTGTTTATCCAGCGCCAGCATCTTTTCCTCACCTGTTCTTCTTCTTCTTTGGTTCGCTTGAAATATGTCTTTAACTGCAATGTTGTCTCTTGTATGAATTTAACTGTCTTTTTTAGTTCACTCAGCAGTTCATAGAGTTTATCGTCTACTGACGTCTCTCTAGGCCTGAAGATTTGCCTAGATATGTTGTATTTTGGGCAGTCTTGGAGTATGTGATCTGCTGTCTGCGATGCCAATCCACATGTGCTCATGGCTATTTCACCAATCTTGAATCTTGTATACATGTGGTCGCATAATCTATTGTCTCCTGTTCTGAGGAGCAGAATAATGACTTGTTCTGGTCTGTCCATAACGTGGTAGTCATCTTGAGGAGGTTATGGTGGCTTTCTGACTGATTTGATCATTCTTTTCTTTTGGTGGAATGTAACGGGCACATCAGGCTGTTCTTCTTTTGCTCCTTTCTTAGCTAATCGATCAGCTCTTGTTTCCAGGTACTCCACAGTGAGATGGTATCCACTGTATGGTGACCTTTCGCTGACTACTAAGTTCAGAAAGTAGTGTCCGTAGTACTGGCAATTTCCCAGTACTGCCTCACCTGTTTATTTGCTTTGTTATTTCTCGCCATTGGTTATTCTGTCATAATATTTTAGTCCTTCTATTCTGCACAGGCATTGTGAATGAGTGTGTCTACTTTACTGGGGACTAGAAAAACATGGTTGTTAGAAGTATGGAAGATATAAATGGATGACATCACGGTGTGGTCAGAATACAGTCCAGCAGGATATACAAGATATGGTCAGGATACAGGGATGAACAACAGTGGTTCAGTAGAGAAATTGCTGGCGCATTACATCATATAACTCGATATTTGAAAAACTGGTACCTTAAACAATCTTTGTGTAAGAGAGAGAGAGAGAGAGAGAGAGAGAGAGAGGGGGGGGGGGGGGGGGGGGGGAATTAGATCACATAAATTTAGATTTGAAAATTTTGTGTCTTACGCAATAGACCAGTTGCTTGTCCCAAGTTCCCTAATCATTAGTAAACCAGTCCTCCTCTTCTTGCTTCCAGGTGTAGGTAACCTCCAGTTGACACTTTCACCTGGTGACTTTGTAATCCAAGGCTCACAGGTAAGTTTATTGCAGCTTTTGCGATATTAGCATGGAGGTTAGTACCTACCAGGTCATCAAGTGTGTGTGGTGCAGAAGAACAGATAGATCACCACAGCTTGAAGAGTACGGTGCTGCAGGGAGTGACCAGAGGATCTGACTGAGGCTTAGTACTCGGAGGAGAGGCCAGGTGGACACATAATCAGACTGCTACTGGTACCATTAGCATTGAGACTCTTTGCTGGCTGTTGAAGATGAAGACAGAGCACATATGGGAAAGTCCTGAGTGCATTGATGTCGGTTCTTGACTCAACTCAACTCATCTCAACTCTAGTCAGTTGTAGGATGTTTAATCTTCAGTAGGCAGGAGTGTCTCCAATCAATAGGCCACACAATGACTGACAGAATTACTAATAGACTGGAAAAAAAATTTTGCATGTCCTTTACAGGATGTAGCATTCAATCCCAGCATTTTTTGGCTGGTCATGATTCCTGGGCAAGTTTACATTCAGTAGTAGCATTGCTTTCTGAATGACCAGGACTAATACCATTTCATAAAAATCCAACGTAAGTTGGTCTGCTTCCAAATCGCCCACAGCTGTGTTTTGAAACTTCATCCGTAACCCCTTCACCACTTAGCACACCTAATAAACTACAGACATTGATTAACTGGTGCCTGGGCAGAATTGAGTGGCTACAGTGGTGTCACAGAATGGTTAATGTAGAGCTTAGGCAGGACTAGGGTCCAGCAAATCAAGAGCTGAGCAGATGATGGTAGTGCCAGGTAGGACACATGTTGAGAAACACTGAATCATAGTACAGCTAGAAAGTCTTTTCTCTAGAATCAGAATAGAGGAAGATCTAAAATCCACGAGGAAGAGAATTAGAGACCGACGGGGAGGACATGGAGGGAGCTACAGGAGATAGCAAAGTATAATCATTATCATCATGTGCCATGCTGGTAAGCGTGGGCGGTCATGTTTTGCCTTCTCACTCGATCACCAGAGTCGTGGATCAGCTTAGTGTTCTTGTCTCAACTATACAACGTGGCCAAGCCATTCAGGTATTTATTTCTCTGTCTTCCCCTTGTTCTCTTCCCCTCAATCTTGCCAGTTGTCACCAAGTTCTCCAATTTATTCGGGGGCTGCGTGGTCTCGAGGTATGGTGTCCGCCTCGAGTGCTGGAGGTCCTGGGTTCAAGCCCTGGTGAGGACAGGGATTTTTTCACGTGGACTTCTAGCAATAAAATTTCCCCTGGTCTCTGGGTAGTGAGATCGGACACCCGTGTGTATTGGTGTGCACGTAAAAAATCCCTTGGCAGTTGGAAATCAAACAAGAGTAGCCTAACGGCGCTGCCCGGGCAAAATTTTGAGTTAAAAATCTACCCAAAGTATTTTCAGGATCCTTGCCAGTCCTTCGGAGTTTGTGCACTGAGCTGAGTTTCTCCAGGCTCAGATTTAAGTTAGGAGGAAAACGGAGCACTTATGGGTTGCACCAGTGTGCTGTGATGTTGATCCATCGACTAAACTAAAACTAAACTAAAAACGTGACCCAAAAAACTGACTGTCTACATCTAATTTCTTTAATCAGTTTACGATTTTCATTTATTTCTTGTAGGACTTGGTCGTTGGTTTTTATGTCTGTCTATGGTATTCTTTGCATTCATGGATAATACAGCTTGGCATAAGTTGGTTGAGGGTCTTGCTGCATGGATTGTGGGTCTGTGTCCCATGGGTTGTGGGTCTGTGCCCCATGGGCTGTGGGTCTCTGCCCCGTGGGCTGTGGGGCTGTGCCTCATGGGTTGAGGATCTGTGCCCCATAGAAAATGAATAACATACAAAAGGTATCATTCTTTTCCCCAGAATTACAGTTGGTTAGGCAGCAGTTTGTCTATGAAGAAGTTTACAAACAGAAATGAAACGTACTTAGCAATTGGCGAACCAAGCTATAGAAAGTGTGCCAGGTGAGAATGTTAACTTTGTGCCATCATCATATATCATCATACATCATCATCCTGTGCCCTGCCAACTGCCATGGGCATTCATGCGTCTCCACAGATCTCGGTCCTCTGTGTTCTGGATCAATTCTGTTAATGATATTCCTCCACTCCATTTATCTCAGTCTGTCTCTGTGATGAAGGGGTTAAGGACATAATTTGTAATCCTACATACCGTGTTTGAAACACAGCTGTGGGCGATATGGCAACAGACTGCCTTGCATTGGTTATTATAAAATGGTATGAGTGCCGGTCATTCAGAAAGCTATGGAAAACTACTGAATGTAAACTTGCCAAGAAATCACAAACAGCCAAAAAATGCTAGGGTTGACTGGGACGTTCTGTAAAGGATATGCAACTAACTAACTCTTTTCATTAGAGGACCGAAGAACATTGTCGTCTTCTTCTTCATTTTGTATACATTGTACAGCTTTCATTAGTCTCTTTGAGGTACTCATTGCTAGTTACTCTGACAGTTCAAGGTGACATTTGTCTCAGAAACCGCATCTCTCTAGACTCTCAAGTTCTTCCTTTTTGTCTGTTCATGTTCCAAGATTCACTAGCCATACCACAGAACAAGTTCTATATAACATTTCAGTACTCTCTTTCTGATATTCATTGATAGGGACATGTATTACAATTTTATAGCGGTTGCTGAGAAAGGCATGTTTTAAAAGGATTTCTATGTGGCCATTTAATACAAGTACATTTGTTTCTGCATCAAAGCATGTTCCTTATTTGGAACTGTCAGGTTTGAATTCCTATGTGCCTACAGCTTTCAGTTTTTATGTTTAATAATATAAATTTTATATATATATATATATATATATATATTCAGTCAAACCTAGATTTTTGTTGCCTTCAGGTTTTCGTCGGTTTCGGTTTTCGTTGAATTTTTCTGCAAAAAATGTGACTTTTTTTCACCGATTGCCTTGGATTTCATCGGCGTGCCCACGTTACCTCGCTAATTTTGTGAAAACAAAGGGACCCATGCATTCTTCTGCTCAGTTTGGTGTTGTTTTTCATTGTGTGAGCACCACTTGCTAATAATAAAATACGAGAGCGGCGTTTAAGATTCTGAAATCGGCCTCATGCACAGGAAGTCACCATCCATAATAAGTTTCATTGTGGTGAAGAAGGAAGCAATAATGAAGGCTAATGTATCGAAAGACATGAATGTGCTAACAGAGATCACAAACAATTGAAGATGTCGAACAGTTATAATTAATTAGGATAAATCAAAACCAGTTAGATGGTGATTCTGCTTCAAAGGCAATCATATGTGAAAAGAGTAGACAGTTGTATGCAGATCTCATTAAGAATGTGCTTGGGACGAATGCTAGCGTACTTAGTGATTTTAAGGCAGCAGAGGATGGTTTGAAAAATTCAAGAGGCACACTGGCATACACAAGTGTTACTAGGCACGGCGAAGATGCGAGTTCAGAGAAGTCTGGGCCCGAAAAATAGTATTAAACACAATATTTATTCTCTACAAAATGTGTTTTTTTAAAATGTATTTTGGAGTTTCTAGAACGAATTAATTGGATTTACATTGATTCATATGGAAATAATTGCCTCGGTTTCTGTTTTCGCTGATTGTTTTCGGACAGATTATGGACGAAAACCGAGGTTTGAATGTAATATATATTTTATTATAATCATCATTATCAAGTGCCATGCCAACTGGCATAGGCATCCATACCACAGATCTTGGTCCTTGGTTTTCTGGATCAACTCCACTGATGATATTCCTCCATGCCACCGTCTCAATCCATCCAGCAGCATTTCTCTTGGTCTTCATCTGCCTCTTTTCCCCTGGATCAATCCATCCAGCAGCATTTCTCTTGGTCTTCCTCTGCCTCTTTTCCCCTGGATCTTTCCAGTCGTCACGATGTTCTCCAATGCCTCTCTTCTCATCACATGTAATATATATTTTATATATATATAAATATATATAAAGAAATATATTTCTCATTACATGTAATATATATTTTATTATAATCATCATTATCAAGTGCCATGCCAACTTGGTCTCTTGGTCTTCCTCTGCCTCTTTTCCCCTGGATCTTTCCTGTCGTCACGATGTTCTCCAATGCCTCTCTTCTCATCACATGTAATATATATTTTATATATATATAAATATATATAAAGAAATATATTTCTCATTACATGTAATATATATTTTATTATAATCATCATTATCAAGTGCCATGCCAACTGGCATAGGCATCCATACCACAGATCTCGGTCCTTGGTTTTCTGGATCAACTCCACTGATGATATTCCTCCATGCCACCGTCTCAATCCATCCAGCAGCATTTCTCTTGGTCTTCCTCTGCCTCTTTTCCCCTGGATCTTTCCAGTCGTCACGATGTTCTCCAATGCCTCTCTTCTCATCACATGACCGAAGTGGGACACTGGCACAGGATATGACGCACATTGAGAAAACTGTAGGTTAGTGTAACTAGAAAGTCTTTTGTCTGGAACCTTCAGAGTGAGTGAAACAGGGGACCTAAAACACACAGAGAGTAGAATAAAAAACATGGATGCAGCTGCAGGCGATAACAAAGCCATAGGATGGCTGGGTTTGACATGATTGAGTGTCAGGAAGTCTCTGTGACTAAGTGGTAATTCGCCTGCCTCATGCTCCAAGGGTTGTGGGTTTGATTCCGGACTACGTCATTTGATTTATGAGTGCAGTTTTCTCATAGACTCCTGGGGGTCATTGCAGGAGTTATGGAGTTTGTGCTTTGTGCGATGCTTTTGGCAGGTCACCCTGCGAAAAGAGACTGAGCCATATGGGATAAACACCGGTACAATGAAACTCTGACCTTTTAACCCATGTTTATATTTGTTTGGTTGAAGGCCAGTGCCCCAACGGGGAATAATGTGCAAAAGAAGATAGCAGTATGTACTTTTTTTTTAAAGTTGCTTATCCCTTACAGGATGTTTCAGTCAACACCAGCGTTTTATTACTACAGTTGTTGATGTTCTTGACAAGATTGCGCTCAGCAGTTTGCCATTGCTTTCTGGGCGACCGGCTCACATACCCTGTAAGTAACCAACCAATGTGACGTGATCCACTGCCAAATCATGCGCGGCTGTGTTCCTCACTTGGGTATATGGGATTACGGAGAAAGTCGTTAAGGGAGACCGGCAGTATCTACTTTAGGATTACTTTTATTTAATGGTTTTTATGCTTCTTTCACCATTGTGTTTCTCTTTGGTTTTGTAAGTGTTGCTTATATTCATCATGACAGACCAGACTGCAGCTTTAATACCAGCGATGTCCAGTCAGTTGGACAGGTTCATCTAATGTCCACTCATAAGGGCAGTGTCCAGCTAAAAGAGATCTTTCGAGGCTCGGAGAACTTTGAGTTGTTTGGCGCTCAGGTGGCTTTCGGCCAGCCCTTTGATAATTGGACAGATGTTTTGGCAATTGCAGCTGCGGGGCAAAGTATGTGTGTGTTTGTATGTTGTTTCTGAATGAGCTTGATTATGTTTTATGTTGAGCATGGTATAGGTGTATTGTTGAACTCAACAATGAGAAATAGGCAATAGATAGTGATGTGTGAATGCAACCATACTTGTGTATATATGTTTTTGTGTGTGCACATGCTTATGTATTTTGTAGTGTGTTTGTGAACATATGTGCATACATATGTAGTGTGCATATGTGCATTTGTATATACATACATACCTAGTGTATGTGTATTTTATGGGTGTATGAAGGTGTGTATGTATATGTGTATAAATGTATGCATGGGTGCATAGGCAAGCAGGCAATATATAGGTGTGTATGTGTGAGACATAAAAGAGAAAAAAAGAAGAGATATAGAGAGAAAGAGAGATTAGGGGGGGGGGGAGAGAGACAAGAGAGAGAGAGAAAGATAAATAGAGAAAAAAGAGACAGATGGAGAGAAAAAAGAGTGATAGGGAAAAAAGGGAAAGATGGAGAGAAAAGAGAGAGAGAGAGAGATAGGGAAAAAAGAGAAAGATGGAGAGGAAAGAGAGGGAGAAAGAGACGAGAGAGAGAGAAAGGGCAGAGAGTGTGTCAGTGAACATAAGTGTTTCTTTCTCCACCTGCTTCTGTCACATACTTTTGCTATCTGCTTATTCTGGCCATGAACTGCTCATTTCTCAAACTTAGCCAGTAATTCATGCCAAGCTGATATGACACTTCAATTACTGCCTTGTGGTCCACATCTCTTCTACCTCAGATGTGATGGGCCATGTATTGGACATCCCTGCCACGTTCGAACAAGCTGGGTCTGTGTTTCTGTACAATCTCTCCAGCCCTTCGCAGAATCTCTTGACAGTTTTCAACGGGGACAGAAGGGCAGGAAGGTTTGGCCAGCACATGAAGGTATGTGTGTTTACATGGCTTTTCAAAATCAGACATTCATCATCCCATAGTAAACTGTGGCTTAAGTTTATTCTTTATTAAAGTAATTCCTTATTAAGTTTATTATTTATTAAGGTGATTCCTTATTAAGATGATTAATTATTAAGGTGATTATTTATTAAGGTGATTCTTCATGGCTCCAATTCTTTAGAGGCTTCTGGGGGGTCATTGCTGAAGATACAGAGTTTGTGCTCTGTGTGATGCTTTCAGCATGTGATGCTTTTCATAGACAGAACCACATAGGATAAACGCCCGTGCAGTGTAGTTGCTCCTGGTGATTTAAAAATCCCCCCTCCCCATCCTGTGTTTAAATGCCTTCTTATACCTTTTATGAAACAGTCAGTCATCTTCTCTTCTGAGTCCACTGCTATTTTAGATTGCAGGGGAAAGCCTCTACAGTATCATCCAACAATTATTAACTCACTCTATGGATCCTTGCAGCATCTGCAGATGGCTTACACCTTCATGAGATTGGCATCCAGGTGCCAAGAGTACATAATTCTGTAACAATAACATGAACATTAACACATGTTGTGGCAAATTAATTTTCTTATATTTGTATAGTGTCATATTTAATTTTGAGTCTTGATTTATTTTATGGTAAACTTAAGTTATAATTCTCAGTATAATTAGTTTGTAAATTTACCTTCCACCAAACCCAGTTTTCAGATTTGAATAGAGATGGTTATGATGATCTTATCATTGGAGCTCCATTGCGGACAGACGACTTCACAGAAGAGCTAAGTGGAGGTAACTCTAGAAAAAGTGTTTGTTGTCTTCTCCTTGCTTTAAACTGCCAGTGTAAAGATGAGGTTGTTTAAATAAGCATACAAGATTCAGTCAATCATACAATTATATAAGGCAGTTGAGAAGTTGTTGTTGATCTATATATATAAAAATCGTTGTGTGTATGTATGTATGTATGTCCGTCCTTTATGCGTTCGCGAACGGTCCAACCGATTGAGATGAAATTTTCTACACGTTTTCCTTTCATTCCTGTGCAACCAACTGTGATAGTTTTATCTATCAGCTATCAGCTATTACCTTCCTAAAATTTAATTTTGTAATTACATGACTGAACATAAGAAAATATAAAAATATATGACAAAAAGGGATATAACTTTTAGTACCATTGTTATATCTTAAGTTACGTCCCCTGGCTATAGATTAAATGAGTTGATTGACGATGAATTAAATGAGATGCTCCCCACCAGGGACTGGGTGCAGCCGGGCCAGGTCAGACAGACAGATAGACAGACTGACAGACAGATAGTCGGGAACGGGAGCCAAGTTTACTTTAGATAGATCTCTTCCAATCATATTTTCTATCTATTCTTCTATTCTATCTATATTTTGTTGTTATGTTCGGGCCGAACATACATACATAGACAGACAGACAGAAAGGAAGACAGACACGACAGACAGACAGATAGATAGATAGATAGATCGGGAACAGGAGCTTATATGACTACTTATATGAATTAAATGAGATGCTCCCCACCAGGGCCTGGGCGAAGTCGGGCCGGGTCAGACAGACAGATAGACAGACAGACAGATAGTCAGGAACGGGAGCTTATATGACTACTTATATGAATTAAATGAGATGCTCCCCACCAGGAGCTAGGCGAAGCCGGGCCGGGTCAGACTGACAGACAAGCAGACAGACAGACAGACAGATAGATAGATACATAGATAGATACATAGATAGATACATAGATAGATACATAGATAGATAGATAGATCCCCGCCAGAGCCTGGGCGAAGCCGGGCCGGGCAGCTAGTAGTTTATAAAGGTGCCATTATGTGGCATATCCATCTAGCGTGGATGTCTGTGTGTGGCAGATGATAATTGTCCCATGCTTATCCACAGGCAAAGTTTCTTGCGCACATGTTGAAAATGTCAGCCATACTTGAAGATTGTACAGATTTTAATTACTGTGCAGTGTTAGAAAATACTGCCAGCCCAAGTTTTGTATATTATGTTGCATGAACTTTACAGAGGGTGAATATAAAACTTGGCCCGCAATATTTTCAAACACTGCACAACAGTCATTAAAAATACACCCTATATCATCAAAGAACAGCGTGCTGTTAAGTGTGTGTGGGGGAGGGGGGCAGCAGTGATATTACTACCAAGGGTTTTCATAAGGAAATGTTACTTGTTTACATGTGAGAAGGCAAAACGTGACTGCCCACGCTTATCGGCATGGGACATGATGATGATGATGCTGTTCAATCCCAGCCTCTTTTTCCAGGAACCATGCCTTCTGTTCTTTCTAAGCCACTGTCACATTTCATATGGACAACATTTAATATGGACAACATTTCATATGGGCAACATTTCATACATACAACGTTTAACACAGACGACATTTAACACGGACGACATTTAACACGGACGACATTTAACACGGACGACATTTAATACGGACAATGTTTAATACAGACAACATTTAATACGGACAACGTTTAATACGGACAGCGTTTAATATGAACAACGTTTAATATGGACAACATTTAATATGGCCAACATATTTCAGTTTCCAAGACATGTTTATGGGCCAGTTTTCTTCGATATTAAGATCTGGTCGAACGTCATCACGGCTTCAGGAGATCCACTCCCTACGGCAGGCCAGCCTACCAGCTTATGTGCGCGTTTGTTTCCTCTTACACCCACGGCCCTGGCACAAAAATGAAAGATATTACTCAGTCTTGACCTCTCCAGAGATTCAAACTATTGCCTTCTGGCCCAGTTTTCTCAATCTCTCTTAGCACACAACATGGAGTTGCTGAGAAAACATGCATGTGCTGACGTCTGTGTCTCCAGCCTCACTATTGTCGTGACCTTCATGCTTAAACTGCTCATACCATTTTTCTGCAAAAATCAGACCAAATCTTATATTGATTTTTGCTTTAAAAAATGCACCAGGGCTTATTTTCAGTGGATCTTTTTTTTTTTTTTGGTTGTTGTTCAAATACAAAAAAATATACATTTATTCATGTACAAAAATCTGCAATTATTCAAATAGTCATGTCATGTCTTCTTCTGGAACATTGTCATAACTCTCCAAATCCTAGAAACAAGTCTCTCATTGTAGCTGATGATCTTAACTAGGGTTTACTTTTGGGGTAGGGCTTATATTAAAAGAATCCTGAAAAATCATGCTAGGGCTTATTTTTGGGGTAGGTCTTAATTTCGGGGAAACATGGTAGTCACATCAGAAACTCTGCCATCTTCCATTAGTTATTTGACTGGTATGAAATACGTTAAAACTGGCTGGTATGAAGTATGTTAAAACTGGCTGGTATGAAATACGTTAAAACTGGTATGTTTGTTTCACAGCACAGCAAGGCAGAATCTACATTTACCTTGGAGGACCTCATTTCCCGCAGGGTGATGCTACTTCTAAATGTGCACCATTTTCTATCGTCAAACCATGCCCTGGCGAAACGGTATGAACATTATGATGTATTATTTAGTATCATTTTGTTATGTCAAATTTAAAGCTAGCTCCTTCTTGTCCACCTCTTCATCTAATCTCTGTTTTTCTTCTGTTTAATCAACTTGCTGGAAAGTGGGTAAAACAGTTCTAGGCAAGCTGAAGGCGGTGGAGATGTGGTTTTTGTAGAAGTTTAGTTAGTTGCATATTCTTTACAGGATGTCACAGTCAACACTAGCATTTTATTTTATGTTTGTGATTTCTTTGCCAGCTTACATTCAGTAGTTTATCATTGCTTTCTGGATGACCGGCACTCATATCATTTTATAAAATGCAAGGCAGTCTGTTGCCACATCGACCCCAGCTGTGTCTAGCACGCGGTATGTGGGGTTACGAATTGTGTCTGTATCCCCTTCGACACAGAGTGGGTTTTGTAGAAGTATGTTGAGAATATTGTGAACAGAGGAAGAAACAAATATTGAGGTATTGAGTGCTGCTGGCGTTACTTTTCAAAATCATAAGGAATGAACAGAAGAAATTTATGGGACAGTCAACAGATAATGTGGAATAGAGAAGAATGGTCTGTCAAGAAACATGGAAACCGTAAATTTATTAGAGAAATGACACTGGCAGGACACATGAAGATGATAACAGGCTCAACAACATTTCTGCAAACTATTTTATTGGGAGAACTTTTGGGTCATGATTAGGCATGAAAAAACTCACAAGTGACTAAAATTTTCATAACACACAAACAAGGAGCGAATACTGATACAACTGTATGAAAAACTACATGAAAATACGAGGAGGTTTCACATGAAAATCTTAAAGGTGTGATAGAAATTATAATAACCATGCCATTGTCTTGTAACCTGTCAGTATTGTGTTAAGGATGTCAAGAGTGTTAAGCATGTGACATCACATTGCATACCAACACAGGGACATCATAAGGATACTTAAAAGATGACCGCCCACTTTTGACATGCACCAAAGAAGAGCAGCACTCTGTTATCCGCTTTTTATGGGTGAAACCTATAGAAATCCATCGGCAAATGAAGGTCCCGTATGATGATGCATGTCTGTCAGTCCAGCAAGCATATGCATGGAATATGAAGTTTCAAAACAGCGTGACTTCTGCTACAGACTGTTCACGACCGAGTCATGCACACCGAGTAGTGACCCCAGAATCTATTTTCTACAGGAATCCAAGCAATTTATCAGTGCTGCATGATTTGCACTGAAAGCAGTGGTGCCTACATCGAAAAATGGTACATTTGTTCTGTACTTTCTCAGAATATATTCACACACAAAAAAAACCATTTAAGGTTTTCATTTGAAGCCGTCTCGTATATATAAAAGTTCCTCATCTGTTTCCTTGTTAGGGACTTGCTACGTGTGTCTTCCAGATAAGGGATGAATGAATCAAGAAAAGCAAGAAGAAGAATCGGAAAGCTTTACTGGAACACAATCACAAGTGGCAAAATGGATGTTGCAGCTAAAATTACATAGCACACAAACCAGGAACATACACCGGTACAACTGCATGAAAAACTGTAGATGTAAATTTACACCGAGTATTTGTAAAGTCTCACTACACTTTGTATGTAGAACAAATTTGAAAATTTTTTTCTTCTGTTGATAACACCATTCTGTTTGGAGAGCAAAGAATTACTCCAGCAGACAATAGCCATTCACTGCATATTGCCTCACAAAGAACTGTGGAGCACATTTTTTTATGACATCATGTACTTCATTTTTCAGATTTGTTCTACATACAAAGTGTAGTGTTACTTTATAAACACTCTGCATAAAATTTAAGCACAGAAACCACAAACAACATATTACATGGTTTATTGCCTGGTATATTTTGCTACATCTCGTCAGGTATGTACTGCAGAGTTATATATCACATGAAGTGAATAAATGAATAATACAATAATTGAAAAATTAAAACGCATGATCATAAGCATTGGTCGAATGTAGAGTATCTATTATCCGCACGGTAATTTCAATATGCACCCGACGAGATGCAGCGAAATATGCCAGGCAATCAGTCAGGCAACATGTTTGTGTCTTCTGAGTGTAAATTCACAAAGAGAATACATTATTTTAAATATAAAAATGACTCATCTGTTTCCCTGTTATGGACTTGGTGCTTGTGTCTTACAGGCATGGAGAGAGCTAGTCCTTGAAGAAGACTATGCCAGGTTTGGGTCGCAACTTGCAGTCATCTTCTGTAAAAACAAGGTTAGCTTTTTCTTTCTTGGTTTGGTCTGTACAGGATCATTTCCATTACACACGGATGTAGGCCAGCATGGCCAAGTGAGTAAGAGCACTTGCTCTTAAAGTTTTGGTGTGATGATGGTGAGATATATTGGTCAGGTGGATTAAAATGTTGACTTCTCGTCCTTGACTTGGGGACATAAATTACAAGTATCTGAGAAGTCAGAGTGAGTTTGTCTGATGGCAGGGGACACTAGTAATAGGGAAAGCTAGCCCATACACACCTATCTGTCCAACAGAGACTATGCTCAGGTTTAAGGTGAGAAACTGAAACAAAAATTATACACTGATATCTCCATAAGCGCTTCAGTCTCCAGGCATAGATCACACAAGGAGAATCTGACCACAGTGCGCAAACTCTATAGCAAAAGCAAGAATTCAGTTATGTGAATACCTGAATCACACGTGCTTTAAATATTCTTTTGTGGTTACGTTTTTTTTTCCAAATGAAATATCGGCCTATTCAGCCTAGTCTTTTCTATTTCGAGCCACTGAGAGATGTTTAGTGTGCAGAAACATGCGCACAGGTCCTAGTATTTTCTGCTGTCTTAGATATCCGATTCACAACCCCAATGGAGATTGGGGGGGGGGGGGGGGGAAGAGAGTGTAGGTAGTAGGTAAGTAGGTAGGTTAGATTCATATAAATTAGCAGCAAAAGAATCTCAAAGAAAATGGAGTTGGAGGGATTCTCCTGAATCTAACAAAATGAAGCAAAGAAGACACAATCAGTGGCAACTGGAAAGTTCTACAGTAATTTCAAAGCAGACACAATGGCCTGGGACACTGCAAGATAATGCTGTTGACAGAACCAAATAAAGAGAAATGAATAGCTCTCTTTACAGAAGTGTATCAAGTTGTTGCAATACTGAAGAGCAAAATAAAGGGAGACAAATAGCTCTCTTAACAGATGTGCATTATGTTATTTCAGTACTGAAGAGCAGAATAAAGGGAGACCAATAGCTCTCTTTACAGATGTACATTAAGTTGTTTCAATACTGAAGAGCACAAACAGTGCAGAATTAGATGGCCTAAGAGCAGCACTCCATAGACTGCGTCAGAAATCCACTAGAGCTGTAATAAAATGGACCCCATCACATTGCACTATACCTGGAGGCCAAGAGGTTACCAACAAAATGAGGAAAACTATCTCTGCCTGATATAGACATAACCTATAATGAGGTCAAGAGATTTATAAGAAGCAATTACAGAGCTGAGTGGTAATCAGAGAATCCAGACAACCAGAAAGATGATGTATATAACCAACAAGTTAACTAGTAATAATCTTCAGACTGCACAAAAAGAATGGAAAGATAATCAAAATCGACAAACATAAATAAACCTCAGTTATGACCGATGCTGAAGAAGCAGGTTAAACGAGGACAAACCATTTTGGTTTTTGTAAGTACTGAACTGAACTGACTCCACACAGCTCACAACAGGCTGAAATGCAGCATGTTTTAATAAATTAAAGACAAGAGTTAAATGTAACAGTGGGACTGGTAAAATGGCGGCTAAACATGTGCTGCAGAAGTATCCTACATATGCAGAACAGAGAAAGCTGTTCAGGCCTCTCTGCAGATGTCATGTTCCAGTACCTGCCTTGCACACCCTGTTGGTTTCTGAGTTTGTAGAGGGCAAGGGTGTAGTCACTTGTGAAGCAACCAGGACTGCAAGAGCTGTGAAAAAAAGACTGGACAGAAAAACCACTACAGGAGAGATCCTCCTCCCGGAACGTCAAGCATTCTTTGCCCACATTGTCAAAGAACATTTTGAGGCTAAATAGGCCTTACCCGCCATCCTAACACTCACAGCTGCAAACTTTCAACCCCATTGTATGAAATGAAAGATCATCATCATTCGTGATGGACAAAAACCAGAGGGGAAGGAGATCTCTGCAACAGAATCCAGAATATTGGCACCTGGCCGTCTTGACAGGCAATAGTTTGTTTTACATTGTGCTGAAAAAAAGCAAAGCAGTGCTGTAACTGTCCACCTAGTGGAGCTTCCATCCTAGACCAGCTGCTGACCAAGGCTTAGGGCCTGGTCTGCCCTGCCATGACATTTAGTCTTTAGTCTGCATTTCCTCTACACTGTCCCTACAGATATGACCATTTAGCACCAGGTCAGGAGGAAACCTCAACACCCGGTTTGTGGACTCAGATGACCTGAATGTTAAAGCACCAGAGGTCAGGGAACCCACAATTTTCTAGAGGGTTTTCAGCCAACCATGCAGCAGTTTATAGGGTTTTCTGCCAACCATGCAGCAGTTTATAGGGTTTTCTGCCAACCATGCAGCAGTTTATAGGGTTTTCAGCCAACCATGCAGCAGTTTATAAACAAGTTGTTGCATGTCCTTTAAGGACGTCACAATCAACCCCAGCATTGTATGGCTGTTTGAGATTTTCTTGGCAATTTTACAGTCAGTTGTCATTGCTTCCTGAAAGATTGATGTTGTTATTGTTTTGAAAATCAGTGCAAAGCAGTCTGCTTCCAAATTGTCCATGGCTGATTTTGAACCCTGTATGTTGGAATTGTGAAACTACATTCAATAACTCTAAGCTACAGATCTTGCAACAGTTAACATTTTGTTGGATGTCCTTTACAGGATGTTGCAAATCAACCCCAGCATTTATTAGCTGTTTATGATGTACTGGGGAATGTTAGCTCAGTAGTTTGACATTGCTGTCTGAATGACCAACATCTTCTACCATAGAAATCAATGCATACTTCCATTGAAATCAACACACAGCATTCTGCTTTCAAATTGCCCACAGCTGAATTTGATTCCTGACTCGGTATGTCAGGGAATTGTGAAACTGTTTTACTAACCCCAAAGCCACAGGTGGCCAAACAACAGTACCAAGTGTGAAAACAATTTTTCCCCCACCCATTATTTTAAAATATAGCCATGTATGAGACATTTTTTCTGTCTGTATTTTAATGCCCCCCAAAACAGGTCACCCTTTTAATAACGGCAGAACACAGTTCTGCAGGAGCGAGACTATCAGGGGCTGTCGGAGTCTTTGAGTTCTAGAACTGTGACATCACATCATCATCACGTGAATTGCCTTGCACAGTTTCATCAAGCCTGTGGCTCTGTACATCCGATTGGACAAGCATTTGATTGGGTTTGCTTTCCTTAGCCTTAGACTGTCCCAAGTCGGCCTACATGGCAGCAGATTTGTGTCTCTCTTCATCTGGTTCCCATCCCTTGACCTGTCTGACATGGGACACCCTACCAGTAGCTGTGCTACTGCCGGCAAAGCTCTTGGAGTCATTGGAATACGCAAAGCCGCTCTGCCACTTTAAGGTGGAGAGAAGAGAGTTGAGTTCTAGAATTGACACACTAGAATTGACACATTAGAATTGACAAGAGTGGTAATTTGAACTTGCCGGCTGTGGAATGCCAATGTGTCACATAAAAGGTCTGTAAAATCAAACATACAGAATGTTAATAAGATGAGAGAACATGGTTTGCTTATTGAGGTAATTGTATTTTAGAAATGAAAGTGTTTGAGAAAGATAACTTTTCTATTTAGGTCTTTGGAATAAATGTTATTATTTTGTTGATGTTGTGGTTATAATGATATTCTTTACAGTTGTATCCCATTTCTGTAATAATTTAATTACAATTTGAAAACTATATTTTAATAAATCATTTCTAACAATTTTCTTTCCTTTAAATATATTCTTGGTTTTGACTCATTTTTTAAGATAAGAAAGTCTTTCATTGTAGAAACAGATACAGTGGAACCTTGCTTAATGAGCATAATTCGTTCCAGAACCTTACTCATAAAGCGAAACACTAGTTAAGCAAAACAGTTTTTCCCATACAAATTAATGTAAAATACGATAATGCGTTCCATGCCGAAAAAATACTCAAAATATTTAGCCTGCTCTTCTGGACTTTACACTTCTTGAAGGCTCGTGGAGTTTCTGAATGGTAAACAAGCAGCGGTTTAATTTTCAAATCGCCGCTTGCATTGGCACAAAATAGCAGTGTGAGACGGTCTTTCATTGGCTTGTGGCCGGGTAATGCATTCTCCTCTGCTGTTATATAGGTTCGCTTTGGCATCTTTTTCCAAAAGAGACCCGTTTCGTCACAATTGAAAACCCATTGCGGCAGGTAACCCTCAGAATCTACGAGCTTCTTGAAGTCGCAGATGAAGTTCTCTGCTGCCTTTGTGTCGGAACTTGCTGCTTCACCATGCCTCACAACGCTGTGGATGCCGGTTCTTTTCTTAAACTTCTCGAACCACCCATGACTTCCCTTATATACTTCTTCTTCGGCCGTTGATGATCCTGGAGTCTTAACGAGGTCGGCGAAAATCACTTTCGCCTTCTCACAAATGATGTTCTCATTAATAGTGTCGCCTTGCAGTTGCTTTTTGTTTATCCATATGAGAAGCAACTTCTCTACATCATCGAGAGTACGTAACCGTTGCGTAGATATTCTTATCACTGCCTTTGAAGCATCTAGCTCCTGAATCTTGTCCTTGTTCTTGAGGATAGTGCCAATTGTTGATGTAGACTGATTGTATGTGCTTGCTAGATCAGCCACACTGACATCTCCTTCTCGCTTTTAAATGATTTTACGTTTCATTTCCACGCTTATTTTTATTCTCTTATGGCTGTCTCCTTGCGGCTTTTTCTTCAAAGAAATTTTTTGCAAAGGTTATTAAACATTGCACACACACAAATCACAAATAATATGTCTGAACAAAAGTTTGGAAAAATATGTGATCACAAGCGACACTAAGATCCTAGCGGAACGAGTGCGAAACACAGACTGAAATCCAAGCACGCTGTCAGCAGCAGGTTTGCAGCTAACGCATGCGTTCCTCGGATTGGCTGATTTCAAGACGTCAGGCGACTGCAGCGCTCTGCGGTTCTGGCCCTATATAGAGCACCTCCGCACCACTCTATCCGACCCCTCTTGTCTTCCAACCCTCGCTGTTGCAGGCGCAAAATCCGGGACTTCCCCTCCCCACGTCACTCGTTATGCGAAACATTGCTCGTTCAGTGAGTCATTTTTTTACAATTTATTCTGCTCGTTATGCGAATTACTCGTTATGCGAGATGCTCGTTAAGTGAGGTTCCACTCTATGCCCTGATTTTATTACCTTGTTCAATGTGTTTTGGGCTTAGAAAGTTTTACAACCTCTAGTCTAGAGTGTTGTGAATGTTTCTGCTGTGATTTTTTTTTCATCATACACCTGTTGTTAAAATTTATTTTATTAACTATTTATTTTGCTTTTTACGAAAATTATGACATTTTCCCATGCAAGTATACTGGAAATTTAGTTGCATGTCCTTCACAGGACGTAGCAGTCAACACCAGCATTTTTCACTGTTCGTGATTCATGGGCAAGTTTTACGTTCAGGAGTTTGCATTACTTTCGGAACGACTGGCACCTATACCTTTGTTTTAAAAAACCAGCACCGCTGTGTTTTGAACCCGGGTATAAGGGATTACGAATCGCATCCGTAACACCTTCACCACGGAGAAAAAATACTGGAAATATCTTGCCTATTCAGTTACACTTTGAACTAAATGATGTGATTTTACCATGTATGTGTACTGAAAATATCTTGCCTGTTCAGTCACACTTTGAACTAAATGATGTAATTTGTCCATGCATATTTACTGGAAATTTCTTACCAATTCAATAATTCAATTACACTTTGAACTAAATGTTATACATGCAGCATTTTGATCATCAGTTTCTTAAGGCAGCTACTTAGAACTTTGTGAATCATAGACTGGGAGCCAGATTCAACAACTGTCCATCTTATACCTTCCTCACTGCAGTAAATGCTGGCACCTGGCCGTCTTGGCAGATGATAGTTTGTTTCATTGTGCTACCAGGCACCTTGCCATCTTTTATTGACAATAGCTTGTTACATTGTGCTTCAAAAATGACATAATAGCTATAACCCATGTTGTTAGCGAATGTGACTTCAGACCAATTCACACAGTAACTGTTCATCCACAATGGATGCATGTGAACACATGCTCATTTCCACCATCAAGCACCATCTGATATCTCACATGCTCGGTGTGTGACCTAACTGCAATAATTTTCTCCTTTGTCTTTATTCTGTTTCTGATTTTTTTTTCCCTTGCAGTGTGATCAGCGGCAATTTGCTCCCAAAGTGCAACATCAGTGCCTGTATCATCTTTGTTCCATACTAGAGGCTGACCCCGAGATCTTTGACCCATCTGTAATTCCCCCAAAAATGATGCCCCTTGGTATTCTACCATCGTCCATTCTCCTACTGTGTCCTATCCATCTAAGTCTACGAAGACTGAGCATGGAATAAGCCGTCACACAACTCAATCTTTCAAATACTTTGGTAAATTTGTAATAAATACTACTACTACTGGCACCTTGCTGTCTTGACAGACGATAGTTTGTTACATTATCATTAAAAAAATAGCACAAAGCCTGGTCTTAGTTGTAGAGAACAAATGTTGCCCATGTAGCATGATCCCTCTCTTGGCCTGTCTAGTTTACTCCAGAGGAAAGGTAACACCAATATGTCTGGAACAAGACCAGCTGCAGAAGCTGCCGGATCAGTAAAGCAATGCTCTAACTGTCCACCTGTCGGAGTTCGATCCTAGACCAGTTGTCGGATCTCCAATTGTTGGGGGTATACAATCAGCAGAAAAAAAACATATCACTGTTAAACCGTATCACACACAAATCTTCAAGATGATAATACTCAGGTTTGGTGATAATTTTGATGCAGTTTTTTTTTTTTTTGGTTATGTGTGTACATGTCTATTTAATGTATCTCTTAATATACATGCTCAAGACTTTAATTACAATTTTTGGAAATAAAAATTACAGTTTAAGAATCAGTTATTCTAATCTGGCTGGTGTCTGTGGTTTTAGGATGAGTGAAACGTAGCTTTACAATTTCCTGATGTACGGAGTCAGAGGTTTTTAATCAGCCACAGGCCATTTGGGAGCCAAATGATATATGTGTTAATGAATGTAAGTGGTTATGACATTTTGACCATTCAGAAAGCAATGGAAAAATACTGAACGTAAACGACATGCAATTCATTGTATTCTGTTGTTAATTTTTACAATATATTGATACTATACGAGTGGGGCTTCAAATTAAAACCTTAAAAGTGTATTAGAAATTACAATAACCATGCCTTTGTCTTGTAAGCTGTCAATATTGTTGTTGAGGATGTCAAGAACATTAAGCACATGACATCACAGTGCGGATGAACATTGTGACATCATAAGGACAGTTTAAAGATGGCCAGACCACTTTTGACATGCACCAAAGAGAAACTGTCTTCTCTTATCAGTTTTTGAATCAGTAAAGGGGTGAAACCTTTAGAAATTCATTGGCAAATGAAGATCCAGTAAGGTGATGCATGCCTGTCAGTCCAGCAGGTGTATGAGTGGAGTAGGAAGTTTTGACCCGCAATCAAACCCAAATGACGTGGACTTCTGAGTAAAGGTATTCTTTTACAACATGACAATGCTTGCCCCCTTACTGCCCATGCAATGGTTGAAGACTTCCACTTTCAACATCTACTACATACTCGGTACTCGCCAGACTTAGTCCGTAGTGATTTCCACCAGTTTGGACAACTCAGAGTCATTGAGAGGAAAGACTTTTTAGTCCGTTGAATAGGTACAGCAAGTGGTGCATGAGTGGTTGGTTACATGCGCGACCAAGAGAATTTCTTCTACAGGAATCCAAGCACTTTATCTGCATTGGAGGACTTGCATTGAATGCAATGGTGACCACATCAAAAAATGGTACATTTTTTCTTTACTTTTTCAAAATATATTCACACACACACACAACATTTAAGGTTTTCATTTGAAGCTCCCTCATATATGATTACAAAGGACATATTAAACAGTGGTAGCCATGACACCATGAAACAGGAAGCTCAGTAAGAGTGTCCATGAAAAATGGCTTCTTGACATGCATGCTTTTAATTATAGGAATACCTAAGCCTGCAGCCTTTGGATCAAAGTTTGCTGCTGTTCGCTTTACTTTTTCTCAGCCTACCCACCATAAGGAGTTTAGATTATCTCTGGGGCCTGTATTTCTGTACAACCTAGATTACAATGAACCACTTCTATCTTCTCTGCCTTCAGTGGATAGACTTTCCTTAAGTTAGTCTTGTTACTGCATTTGTGTGTATAATACTATCATCAGTCAGATATGTTGCCTGTCGTATTGGGTTGCCAGTCTGGCTGTGTCCCAAGGATCACCATTACTCTCCACAGATGTGTGGCTGTCTCAAAGGTCACCATTACTCTCAACAGATGTGTGGCTGTCTCAAAGGTCACCATTACTCTCCACAGATGTGTGGCTGTCTCAAAGGTCACCATTACTCTCAACAGATGTGTGACTGTCCCAAAGGTCACCACTACTCTCGACAGATGTGTGGCTATCCCAAGGATCACCATTACTCTCCACAGATGTGTGGCCTGTCCTACTGGGTTGCCAGTCTGGATGTGTCCCAAGGATCATCATCACTCTCCACAAATGTAAAGTTCCAGAACTGGTCTCGTGCATCCTGCTCGTTCCTGCGATTAGAGGGACAGGAGCGATCTGAATCACAATCCTCATGGAGATGATACTTTGGTATGGGTGGGGATGGCATCCCTGCACTAGCCTGAAACAAATAGATGCAAGTGCTTTTCTCAACTAAAGCAACCTGAACGTCCATGTTTTGGATTTATGAGTCAGAACTTGTCCAGAGGTCTTCAAAGCAACAAACAAACAAGCAATCAACCAACCAAGTAATCAACAACCAAACAAATTACCAAGAAAACAACCAACTAAACAATCAGCCAAACAATTGATCAATAATCAACAAATAAACAACCAACCAAACATTCAACCAACCAACAAATCCACCAAACAAATAACTAAACAATCAATCAAACAAACAACCAACTAAACAGCCAGCCAAATATACAAACAATCAAACAACCAGTAAACAATCAACCAAACAATCAATAAAACAACCAACCAAAGATACACCAAATGTGATAACTGTACACATGTCTGTCATCAATAACAGAGGATAATGTAGTGAAACCACTGACATTTAATTAAATTTATAAGCTTTAAAAATTATGAAATACAATACAATTTACGGTTGTACGGACAAATACTAAATATCAGTTCTGTTGAAATTCCTGTCAGATTTTGAGAAAACAATTAATAGCTTTTCACAGTAACATATAACAGTAAGAAATATAACTATCTACATTTAAATCAGTTTAACGGGTATAAAAAGCCAGAGGATTTACTTCATTGCCCGGGTTTTATCCTATATGGCTCGGTCTCTTTCCGCAGGGTGGCCTGTGAAAAGCGTCACACAAACCACAAATTCCTTAGCTCCAGTGATGACCCCCAGGAGTCTCTGAGAAAACTGCACTCGTGAACCGAATGACATAGGCCGGAATTGAACCCACAATCATCAGAGCACGAGGGGCAGGCGGTGTAAGCACTCCGCCACGGAGACTCCCTATATTCAGTCAATTATATAGATACCCAGTGTGTATGTTTCAATTATTTGATCAGAATTAAAGTATTTACATTTCACTGTAACATAAATAAGAAATATTGCTATTTAATATTTCAGTATTCTATACTGTCAGATATGACCCAGCTACTGTATGACAGTAGACGGTACTACCTGCTTTCTGTTAGCGCCGAATGTTGGGTCTTAGTCAGATATGACTGAGCTACTGTATGACAGTAGACTGTACTACCTGCTTTCTGTTAACTCTGAATGTTGGGCGGCAGTTATCAAACCTGACACCCCACATTGTGCTAATGCTTCGGGCAGAGGAGTGCAATTTGGAGGGTACAAAACAAACCTTATCCTGATGCGAGGAAATGCAATCTAAAGACTAAATGTCGTGGCAGGGCAGACCAGGCCCTAAGCCTTGGTTGGCAACTGCTCTGGGATAAAAGCTCCGATAGACGGACAGTTAAAGCATTGCTTATCTGATCCAGCACCTTCTGCAGCTTGTCTTGTTCCAGATGTATTGGTGTTACTTTCCACTGGAGTAAACTAGACAGGCCGAGAGAGGGACCATGCTGCATAGACAACACATGGTCTCTGGAGTAAACTAGACAGGCCGAGAGAGGGACCATGCTGCACAGACAACACATGGTCTCTACAATTCAGCCCAGGTTTTGTCCTATGGAGAGGTATAGTTGTTGTACCTGTTTTTGAAGCACAAAGTAACATACTATCGTCTGACATGACGGCAAGTTGCCAGTAGTATTTTATACATAAGTAGACACCAAGTGTTGATGTATGTATTTGATTTTATTACTTAAAATACCAAAAAATAACATTTATTGAAATTGCACAGTGATATACAACAATAAGAAAGTGTCTTTCAGTCATAATAGTAACAAGCATAACTACTGTGTAGTGTATGTACAGTTATATAAAAAGAAATTCCAAACATAACGTGCTGAAATTTAACAGTAATATTGAATAACAAATGTAACAATTATCATATAATATAGCGATTACTTTATCGTTATAAAGTGCCATCTGGCATGGAAGGCCAGCTGAGATGTGTCTTCAATGCCCTGTCATATTCCTTTACAGTTTATTTATTTTGTACTGGCTTCTTCCAATACATCTCTCTTCTTTTCACTCACAGGTAACATAGTTGATTGTTGTTTTCATTACCCCTACCCTATTCAATCTTAGAAGAGAAGTTATAATTAGGACCCATCCCAGCCTGGGACCGCGTCAGCACATTTCTGATATTAATTTGAAAAGGATTGTAGTCCATAGGAGGTTTCAGAACCTGCCGTATTTTTAGGTCTCTGGGCATTGGGTAGTAGTCTGTTGAAAATGAAATACCTGAAGTTCACGAAGGGAACATCATCGACCTAGGTCGAATCCTAGTCAAGTAGCTTTGTAGCAACTACTACTTCTGTGTTCATCCGAAATGTTGTTTTAGTCGTAATTGCGTTGTGCCTGTTTACAGCAGAGCTGCGATATTTGCACCTTTTGGTGACACATCTGACTTCTTCAGGCATTTGTTGTCCAGGTTACCTTCCCGGTAGCAACTACTTTATAATCATCATCCAGTGCCTTTCCTGCTGGCACTGGTGATCATGCCTCTCGACAAATTGCGATCTCCGACTGCATGGATCAATTCGTGTGTTGACTCACTTTCGTGCCATGACACAAGACTATCAAGAATCTTCTCACACTGTCTGCTTCTATGCCTCTTTCCACAAATCTTTCAGGTTGTCACAACATGTTCCAGTTTTAGTCTTCTCATAATGTGGCCAAAAACTATGACTGCCTCTTTCTGATGTTTGTGATAAGTTGTCTTTGCGACTCAGCTTCCCTCAAAATGTCCAGATTGCTCATTTTGGCAGTCTAATAAATTTTCGGCATTCTTCTATAAAACCTCATCTCCAAGGCTTCCAGAGATTTTTTCGCCTGTTTACCAATTGCCCAGAAGTCGCAGCCGTATGTTAAAATTGGTTCTATGTAACATGCAAGAACTCTTTTTCTAACTTTCAAAGGCAAAACGTTTTTCATTTGATAGAATGCAATGTTTACTTGTCCTATTTTGTTCTTTATTTCTGTGATCCATCTTCCATCTGATGCTATTTACTTTATTTTTTTAAAGCTATTTTTAGCTAAAACACGTAAAACCATGGTAAATATGAATTTAGAATTTAGATACTGTTTTACAATCAGCATGCTTGCACTGTACATACAATATAACATAATATGACAAAATAAGAAATATAAAATAACATACAATTTATTTTTAACAAATAAACATATTAATAATAAAAAGTGAGGAGCTTAAGAGGAATGTCATAACCAGAGATAAACACGCTCCATTAATGCTGCCTTTGTTTACAGAAATATTAAATCTCACTTGAACGTCTTCAGATATATTTTTAATTCATTTGAAATATTTGTATGATTCTTATTCTTCTTAATTTCTCTTTTGAGGTGCATTACCTAGTTATTGCTCACAGAATTATTGTTTAAATAATATTTGGGAAGTTATTTTAACAATAATATATTTACACAGAAGAATTGTTAAAATTATATTTAGAGTTACTTGAACAATAATATATGCTCATATTATTCTTGAAATAATATATAGAAAGAGTTACTTTAACAATAATATATTATTCTTGAAATAATATATACAAAGAGTTACTTTAACAATAATACATGCACAGAATTATTGTTGAAATAATACATAGAGTTACTTTAACAATAATTCTTTTTAAATGTTGCATATCCCTTACAGGACGTTGCAGCCAACACTAGCATTTTTCAGCTGCTGTTAATGTACTAGGCAAATTTTACGTTCAGTAGTTTGCCATTGCTTTCTGAACGACCAGCTCACATACCCCCGTAAGTTACCAGCACAGCGCAAACCGCTGCTGATTCTCGCAGCTGCTGTTTTCCCCTAAGTGGATATGCGGGATTACGAACAATGTCGTTAACTCCTTGGACAGGGAGACTTAACAATAATACATGCACAGAATTATTGTTGAAATAATATATAAAAAGAGTTACTTTAACAACAGTGCACAAAATACGCACAGAATTAATCTAGCAATAACACACACCAAGAGTTAGTTCTATAATGATCTGGTTTAATCTGTCCAATGCTGAAAGAGCTCTTCGTCTGACTTATCATCAAATCTTGGTGTAAAATTAACTTTGACGATTTCTGTGAAGCCTTCTTTAGTTGTTGGTTCCTCAAAGCCCTTTTTGAATATGTTGTAACCCACATCTGGTACCCTGCGAATTTCGTCCTTGCTTTGCCTTTGTCTAAACATATTCAGATGATGTGCCAGTTCTATCGGGGTCTGCATCCATATGCATCGGCATGGGATTCCTGAAAACAATTAAAAGAATCATGTATATAAACAGATGCTCCACGTCAGAATAATACCTGTGACTATGTTTTGTTTCAGCTCAAGTATTATTCATGTGTCCACTTCATTTGATACATAACTCTGCAGTGTGCACCTGGCAAGATGTAGCGAAATATGCCAGGCAGTAAATCATGCTACATCTTGTTTGTGGCTTCTGTCTTTTTTAGATAATCATATAGCCAATGGGAAGGACGGCAAAAATGATTACTGTAGTCAATAAATACATTAAGTATGGTGACATAGCAATCAACCCCAGCATTTATTGGCTGTTTGTGATTTCTTGTCAAGTTTACGTTCAGTAGTTTGTCATTTCTTTCTGAATAACCTGCACTCATACCATTGTATGGAAACCAAAGCAATCTGCTGCCAAATCGCCCGCAGCTGTGTTTCAAATGCGGTGTGCGGGATTACAAATTGCATTCGTAACGCCTTCGCCACTATGGTTAGTAGTCTGGTAAAACAGTGGTCTGGGTTTGATCCCCAAACAGAGGAAGTATTATTTTTGTCTCACCAGAACGGCTATGGCGTTGACCAGGCCTCATAAAAATGTGTACCAGATAATTTTCAAAAATTTCTTGGTAATATTAGTACTCCCCTTTCTTTGCTCTGTTCCTATCCCACTCATATCTTACCTGTAAAGATTGACCTTCCCCCATCACTTTTTTCCCCTTGGCCTACACTTTATCTACTATGTCACTTTCTGTCGCCTGACATACAGAGCTTATAGCTCTCAGTTTACATGTTGTGTGCCCTAGGAGCTGATGTCTTAAAGACCTCAGCTATGTAATATTTTTGTTGTGGTTTGGTTGTAATTTTAAAAATATAGTTGTAACAGTGTCCTTTTGTTTTCTGATGAAGGTTTTACAGCTACAATGTCCTTTATGTCATTTGTGATTGTATTCTTGGGTAGCTGACCATATATAACCAACCAACCAACCAACCACTTTGAACTCAAGGGTAGTCCATATACACTACTTCTGGTAGTGCTGGAATAAATTTTGCGTGTGGATTAGCTTTCCCTATTCACAGTGTCCCTCACCATCAGGCGAACCCACTGCAACTTCAGAGGTAATTGTAATTTACGTCCCCTTGTCAACATTTTAGTCCAACTATTCGGTGTAGGAGCTGAACCCCTTACATCAGCATCAGTACACCGGATGTTTAAGAACATACGTTTTATCTATTCAGCCATGCTGACCTCTAGTTGTTAATATGATAGTAGACATATTGTATTATATATCAAATTAAAGGGGGTTGCAGTTGGAAATTACTGTATATAAGTCCATGGCAGATACGAGAAATCGCTTAAGATGATTAATCATCCCATGGCACTCATCAGTTAATTTATTTTGACTTCACAAATTTCCTATTGCCTCTTGCCTTTAATAATACGAATGGTGATGTGTAAACTGCGCACAAAACTTGTCGCCACAAACCTGCTTCTTGTGCCAGATTAACGAAATTTGACCTTGCGATGACTGAGGGATTGGTGTTGTCAGCTACAATGCTCTTCCCACTTGCAATAGTTTGTTCCGCTACCTGTCAGAATGGGAAAATAAACCATTGTAGTTAACTACATCTCTCTGACTATCACCTGGAAAGTAACAGGCTGATAGGCTGGCAGGGAATGCACCTCTTGGTTCATCCTCTGTAAAGTTCATGCAACATAATAGGTAAATACAAATCTTGGACCGGCAATATTTTCAAACACTGCACAGTCATTAAAATACACCAAGTCTTGTATTCACCCTCTGTAAAGTTCATGCAACATAATAGGTGAAAATATTTTCAAACATGGCACAGTCATTAAAAATACACCCTGTACATGTGTTTAGCCACATCAGGCGGACGGTGCAGGGCCCATATAGTCCAACTGGCACTCAGTGGGTCATGTGGGCAATGTCATGCCGGCTGCCTTTACTTCCTGAGACATTCTGGTGCTGTTGACATTCCAGTACAGATAGTGTCATGTTTTAGTGTTGTGTCTAGTGGGTGTGTCCGATATTTGGACTCTTCTGCTTGCTTCACCTTTGACCTGGCAGTTTTCATGAAAGGAGCATCCATTGCAGTACAAACTTTTAACCTAGCATAACTTCTTCTTCTTCTTCTTCTTCCTCCTCCGCCGCTGCTGCTTCGTACATATTTTTATGTAAACCTGAATGTTATTTAAAGAAAGCAGCAGTCAGTCAAAGGTTGCTGACATCTCCACTGTTGTTTATGTAGGCCAGAAGGTTTGCCTTGATATGTCTAATTCAGGACAGTCTTTGGGTATGTGATCATCTGTCTGCAGCGCTAATTCACATGTGCACATGGCTAATTCATAACGCTTGAATTGTGTATACTTGTGGTTGCGTAATCAATTATGTCCCATTCTGAGGCACAGAATAATGATTTGTTCTAGTCTACCCATAAAATGGTAATCATCTTGTGCTGGTGTTGTTGGCTTTCTGATTGATTTGACTATTCTGTTTGTTGTGTCTATCAACAGGCTTCCTACCAACAGTTTATGTTGCCTTTATCAATAGATGTGACACCAGATCTTTCCCCAATTTGCCACACTAAACATTAAACTCTAGAGCGTTGTGCTGGATTTATCCAGAAAACATGTTGAATTCTAAGAATAGAAGTCATGGAATGAGGTTTAAGAGGAAGCAGGAGAAGAAGGAGAATAAAGAGGAGACAGAAGTAATTTACAAAACCTTCCCAATAGACAATGGCAGTGGCATACACATCCGTAATGATAGCTTGTGTTTTTCTATTGAAAGGTATACCTTTAAGCATTTCTCCATAGTACCTAGAGTATCTCTGTTGATAGTCACATAGCCGTGGGGCTCCAGATACCGCTTGCGGAATGTGCTCTTGCCTGTGGCTGGTGGACCCACCATAACAACCACCTCTTGTGACTGTAACAGAAAACAGACAGCATTAAGTACACACACACACACACACATTAAATGCTGCATGCTCTTTATATGATGTTGATACCAACCCCCATTTTATTTTCTAAGCAATTTTACATTCAGCAGTTTGCCATTGCTTTCTGAACAAGATTTCAATTGTATGAGACGTTAATCATTCAGAAAGCAATGGCAAACTGCTGAACATAAAATCTGCTTAGTAAATAACAAACAGACAAAAAATGCTGGGGTAGGTGGTGACGTCCTGTAAAGAACATGTAACTAACTTTTTATTTAAGTGCAATTTAATGCTGGTTTGGGGATTAAAGCCCCCCCCCCCCAACCCTGCCATCAGCGCATCGTAAGTGTAAGAACGAGTGCTCTTATACGTTGAGCCACATCTACTTCTATATCTGGGGTAGGCAATGATACAAGTCCTATGATAACATCAAGAGATAGATGCACCGAGAGCAGTCTGTCAGACTGTACAAAAAGTTACAGTATGAGCTGCCTCACCAGTATGGCGGATAGTGCATATCCCCCATCTTTGGACTTGTAGGACCCTGTTTTGTGGTCCAGTAATTGAATTGAGTGTTTGATGCAACACTGTGAGCTGTGGATTTCTTTCTTCTAATCTTCTGCTTTCTTTCACTTGAAATTTGTCTATAACTGCAATGGTGTCTCTTGAATGACTTTAACTGTTTGTGTCCATGTTAGTTGTTTTCTGTAGTGCAGTTTCAGAAAATGGTGGACAGCTAGTTGTCGGTACTAGTGGCTGCCTTATGTGATGATGCTTGTGCGGGCTGGCAGTGTCTTCATTGACAATGAACTGTATATTCAAGTGAAGGATGACTTGTTGTCAACTCTCTGGTGATATGGTCTTGCCAAATCTACTGTTTTCCTTCACAAGTTCATAGGGACAATCGTGAGCATTTTGCATGGTTTTTGCTGGCGACCCAGTTTGCTATGAAATGAGAACCATATGACGACTATAAAAATTGTACAACAAAAATGAGAGTAGATTGTTGGAGGTTCATTGCAATTAACTTTCCTTGTAAAAATGAAAACCGTAAACTGATTAGAGAAATTAAACGTAGATAGCAAGAATTTTTGAGCACGTATACGAAGAAATTAATTGGAAAACTTGGTGATGACTGGCAAGTTTGAGGGAAAAAGAACAAGGGGAAGGCAGAGATGTAAATATCTAGATAGCTTGGTCACATGGCATAATCGAGACAAAAACAAAGAGCTGATCTATGACTCTGGTGATCTATGACTCTGGAGATCTATGACTGGAGATCTATGACTGGAGATCTATGACTCTGGAGATCTACGACTCTGGAGATCTTGTGAGATGGCAAAACATTATCGCCCATGCTTATCGGCATGACACATGATTATGATGATGGTGATAATGATGTGAAGATGGCACTTGACTGATAGATTAACTGGTAATACCAGCCTTCAAGTTGTACATTACCTTACTAATGTAGGTTGCTTTGTCTGCCTGTTTTGAGATGGGCGGATTTTTCTTTAGAAAAGCTTTTGCATCAATTGAACACCACTGGAATGGTGCTGGCGGCTGATCTAAGAAAAACTCCTCTGGTGTGTAGAATTCTGAAACAATGGGTTTAAACAGAAAGAGGATCAGCTTCATTGCACCATTCTTCTGTACTCTAAAAGCTTAATGAGAAGAAGAAAAGAAGAAGAAGAAGCAGCAGCAGCAGCAGCAGCAGCAGCAGCAGAAGAAGAAGAGGAAAAAGATGAAATAGAGATTAGTAATCACCAATGTCAGCTCCCTACCAGGAACGGTTGAGTTGAGTCAAGAACCGACATCACAGCACTCAGGACATTCCCATACATGCTCCGTCCACATCTTCAACAGCCAGCAGAGAGCCCCAATACTAATGGTATCAGTAGCAGTCTTGAGTATGTGTCCACCTGGCCTTTCCCCAGAGACCAGGACCAAGAATATGAGAAGGAACAAGAAGACAAAGCAGTGTTGGTCTGTGTACTGGCTTAACAAACCATTGGTCTGCATTTCCATCTTTAGTGTTTTGTTTTCTTGTTTTCCTAACCAGCAATGAAACTGATACCATAATTCAAACAAACAAACAAAGAAACTCACTGACTCCAACGTTAGCCGCGAACATTCGGTCGCTGCACGAAAAATCTTTGGGTTTATCTTTGGCCCAGTTTTTGGCTCTCCCAGCGGCATCACCAACATACAGTGACAAGGATTTGTCCACCTGCAACATAGAATAACGGGAATGTGTCCACCTATAACATAGAATAACAGGGATTTGTCTACTGGCTGGTTTTCTAGTGACTCTTGCTTCCATCAGCAATGAATTGTGGTTCTAGTGGCAGAATGTTGTGTCAGAATTCTGGCAGTGGCCTTATGCTTGCAAGTGTGTGCTGTTGGTTTTGTTGGTGCTGCTGTCTGTTTCATTTTTCACATGGGACAATGAGGAGTATTTTGTGTGGTATTTGCTGGCACAGGAACAGAGCAATTTTAAGGTGACCTTTTGTGTGAAGTTGGAACCACGACTAACCAAACAACCAACCAATCAACCAACTAACCAACCATGATGATGCTCCTTATTGTAACATAATCTGTGGATGTTAACATTACTTTTCTTTATCTCTGTGTTATATTGCCCATCAGATATAACTTTGTCTCTGTTTCACATTGTCCATCAGATATCACTTTATATATGCGTCACATTGCCCATCAGATATCACTTTATCTCCGTGTCACATTGTTCATCATATACCACTTTATCTCTTTGTAACATTTCCCATCAGATATCACTTTATCTCTCTGTCAAATTGTCTGTCAGATGTCACTTTATCTCTCTGTCATATCATTCAACAGATATCACTTTATCTCTCTGTCATATCATTCAACATATATCACTTTATCTCTCTGTCACATAATCCATCAGATGTCACTTTATCGTTGTGTCAAATTATCTGTCAGCTATCACCTTATCTATGTGTTACATTGGCCATCAGTTATCACTATATATCTATGCCACATTGTCCATCAGATATCACTTTATCTCTCTTTAATATTGTTCAATGGGTGTCTTTATCTCTGTGTCACATCATCCATGAGATGTCACTTTATCTCTGTCACAGTGTCTGCTAGATATCACTTTATTTCTATGTCACATCATCCATCAGATATCACTTTATCTCTATGTCACATTGTCTATCAGCTGTAACTTTATCTCTGTGTCACATTGTCCATCAGATGTCACTATATCTCTGTGTCACATTGTCCATCAGCTGTAACTTTATCTCTGTGTCACATTGTTCATCAGATGTCACTGTATCTCTGTGTCACATTGTCCATCAGCTGTAACTTTATCTGTGTCACATTGTCCATCAGTTGTCACTGTATCTCTGTGTCACATCATCCATCAGATGTCACTGTATCTCTGTGTCACATTGTCCGTCAGCTGTAACTTTATCTCTGTGTCACATTGTCCATCATATGTCACTGTATCTCTGTGTCACATTGTCCATCAGCTGTAACTTTATCTCTGTCACATTGTCCATCAGATGTCACTGTATCTCTGTGTCACATTGTCCATCAGATGTCACTGTATCTCTGTGTCACATTGTCCGTCAGATGTCACTGTATCTCTGTGTCACATCATCCATCAGATGTCACTGTATCTCTGTGTCACATTATCCATCAGATGTCACTGTATCTTTGTGTCACATTGTCCGTCAGCTGTAACTTTATCTCTGTGTCACAATGTCCATCAGATGTCACTGTATCTCTGTGTCACATTGTCCATCAGCTGTAACTTTATCTCTGTGTCACATTGTCCATCAGATGTCACTGTATCTCTGTGTCACATTGTCCATCAGCTGTAACTTTATCTCTGTGTCACATTGTCCATCAGATGTCACTGTATCTCTGTGTCACATCATCCATCAGATGTCACTGTATCTCTGTGTCACATTGTCCATCAGCTGTAACTTTATCTCTGTGTCACATTGTCCATCAGATGTCACTGTATCTCTGTGTCACATTGTCCATCAGCTGTAACTTTATCTCTGTGTCACATTGTCCATCAGATGTCACTGTATCTCTGTGTCACATTGTCCGTCAGCTGTAACTTTATCTCTCTGTCACATTGTCCATCAGATGTCACTGTATCTCTGTGTCACATTGTCCATCAGCTGTAACTTTATCTCTGTGTCACA
This sequence comes from Cepaea nemoralis, assembly GCA_014155875.1. Taxonomy (NCBI): domain Eukaryota; kingdom Metazoa; phylum Mollusca; class Gastropoda; order Stylommatophora; family Helicidae; genus Cepaea; species Cepaea nemoralis. The sequence goes on from JACEFZ010027402.1 coordinate 147,054, forward strand.
TTGTCCATCAGATGTCACTGTATCTCTATGTCACATTGTCCGTCAGCTGTAACTTTATCTCTGTCACATTGTCCATCAGATGTCACTGTATCTCTGTGTCACATTGTCCATCAGATGTCACTGTATCTCTATGTCACATTGTCCGTCAGCTGTAACTTTATCTCTATGTCACATTGTCCGTCAGCTGTAACTTTATCTCTCTGTCACATTGTCCATCAGATCTCACTGTATCTCTGTGTCACATTGTCCATCAGCTGTAACTTTATCTCTATGTCACATTGTCCATCAGATCTCACTGTATCTCTGTGTCACATTGTCCGTCAGCTGTAACTTTATCTCTATGTCACATTGTCCATCAGATGTCACTGTATCTCTGTGTCACATTGTCCATTAGATATCACTTTATCTCTCTGTCACATTGTCCGTCAGCTGTAACTTTATCTCTATGTCACATTGTCCATCAGCTGTCACCGTGTATCCGCGATGTTACAGAATGAAACAGTGACACTACCTTGACATCCTGGTTACAGTTTTCTGCACAGTAGTCCCACATCTCAGTGTACGGTTTCCGGTACATGTTTGTTCCCGTGCTGGCAAACACCTGAAGACAAAGAAGCGTGTTGCATTATAATTACAAACATACAATTGTCTGCGTTATCTCTGTCAGTAATTGCACCAGTTAACTATTGATACCATTAACTCTGTACAGTTGAGTCCCGTGCCGATTAAACATCGTACACTGTGCATAGATCAGTTTCATGCCAATTATCATCATTTATTATGTAAAGTTCAGTTCCATGAAGATTATCATCGTACACTATATATAGTTCAATTCCATGCCATTCCAATTCCAATTTTCAAAACAAAAATTCCAAATTCGGCCTCGTTCAACGTGCTTCCTCAGCGTCGGTTATTGTTGAGGTCCGTGGTTCTTGTAGGTTTATTCACCCTAATTCTTGTCTTGTGAGTCCTATCTCGGACTGATTATGTTGGTTTGTGTCTGTGACGTCAGCTGGGGGATCGGTAGGCCGTGCCATTTATCATCTTGCATTATTTATAGTTAGGTTTCATGCTAATTGTCACAGTGCACTATGTATAATTATAATTCAGTTCCATGTCAATTGTCATCGTACACTATGTATAATTCAGTTCCATGTCAATTGTCATTGTGCACTATGTACAGTTCAGTGCCATGTCAATTATAATCGTACATATAACTGATTACTGTCTTTATAGGACACCAAAGAATTAAATGGTTCGGACTTTTAGTTAGAATGGAACAAGATCGAACAGCGGCTAGAACATCGGGATACAGTGCTAGAGGACGACCCAGGAAGAGTTGTAGTCAAAGATAAATTGAAGAAACCAAATATGACACTTAGCACAAGCAGCAATTCACGTAAAAAAACTACAGAAAATTATATCCACCTCCTATTTGCGACGGTTTCCATCACAAACAGTTTGACAAAAGAAGGAGAGAAATTAAACACGGGAGTTTATGAATATTAATAACCAAATAATAAAGTAGATTTCAGCTACCATGACAGGGATGTCCAGGGCCTTGATGATATCTTCAGCTTTGGACTGGAATCCCTTGACAGTAACTTTCTTTTTCTCAATTCCTCCCTGGTTCGTGAAAAACACCACACGATATCCATCGTCATTAAGCTCTTTCAGTTTTGTTGGCACCTTTTCGTCCCAAAATACCCAATCACTGGGTCCTAAGAGAAGACAGAGGACATGATGGTAAGGTATGCAACATGAACAACTAACTAAGGTATGGCTGAATGGGTAAGAGCGCTAGTCATACACTGCCATACATCCACACAATAACACATCCCCCCAACATACTCCCTCACACACATACTCCTCACTAACAATCACAAACCCACTAACAAACATTCACTAACACACACACACACACACACACTCTCTCTCTCTCTCTCTCTCTCTCTCTCTCTCTCTCTCTCTCTCTCTCTCTCTCTCTCTCTCTCTGACACACACATACACACACGGCAATGTGTGCTCATTCAAACATAAAGTAAAACACACACAAATATACTCCTACACACAATCACTCACACTAATATACACAAACACACTCACACACATGTGCTCCACAGTTCATCATGAAGTAATATGCAGTCGTCTGCTGGAGTCATTCTTTGCACTCCAAACAGAATAGTGTTATCACGGGAAGAAAGAATCTGTGTGGTTGAACAAGTGTTTCGAAATGGCGGTCGATACACACGGAGATAACAACAGACACGTTTCAGAAGGTATTTGATAATATAAAAAGACGTGTACAGTCATGTCTCCAACATCTGTTATAATTAATACTCATAGGTAGTATTAATTATAACATACTTCATAGGTACCATCAATCGTGAAAAAGAGTGGTTTGAAAGGTTGGAGCACATACAGAATGCTGCCATGCGGATAATCCTTCGGTGCACAAAGGACACATCAATTATATGCATGAGGCATATCCTGGCGCTACCAACAATGACCAATAGGCATAGGGTCCTTCAGGCCAAATGGTACCTGAGAGTTGCTGCAGATAGGGATCACCCCCTGCATGAAGCCATGGATATTATCAAGGATCATAGACAAGGACGAGAGAGGTCCTCGATGGCACAGGCAGAAATATCTATACGTCAGGTGTGTGATCTAGAGACCATCAATCGTGAAAAATAGTGAGTTGAAGTTACGGAAGACACGATGGACTGGCACAGTGTAATAGTAACACTAGGTCGTGAGTGTAGAGAATGGGCAGCGGGCCGCACTGAGTTTGAAGTGCAACAAGTGATCCAGAGTAACACACATCAAGGTGACATAGTCTTCTACACCGATGGGTCAGTGGTGAGAAACAGCCGTAGTGGTTGGGGTTTTATTGCAAAGGCTAATGGACGATTCTTGAAAAAAGAGATCTGGCATATGAGACTACGACCTTCAGCATGAGGATGGAGATGGAGGCAGTAACAGCGGCATTCCGGTGGTTAGAGGAGACTACTGCAACACACTTTGTATTCATTACGGATTCAGAAAGTATGCTTAGTAAGATGGAGAAAGGAATGTTTCGTGTGGAATGGCTATCGTCGCTTCAGAGGTCACAGATTGTGAGAATTGTATGGATATTTTGCCCTAGCCATGCGGGGGTGCAGGGAAAATGAACAGGCTGATAGGCTGGCAGGGAATGCACCTCTTGGTGGTAGATTGCCTATAAACAAGGCGGAGGTGGTCATGCGTTTGTGGGACCAGGTGGAGAAGGCGGTGGAACAGATTGAGAACCCATAAGTGGACAGAATGAGATTGCGGGGGGTCGGTAGGGGTTCTGGAAGAATCTCAAAACTGAGAGGGAAGACCAGGAGAACTTTAAATCAGATAGCGGTTGGAACGATTAGTAGTATGACTCTTCGCTGGCTGTTGAACGAGGGGACGGAGCGCATATGGGAATGTCCTGAGTGCAGTGATGTCGGTTCTTAGCTCAACTCAACTCAACTCAACTCAACTCAACTCAACAGGCTATTGGACGATTCTTAAAAAAGGGAGAGTTTGGCATATGAGAATACGACTTCCAGCATGAGAATGGAGGTGGAAGCAGTCACAGCGGCACTCCGTTGGTTAGAGGAGACCACTGCAACACACATTGTCTTCAACGCGGACTCAAGGAGTATGCTTAGTAAGGTGGAGAAAGGAATGTTTTGTGTGGAATGGCTCACCTCGCTTCGGACGTCACAGATTGTGAGAAATGTGTGGATTTTGTGCCCTGGTCCATGCGTGAGTTCAGGGAAATGAACAGGCTGATAGGCTGGCAGGGAATGCACCTCTTGATAGGTAGATTTTAGACCATAGCATGTAACTATTGTAACTAATTGAATGAATATTTTAGCACATGTTTTGATGACGTCATTTACTTCATTTTTTTCTTCAAAATTGACGTACATACAAAGTGTAGTGAGACTTTACAAACACCCTGTATATACAACAGCGGCAGGATTGTTTATAGCGGCTGGGTCGAGCTAGCCTCATAAAATATGCAAGGACATATTTGGATCCTCGCACGTAGTGTGAGTTTTATGCCCCGAACTAAGGTGCTCCTACTGTGTTCTACACATGGGAGATGGAAATAATAGTGGACAATATCATGTGTGATGATGATGGTCCTTGAACCCAGTCAATCCCTCAAGTAGTGAGTCAATCAAGTTAGTCAATGGAGTTGTCAATAAATCAAGTAGTTAATCATTAAATAGTTAATCAACGAAGTAGTAAATTATTTAAGCATGCAATCAATCATCAAACAAGCAGTTAATCAATCACACATGCAGCCAATAAACCAGTCAATAAATCAGGCCGTCGTTCAATAAATCAATAAGCCAATAATAAATCAATGAGTCTGACTAGTCAATTACTCAAGGATTCGATTACCAAACTGAGACTTGGAAAGGGGAGAATACCTAGAGTGTTTGAAGTATTCATATGAAATAATGGATTGATTCCCTTGGAAGTGTGAGGCTTATTTTGCTGTATATGTTTAAAAAAAAAAAAAAAATTTCTAACCTGCACAGTTCGCGGCGACTGCACTAGCCAGGCGGCCTTAATTCCTCAGGCTCAAATACCCCTCACCATACACCGCAAGGTACTAAGTACTATGTTGGCAGTAAATGACAGTTTGACAGTTAAATGTTATTAGTATTTTAGTCCAAATGATTCGATTGGTCTTAATTACAGTCCGTGCTTTAACTTTTGCTCCTTTTATATTGGTCGTCTCTAACTTCTTCTTCTTTGTAAAGTCCATGAGGTATGGCATTGGCGATCATGTCTGTCAAAAATCTCGTGTACTGGCAATAATTTCTGATACTGATGTTTCTCTTTGCCATGATGTCAAATTCTCTATCATATTCTCTCTTGATCTCCCTCTGCCTCTCTCTCCCTCCAATTCTTTTTCGTTGCGACGATCCACTCCAGATTTCCTCTTATCATGACATGTCCACAGTGTGTGGACTGTTTTGTTCTGATGCGAGTAACCAGTTCTCTGTGTGAGTTAACTTCTGTCAACTTCTCTGAGATGGAAACAAAAACAATCAAATGCAGAGGTTCTAGAAAAACTGGGAATAATAAGAGAGTTGATGATAGAAATAAACAAGAGACAAGTGAAATATTTCGGCCACGTTAAAAGACATAAAACTCTTATAAAAACTATACTGAAGGGGTAAAGTCGAAGGCAAGAGAGCAAGAGATGTGCGATACATGTGTGAAGATAACATCAAGAGACGGACGAATAGCAATCTGGCAGAATGTACACTCAGAGCGAGAGACAGACAGTGTTGGAGATCCATTGCAGCCAACCTTCATTGTGGATATGGCACCTGATTGATGGATTCTTTCAAGATATCTTCATTACTCTGTCTACCCGTCCAGGGTGTTCTCATAATTCACGACACCCC
>JACEFZ010027402.1:157500-315803 GCA_014155875.1 Cepaea nemoralis
ACGACAAACTACCTTCTGTGAAAGTGCCTAGTTCATTATGATTCGCCTAAAGACAGATCATCGCAAGACAAGGATCGAGTGAATAGGCGAGTCATGATCGCCCACGCTTTCCGGCATGGCACATGATTGATTGATTATTACCAGTGTCCCTCGCCATCAGGCGAACTCACTCAGACTTCTGAGGTACTTGTAATTTACGTCCCAAAGTCAAGGACGAGAAGTCACCAATTTAAAGATAAACAATATTATACCAAAACGACATAAACACCGCGCCAAACGAAAATACATTTTTAAACATTAAACATTGCATAAATTACCAAATAAAACCACCGAAGCACACAAGAAGCAAAAACTTATACATCCGTAAATCATAAACTGACTACTGATGTGTATAAAATAAACAAGTAAACATAAAGGAGAAGCAAATCATTCACCTGTAGCAAACGTTTTCCCACTCTTCGTTTTGATAATCGTGAAATCTATATCGAAGCCGGCAATTTTGTTCACGCCCTCAAGAGAGTCCGATATGTAGGCAATAAGAGGACTCAACCCGCCTCGTACATCGCCAACATTAATCCATTTGAATCCATTTCCAGTGCCAGAAGACGCCCCATCTTTACTAACACGGGATTTCTTAACTGTTGTCTTCTTCACTTCAGTTACAGCTTTACGTTTGGTTGCTTTGCGAGGCATTTTGAAAAACAGAAACTTAATTGTGGAAATTCCCAGTGTTAACTAGACACGCCTATCTTGTCGAAACAGGATCTGGTGAATGTGGAAATGCAGGCCGTGAATCAGAAGTTTTATAAACGAGGGGACGCCGTGTGGCAGGCCAAAACTTGCTGGGTTTTATTTTAATTTGTAAACAGTGATCGAAGCAAGGGTTTCTCCGCGAAGCTTGATTTAAGAGCAACCCTGGTTACGTCAATCCCTGACCTCATACACACACGCCATCTGGTGGTGGTTTCTGCATGACGAGGCAGATTTTCTTCCCGGCTGTGAGGTCTCGACTCGACATGATATATTATACATACATACACAATAGATAGATATGTTCTTCTTCTGACAATCCATTCTATGCGGGGTTTGCGATCGTGTCTGTCCACGGCCTGCTGTCTTTTATGCTTGCAATTATTTCTGATATCGGCGTACCCCCATGTCACGATGTCAAACTGTCCAGCATCTTCTCTCTAAACGTATATCATATATGTTAAACCAGTGGTTCTCAACCTTTTTTTTTTTTTGGCTCGTGCCCCCCTTCACCATATTTTCAGAACGCCATCCCTCCCCCCCCCCCCCCCTTTCGTATTTCCTACCTAAAAATCTCCCCTCTCGCCCCTACACAGTGTACGTAATAATGGAAGCACATACTAAAACAAGTCTAGATGTCCACATAAAACGTGATTTGAGGGTCTACTTACTTTATCAAATGAATTTTAGAAGCGTGAGACGTACAGAACCGTGAAGTATGAAGGGAAAAACAAGATCAAGTAACCGATCTTGAATTAATCTTCATTCCCCCCTCCCTGGAAACCCCACAATTTCCCCCTGGGGGGGGGGGGATTCCCCACCGGTTGAGAACCACTGTACTAAACAGTATAAACATTCACAGCTATATTAAAAGTCTAGAGGATACACTTCATTGCACCGGGTTTTACCCCATATGACTCGGTATCTTTCCGCAGGGCGGCCTGCCGAAAGCGTAGCACAAAGCACGAACTCCGTAGCTCCAGCGACGAACCCCAGGAGTCTCCGAGAAAAATGCACTCATGAACCGAAAGACTTAGTCCGGAGTCGGAGCCCACAACCTTCGGAGCGGGAGACAACGGCTTGACAACTCCAGAATACCATTATAAATACATTATGAATTAATATATGTTGAAGAACGATATCTATGAAACAAATTATGCATAAAAAGAAGCAGAAATATGTACAGGGTATAATATATATATATATTATATATATGTAACACAATGTTTTCCAGCAGCTAATTTAACCAATAGGGACACAAGCAATTCAGTTAGTTGCGTGTCTTTTACAGTACGTCGCAATCTATCCCAGCATTGTTTGGCTCTTTGTGATTTACAAGGCAAGTGTACGTTCTGTAGTTTGCCACGACTGACGCTCATTCCATTGTTAAAAATCAACACAAGGTTTTCTTCCTAATCGCCTGCAGTTGATTTCGAAAGCGATGATCATGATTGCGAATCACGTTTCGCTACCCCTTCGCCACAAACGCCGACCACAAACAACAGATTGCACAATGTGTTGCTTGGAATATTGCCTCTCGTCTGGTGCATGTTAGATCTTCACACTGCATAGACTAAAACAACAAGATAAAAGCCTTCAAGCTGAAATATATCATATGTATTCCCACAGAGAAAATTGAAACAATTTGGTCACTTGAAAAGGCATGACAATTTGGAGAGAACAATAATGGAGGGGTATATGTCCGGGGAAAGAGGAAGGCCAAAGATAAGATAGGTGCAGGATGTGGCGGATGATCTTCAGATGAGTGTATCGGACGCAGAACATCTTACTTATAACAGAGAAGTTTTCCGGAAGATTGTTAAGGGAACGAGGTTCTGCAAAGGACATGCTACTGAATGAATGAATGAATGAATGAATGAATGAATGAATTCACACAGTAAATTAAATTGTCTACGACAGTAATTTCAATTAGCTGCCACAGTAATTTAACTGATAAATTGCCGAGGGATAATATATCGCCAAATGTGACATCCCTTTTGGACAGAAGGACGATATACGGCCATACTAGTGTCATCGTGTTATTTGTTTCGTTTCGTGGTGTCTTCCGCAATTTTTATGCTCAGCGAATATACATTTACATTGTAATACTTGTTCATTTATTGTGCACCATATTTGGTGCAAACCTATGTTTTTGTTTGGCACTGAATTAGTTAAATTGTCTGCCACAGTGATCTACATGGTCGACCACATCAGTTTAAATTACTTTAAATTGTCGACCGCAATATTTTAAATTGTCAACAACTGTATGAGAAACTAACTATCAACTGATCGTTGTGTAATATATATCCCTGTTACAACTCATGAGGGTTGAACCGCATATTGAAATCACAAATAAATAAAATTGATAAATACAAACACACGCATAGAATTGTGTTTGTACGCATATGGCTTCTTAATGAGGAATCGACGTCATTGCTCTAAATACAGTGTCATGCGGGCTCTGTCTCCAGGGCTGCCACCTCTTTAACCCCAAAATCGAAGGCATTTGAGTCGAAACATGGGGACTTTTGAGGATACCTTCATCTTAAATACCAAACCGTGGTTCCGTCGCCCAGCTACTGTGTTAAGTGCATGGAGCGATACTGCTGTGGTCAGCGGATTTAATTGTGAATGCGCCTACGCCTTTCCGCAATTGTTTGTATTGTGAACTGCATGTTCAGGAAAGTGGCGGACGGCCAGTTGTTGAACAAGGTGGTTTTGCCATATGCGGTACTTAGTGTGCAACTTCTGGTGTTGGCTTTCTGGCAGTGGCCTTATGCGTGTATGCCTGTGCCTGCTGTTGGTTTGTCGAGACTTCTGTCTGTTCCACTTTTCACATGGGACTGTGAGGAGCATTTTGTGTGATATTCACTGATACAGTAACACAGCATTATGGGGTGACCCTTTGCCGTGAAGTTGGAACCGCGACGAATGACTAACCAAGACACCTGTCTACTATTTTATGCTCTTTTATAAAATGATCTTCTCCTGTGGTAACAATTTATCACGGAAATTGCGACGTTATGGTTGCAATTGTGATGTTACGATAGTAATTGTGATGTTCTGATAGTAATTGTGATGTTATGATAGTAATTGTGATGTTATAATAGGAGATGTGACGTTATGATAGTAATTGTAATGTTACGATAGTAATTGTGACGTTATGATAGTAATTGTGATGTTATGATAGTAATTGTAATGTTATGATAGTAATTGTGACGTTTTGATAGTAATTGTGACAATATGAATGTAATTGTTGTGCGATGATAGTAATTGTGATGTTATGATAGTAATTGTGATGTTATTATAGTAGCTGTGACGTTATGATAGTAATTGTGACGTTATGATATAATTGTGATGTTATGATAGTAATTGTTGTGCGATGATAGTAATTGTGACATTATGAAAGTAATTGTGATGTTATGATAGTAATTGTGACGTTATGAAAGCAATTGTTGTGCGATTATAGTAAGTGTAATGTTATGATAGTAATTGTAATGTTATGGTAGTAATTGTGACGTTATAATAGTAATTGTGATGTTATGGTAGTAATTGTGATGTTATGATAGTAATTGTTATGTTATGATAGTAATTGTGATTTTATGATAGTAGATGTGATGTTATGATAGTAATTGTGACGTTATGATAGTAATTGTCGTGCAATGATAGTAATTGTGATGTTATGATAGTAATTGTGATGTTATTATAGTAACTGTGACGTTATGATAGTAATTGTGACGTTATGGTTGCAAATGTGATGTTATGATTGTAATTGTGATGTTATGATAGTAATTGTGTCGTTATGATAGTAATTGTGACGTTATGAAAGCAATTGTTGTGCGATTATAGTAAGTGTAATGTTATGATAGTAATTGTGATGTTATGGTAGTAATTGTGATGTTATGATAGTAATTGTTATGGTATGTAGTAATTGTGATGTTATGATAGTAGATGTGATGTTATGAAAGTAATTGTGGTGTTATGATAGTAACTGGTGTGCGATGATAGTAATTGTGATGTTATGATAGTAATTGTGATGTTATTATAGTAACTGTGACGTTATGATAGTAATTGTGACGTTATGGTTGCAATTGTGATGTTATGATTGTAATTGTGATGTTATGATAGTAATTGTGATGTTATGATAGTAGTTGTGATGCTATGGTAGTAATTGTAATGTTATGATATTAACTTTGATGTTATGGATAGTAATTGTGGTGCTATGGTAAGGTATAGACAAGAACACAGCGCTGATCCACGACTCTGGTGATCGTGTGAGCTGGTTAAACATGACCACCGACGCTTACCGGCATGGCCCATAATGAATGAATGTGTCATTTCTGTATAGTGCAGTCACTACTTTCAAAAACAAAGACAAACGAGCAAACAGTCCCATAGGACACATCTGCTGTGGGAAACTTATGTGAAGTGGTAGTGGTTGTGGTTTTATTGCAAAGGCTAATGGACGAGTCTTGATAAAGAAGAGTCTGGCATATGAGACTACGACCTCCAGCATGAGAATGGAGGCGGGGGCAGTAACAGCGGCATTCCGTTGGCTAGAGGAGACCACTGCAACACACGTTGTATTCATTTTGGATCCGTAATTTCACTTTGAATTCGTAACGAATACAACGTCGTTTTTTTGTTTAAAGCGACGTTGTATTCATTAGGGATTCAAAGAGTAAGCTTAGTAAGGTGGAGACAGGAATGTTTCCTGTGGAATGGCTATCGTCGCTTCAGAGGTCACAGAGTGTGAGAATTGGATGGATATTTTGCCCTGGCCATGCGGGGGTGCAGGGAATGAACAGACTGATAGGCTGGCAGGGAATGCATCTCTTTGTGGTAGATTGCCTATGGACAAGGGGGAGGTGGCCGTGCGCCTGTGGGACCAGATGGAGAAGGCGGGGAACAGATTGAGAACCCGTATGTGGAAAGAATTAGATTGCGGGGGATCGGCAGGGGTTCTGGAAGAATCTCAAAACTGAGAGTTAAGACCAGGAGAACTTTAAGTCAGATAGCGGTGGGAACGATTAGTAGTATGACTCTTCGCTGGCTGTTGAACGAGGGGACGGAGCACGTATGGGAATGTCCTGAGTGCAGTGATGTCGGTTCTTAAGTCAACTCAACAACTCAACAAATACCTGAGGAATGAGAGGTGAGGAAACGACGCTGCCGCTGGGCAGGACACGTACTAAAAATATCTGAGAATTGTTTGACTAGAAAGTTCTTTGCAACTCACAGGACAGCCAAAATAATTGGAGGGAAAAAAACGGAGACATAAATGAAGAAAGAGATGAATAATGTGGGCAGGAAATGGAATAAGCTATTTAAGATAACAAAAGAAAAAACGGTTTGGGGTGATTTGGTTGAGTGTCTATATCCGAATAGGCTATACTATAAAGGACATAAGAAGAGAATGAGCGACTTGTCTGACAGTGTGTCATGGCTGCAAGTCAGGCCCCCTCTGACTGTTCTCTGCTGATTGCCAGGATTGTGAGTAACACTTTCATAATCCATGTCTAAAGATAACATACTTCTTTCTCAGTCTGTTTGTTTGGCTGGTTGGTTGGCTGGCTGGTTGGGTGGTTGGTTGGCTGACTGGCTGGAGGTTGGCTGGCTGGTTGGTTGGTTGGCTGACTGGCTGGCTGGTAACTGGCTGGTTGGTTAGTTGGCTGGCTGGTTGGTTTGTTGGCTGGTTGGTTTGTTGGCTGGCTGGTTGGTTTGTTGGCTGGCTGGTTGGTTTGTTGGCTGGCTGGTTGGTTGTTGGCTGGTTGGTTAGTTGGCTGGCTGGTTAAGAATTTTCTGGAAGACTGAGTTTTATTCTTAAATTCGGTGAGTTGATGTTCAGGCCGCCATAGCTCTGAAAAGTGTTTACATTTACCGCTGTGCAGACTTTCTTTCCGAAGTATCATCTCCACGGAGACTGAAGAGCTCTTTTGCTCCTCTCCAAGCTCAGAAACAGCGAATGTGAAAGATCTCCATCGGAACCTCGCTTCTACTGAGACTTAAGTGCGATAATTGGAACGTTGGTCGTTCTGTTTATATGAAGTTCGTAAATAAACACTCGTATGTTGTTTGACGCTCATAGAAGGGAGAAGAAGGAAGCAGAGACTAGGGGCCGCACCAAGCACAATAAAAACTGAAAGCTATGCTATAGTTACAGACCAGGATTCGAACCTGTCACCTCCAAATGACGACGGCGCCTCGCTGCAGGAACAAGTGTACTCAACGCATGATCAAACTAGACACCCCTGAAAGATGTCTTTATTAGCCAGGTATATCATACACATTAACCCACAACTATGGAATATACGGGCATAATTCGTGTCTAATCAGTGAGATAGCATCATGTGTTTCATAATTTTATTTGCTCGCTAGCTTGTGTTCGTTGACTTGAGCTCCAACGCGAAGTCCTGTATGTCGGATGAAGGCATCCTGTTGTCCAACATCAGTGTGATGTCATACAGGAACCTGAGGTTTGCGTGAGTATCCGTTGTCCCATGTCTGGCTTATTGGTGTGCAGACTGGTGGTTCCTCGCCAGTACAGGCAGACACTCTCCGACTTCGGAGGAATCGGCGATCCTACTGACTTTGGCCAGGACCCCGAAGGGACCTGTTGCCCAGGACGCTCGACGAGGACGCGTCAATAAGTCTTGGCCAGTATATAACCCGGCCCTGGTGCCTTGGAAACACCTCTGCGTCCCATAATTTTATTTAACCAGCATAGGTCAAATAACAAACACATAGAACCGTAGTGCTGTGTTCAGTATATTAACGAACAAATAAAGAAGAGAAATGATTGGTCGGTTCCAATGCTGTATCCGTATTACACAGAAATATCCGTTGGGGAACCCTGTGAGGCCACTACGACAGTTCATAAATAGACACACATGTATTGTTTGGCACTAATAGAAGCGAGAAGAAGGGATTAGGACGCACAAGACAACATAAACATTGAAAGCTACTGCAGCACTACGAATAAGTGCACCAAGGTTCCGGACAGGGTGAGGATTGGTATTGAAACATTGACAACCTTTGTTCTGTTGTGAGACCACTCCCTGCAGCCTGGGCTCTACAACTCAAAACAATCTATTTCCTTCGTGAATATAAACGCAGAAGCCTAAAACAACACATTGCACGATTTCGTGCCTGACATATTCTCTTGCATCTCGTCATGTGCATACTGCAGTTATATATCATATGAATATATGAAGATAATAAACGAATATGAAGAGAATATATATGAAGAGAATATATATATGAAGAGGATAAACGAATAATACCTTGGCCGAAATACTGACCATATAGTCACTGATATTGTTCTGGAGTATGTTATCCCCAATGTTATTTAAGATGTAAAAGGAAGTCCTTCTGTTTGCAAAGCAACGGCTGAAATCGCATAATCTGTAATGGATCCATATATATGAGCAATCGACTATTGTTTGTTGAACACAGTTTACGACAGTGGTTCTCAACCGGTTGGGAATTCCTCCCTAGGGGGTAATTTTAGGGTTTCCGGGGGAGGAATGAAGATTATTTCAAGATCGCGTTAATACAAGAACCGATTACATGATATTGTTTTTCCCTCCATACTTTACGGTTCTGTACTCCAGGTCAAAATGATATTCGTCTCATAACGTACGTAGATCTACAAATCACGCTTTATGTAGACGTCTAAGTAGGCGTCAAAAAAGGTTAGGAACCACTGGTTTACGAAATGCGGTTTATTTATGAACTCAATGATTGCTAATAAGCAACTGGTGGCAACTGGAAAACTAGATAAGAACAGAAGTAAGGGAAGACAATGAGATGAATAAGTGGATGGCGTGGCAACGTGGCACAATCAGGACACGAATAGACTGAACCCAGATTGGTGATTGTGTGAGGTGACGAGCCGTGACAGCTCTCGCTTATAGTTATTTTACATAACGATCAATCTTGGTTTAAGGTATCGGCCTTGTAATGTGTTTTCTTCTCTCCTTCTTGTCACCGATGAAAATAGAGAGCATCGGTGGAAAGAAAGAAAGAAAAAAAAGATAGACAGACAGACAGACAAACAGACAGACAGACAGAATGAAAGAAAGAAAAACAGACAGACAGACAGACAGACAGATAGACAGACAGACAGGCAGGCAGGCAGGCAGACAGACAGAAAGAAAGAAAGAAAGAAAGAAAGAAAGAAAGAAAGAAAGAAAGAAAGAACATTGCAGGGGAGAATAGAGGGAGAACAGAAAGAATATGTTGAACATCCCCCCCCCCACCACCACCTCATCCCCCTCCCAGGACATGCTGGTGTGGTGGGAAACGAGCAGGTGGACAGATTGGCTTGATCTGCACCGCTGGGTGGGGTATTGGGTGGTACATGATTGGCTGGATCTGCACCGCTGGGTGGGGTATTGGTGGTACATGATTGGCTGGGGCAGATGTGGTAGGGGCCCTTTGTAATCATGTGTATAGTCTAGAAAAACAGACAGATCGTCGCGGTCTGGCGAGAATGTGCTACACGGAGTGGCCAGGGGATCTTTCCGACACTCAGGACTCCGAAGGCAGGCCAGACGGACCCATAATCAGACTGCTAACGTACCATTAGTTTTGGGACTCTTCGTTGGCTGTTGAAAATGAGGACGGAGAACGCATGAGAATGTTCCGAGTTCTATTATGCCTGTTCTTGATTCAAATCTACTCAACTTTCTTTCCACAGTCCTTATTACTATACCTTTCGGAGTTAGGAAGAGCTTTCTAGATAAGGCCATTGTGCCCAGCAGTGGTAACGCCCGCTAGTTCTGTTTTTCTTCCTGTCACTCAGACATCCGTACCAGCGCTGATGTAGACCAGGCGAACGGCTTTATCCGGATTGCCGAATTACAACCTCGCATCCAAACTTTATCCAGGATCGAACACGTATTCACCAATGTGTGAGCTGGATAATATTACCCCTCGGTCACCCGTTTCTCCCCGAGGCAGCAGTTAAACATTAGTATTCTGTTCATGAACTATATGACAATCAAGTGGCGTGCACTGAGATTTTGACACCGCGAGGTCTCAAGTTAACCATGAAGTGTCATGGAATGATTAATCGTCTTAAGCGACTTTCCGTATCTGCCAATGGCTTATATACAGTAGTTTTCCCAATGTAACCCCTGTTAATTTGATACATAATACTAGGGGGCTTCACATGAAAACCTTAAATGTTTAGTTTTTGTTTGTGTGTGAATATATTCTGAAAAAGTAAAGAACAAATGTATTATTTTTCGATGTGGTCACCATTACGTTCAATGCAAGTACCGCCGCGCCGGTAAAGTTCTTGGATTCCTGTAGAAAAAAAAAATCTTAGTCGCGTGTCCTGTACCGCTTCATCGGACCGAAAAGTCTGTCACAGAAGTCACGCCGTTTGGAAACTTCCTACATCACTCATACACTTGCTGGACTGACAAGCATGCTTCACCATACACGACCTTCATTCGTCGAGGAATTTCTATAGGTCTCACCCTTACACTGATCAAAAATACGGACAAGAAAACTCTGTTCCTCTTTAGTTAGTTAGTTAGTCGACAGATCATCCTCGTTGCACATCGAACCATTCAGTCCATAAGTGCTCGGATCCCCTCCTCAGCAAATCCCGCAGCGTGTAGCGGCTAACGACGCCAGTCCTGTGTTGGTTTATCAATCTTCTTTGGCTTCCTGCGTAGTGTTCTTGTTTGGCCACCCCTCTTTTAATTTGCTGCTCCCGCAGTCTGGCCATTGTTGTAGATTCACAGTCATCACTTGGTTCTCGCAAAAGTCTCACTTCTCGTAGAGCATTCAGAATGTCAGCCTGGTCCATGGCGCGTCCACCCTCCACAGTAGCCTCACCTGCGAGCTTGTCAGCCCGCTCATTTCCTTGTACTCCCGCATGACCTGGCACGAAGATGAAACTAATCTTTGCCAGCCGAGACCGCTTCAGAGGCAGCAGCCATTCTCTTCGGATCGACCCCTCCTCTATCCTCTTGATCATGTTCATTGAGTCGCTAAGGAAACAAGCCCTAGTGAATGTCTGTGTCTCGAGCCATGTTATTGCTTTACTTACTGCCATGACTTCCATGGTCAGGCTACTTGTGGTTTCAGTGAAAGCACCAGAGTCCTCCTTCACAATTCTCCCTCCGGCCCGAGCTGTAAAGGCCCATGAGCTTCTCACATGTCGGACGACCGACCCATCTGTGTAGATGACCGCGTCACCGTCTAGCGAATTCTCGAAAATCAACGCTTGTACTTCAGCCTCAACAGCAGCCGGATTTTCTTGTCTGCATTTTCTATCTAGTTGGATGCAAACTGAAAAGGATGTGCAGAAGTCTGTTGGCACTTGCACCCACTCCTCGCCAGGTTCTAAGTCCTCAAGTGAACACACCTGTTGAAGAATGTCTTCGGCTTGACCCATCCACGACCGTCCTCTTTTTAACCTGCTGCCCTTCACCTTCCTAATTTCACTATGCAGTGGATGTTGTGTGTTTGCGTTAATTCTGAGGTAGGCGCGTGCCCTGCAAACTTGTATTCTCTCTTCAATGGTTGGAAAATCAAGAAGGTAGCGCATCGCCCTGCATGCTGTATCTCTTGTACATCCAAGAATAATGCGCATAGCTTCATTCTGTATCCTTTCCATCCTTTCTATCTGCATATGGCTGAGAGTCAGGATTGCCATTGCATACTCCAAAACAGACATGACCAGCCCCTCGTACAGAAGACATAGATGGCGCTGCTCACAGTTTGCTGCCGCCATCACCCGCATCGCTGCCAAACCCCGCTTGGCCTTTGTTATCACCTGGTCTATGTGCACATTATAAGCAAGGCTTCGATCAAACCGTATCCCCAGGTAATTCATTGCCTGCGTTCTTTCCACCGTCTCTGAACACAGCATTACAGTTGGTGTTGGATTGTTGACAATATGATTATTCAACGAGAACCAAGTCACTGTTGCCTTTGTTGGGTTGACCATTGCCCCAGCTTCATCACACCAAGTACTTATGCGATTGAGTTCGGTTTTAGTTCCACAGCAACCTCCTCTCTATCCTTACCCTGACGATACACTAAAACATCATCGGCATACGACAATGTCCTGCCAGGTCCAGTGATCTGCTCACTGGTGATTCTCACTGTGTAGGCGTTGAACAGTACCGGAGATAATGGTGATCCCTGTGGTAGGCCAGGATATATTGTTGTTGGTTCCGAAGTCCAACTGCCACATCTAAAAACTACTTTCCGTTGGTAGAGGGCTGCAGCGATCCAACTAAGGAGGAATGGACTTACGTTTAGTTCAAGAAGCTGAAACATTAAAAAATCCAGTGGTACTCTGTTGTATGCGTCCTCAAGATCAATCGCTGCAGCAACGGTTTCAGTGCCTGAGTGGAAACCTTCATAGACATCATGGGCAAAGACTGCTGCATTGGTCCAGGTTTCTCTTTTTGGACGGTACCCACCCAGGGTAGGTGGGAAAACACCTTGCCTCTCTAGTTGGCTTGATATTTTCCTGGCAATTACCTTCTCCAGCAGCTTGCCTATTGTATTCTGCATGGTTATAATTCGATATCCCTGAATTTTTTTGTGGTCTTTGTCAGGCTTCGGCAAGGGAATCAAATAGTTGTGTAACCATTCCTCCTTGATGCTAGCACTCCCTATACTGTTGTTGTTGTTGTTCCTCTTTGGTGCATGTCAAAAGTGGGGCGGCCATCTTTAAACTATCATTGTGATGTCACAATGGTCATCTGCACCGCGATATCACGTGCTTGACATTCTTCACATCCTTAACAACAATATTGAAAAGACTAAGGCGTGGTTATTGTAATTTATATCACACATTTAAGGTTTTCATCTGAAGCCCCCTCTTACAACTCGTCTGCTACCATATTAACAAATTTTAAGTCACAACTTACCGCTTCCATCGACGATGAACTGTATTTTCCGTGGACAACTTTTGTGTTGGCATTCTGACTGGCGGCATTATGCACAGTGTATCTATGCGGGCTGTTGCTTGTCCAGACTTTGGTCTGTTTCACTTCTCACATTGAGCAGTGAGGAGCATTTCGTGTGATATTCACTGGCACAGGAACGGAGAATGATGGGACGACCCGTTGCCGTGAAGTTGGAACCGTGACTGACTAACTAACTAACTAACTAACTAATTAACTAAATAACTAACTAACTAACTAACTAACTAACTAACTAACTAACTAACTAATTAACTAACTAACTAACTAATTTACTAACTAACTAACTAACTAATTAACTAACTAACTAATTAACTAACTAACTAACTACCTACCTACCTACCTAACTAACTAACTAACTAACTAACTAACTAACTAACTACCTACCTAACTAACTAACTAACTAACTACCTACCTACCTCCCTACCTACCTACCTACCTAACTAACTAACTAACTAACTAACTAAGTCATAACTGCGACACACCCCTACTACCCATTTTCCGCCACCAATGTTTTTTTTTTTCCAAACCTATATTTTGTTTGGCATTAAATCTTTTAAGTCTTATCTGTGACACACCCCTTATTCCCATTTTCCGCCATCCATGTTTGTTTTGTCCAAACCCGGTTTCTGTTAACGAGGATCTGGCTTCACCTCGTTACATTTTGTCAGAAGAGGGAGCTGATCTAGCAAGTCATCGGTGGATTAACTGATACAGTCCCGAAGGATAATATAGGATAGGGTGTATTTTTAATGACTGTGCAGTGTTTGAAAATATTGCCGGTCCATGTTTTGTATTCACCCCCTGTAAAGTTCATGCAACATAACAGGTAAATACACAACTTGGACCGGCAATATTTTCAAACACTGCAGTCATTAAAAATACACACTGTGTATCGCCGACTATGACCTCCCGTTTGGACACACGGATGTTATACCGTACAAGGGTCACCGTGTTATTTGTTTCATTTCACGGTATCTTCCTCAATTTCAATGTTCACTGAACGGAAATGTACATTATAATACTTGTTCATTTGATTGTGCGCCATGTTGGTCCAAGCCTACTTTTTGTTTGGCGCTGAATCAGTTTTAATATTGCTCATCACGTGGGACACAGAGATGTTTCCAAGGCACCAGGGCCGGGATGTATACTGGCCAAGACCTGCTGACACGTCCACACCGTGTGTCCTGGGCAATAGGTCCCTTCGTGGACCTGGCTAACATCAGTAGGATCGATGATTCCTCCGAAGTCGGAGAGTGTCTGCCTGTATGGCGAGGAACCACAGTCTGCACACCAATAAGCCAGACATGGGACAACGGATACTCACGCAAACCTCAGTCCGGTTTGGCATCACACTGATGTTGGACAACAGGATGTATTCATCCGACATACAGGACTTCACGCTGGAGTTCACAGTCAGCGAACACAAGCAAGCAAGCAAGCTCATCGCGTATGAATGAGTTGAGTTGAGTAGAGTTGAGTTCAAGACATCACAGCATTCGGACATCCCCATAGGTGCTCTGTTCTCATCTTCAACAGCCAGCGAAGAGTTCCAATACTAATGGTACCAGCAGCAGTCTGATTATGTGTCCAGATGGCCTTTCCTGGGAGTCGAGATATGAATCTGAGTCCAATGATCAACATCGGTGCCCTAGGCACATTTCCACACCAGCGACATTTCCACACCAGCGACATTTCCACACCAGCAACATTTCCACACCAGCGACATTTCCACACCAGCGACATTTCCACACCAGCGACATTTCCACACCAGCGACATTTCCACACCAGCGACATTTCCACACCAGCTCTACATCCATGTCCCCGTATTCATTTTGTTTTGCGCTGGCTCGCTTTCAACTCAAGCATAGTCCATACACGATACTTCCAGTGCACTGGATTTGCTTGTTGAATAGCTTTCCCTATTACCAGTGTCCCTCGCTATCAGGCGAACCTACTCCGACTTCAGGAGTACTTTTAATTTACGTCCCCTAGTCCAGGACAAGAAGTCAACCTTTTAGTCCAACAGACCGGAGTATGGGTTTAACCCCCTACCTCAGCATCAGCATACCGGATGTTTAAAAAACGAACTCTCTTACCCATTTGCCCATGCTGACCTTCCCCTGTTCAGTATCCAAGGAAAATCCGCCATGCTGTGGAACCAGTGACAGCACGAATAAAGGCCAGCAGGCATGTTTCCCTGCCCTTTGTCTGCTATCACTAACCCACTTGCATCAGAGGTCACGGATTGTAAGAATTGTAGGTTGTGTGCCGTGTGTGTGTGTGTGTGTGTGTGTGTGTGTGTGTGTGTGTGTGTGTGTGTGTGTGTGTGTGAGTGTGTGCACTGGTCATGCGGGAGTGCGAGGGAATGAACAGGCTGATAGGCTGGCAGGGAATGCACCGCTTGGTGGTAGATTACCTATGGGCAAGGGAGAGGTGGTCGTGCGCCTGTGGGACCAGGTGGAGGAACAGATTGAGAACCCGGATGTGGAAAGGATGAGATTGCGGGGGATTCGCAGGGGTTCTGGTAGATTCTCAAAACTGAGAGGGAAGATCAGGAGAACTTTCAATCACATAGCGGTGGGAACGATTAGCAGTGTGACTCTTCGCTGGTCGTTGAACGAGGGGACGGAGTGCATATGGGAATGTCCTGAGTGCAGTGATGTCGGTTCTTAGCTCAACTCAACTCCACAACTCGCTTACCCAGCATAGACACGTCTCTCTGACACAGGAATATAGGGATATACTCTCCTGGTCATGCTGCAGTACGGAGAACAGTATGGCGGAATACATGAGAGCCTTCGCTCTTAAACTTTCTGTGCGCTGATGCCAATGTAACGGGTTCAACCACTAGACCGGTCAGTTGGACTAAAATGTTGACTCTTGTCCTTGACTTGGGGACGTAAATCACAAGTACCTCAGAAGTCAGAGTGGGTTCGCCTGATGGCGAGGGACACTGGTAATAGGGAAAACTAATCCACACTCAGAGATCAGTCCAGTGCACTAGAAGTAGTAGCATGTGTATGGTCTTCGTTTGAGTTTAATGATAATGAACAACAACAACAACAACAACAACAACAACAACAACAACATCAACAACAACAATAACAACAACAACAATAACAACAACAACATCAACAACAACAACATCAACAACAACAACATCAACAACAACAACATCAACAACAACAACAATAACAACAACAACAACATCAACAACAACAACAATAGCAACAACAATAACAATAATAACAACAAAAATGCTGGAATGCGGGGTATTGTGTGGTAGGATGTGTTAGATTCAAGAGGTATGTACCGGGAACCTCTATGATGGAAAAGGCAACCATTGTGAAGACTGTCTGTGAACGGTTGGCAGGTGAAGATACAAGACACTGGCAACTTGCCGTCTGGACAGGCGATAATTTTGTTTACATTGTTGCCTTAGTCCTGTTGATACATGTTGGGACCATGACATGAGACGTATTAAGCGCGGTCGACAGAAGGAGACCGCGCGATGTGACCCATCACGACATTGTCCACAAACACGTGAAAAGTAGGCTGGACGTTTTGGACGTCACTTCAGAGTCAGTCAGACTTGGACTTCGTTCGGTGTTGGAGCTAGCTCTCGTCAACAGAGCAACGGCTACAGACTATGCCGCTCTTGTAGAATTGTGATATTAGATATTGTTTGTACATTTGTGAATTCGTTATGGAGTAAAAGATGATGTTCTTGACAGCGTCTCGTGTATTGTGGTAGTAAAATAGACTGTGAAACAATTAAACGGGTGTCCTGTTCGGCCAGCTATGTTGAGTCAGTCTAAGTTGTTAAAGTCTTAGCGCCCACGGCCTATGAAATCTATGTGTTGTACAACCAGGCCGTGTGTGAACCAACAGATGTCTCCTGCCAGATATCATCAAAGTTAAAGAATGCCACGGGATTGCTGTAACAATCAAGAGCTAAGATTAGCAGGATCTATTTAACCATGCAGCTCTCTGTCAGCACTCAACCTGATAGTCAGAATCATCAGCCAGACGCCAAGATAAACTCTACGGCATATACCAAGTTTATTATATGGCAATTGTGTTTCAAAAGAAGACATTATAACTGCATCCCAGAGTGAGGACCAGGGATGGAGTTTTACCTCTCCACAGCACAAAGCGTGGGCTGAATTGTAGAGACCATGTGTTGTCGTTGCAACATGATCCCTCTCTCGGCCTACCTAGTTTACTCTAGAGCAGGGGTCACCAAACTGTTTTCTCGGCGGGCCGGATAACTGAAAAAATGACGAAGCGCGGGCCGCATACTCATTCTGTACAATACTTGCACCGGACTCCGTGGCGAAGGTCTTACGGACGCGGTTCGTAATCCCGTATACCCGACAGACAGACAGATAGGAAGGTAGGTAGGTAGGTAGTTAAATAGGTAGGTAAATAGGTAGATAGATAACTAGACTAACTAACTAACTAACTAACGAACGAACGAACGAGCCAACTAGCCAACCAACCAAACAACCAGCAAACCTATCCACCAGCTATCTAACGCGTGTTCATGCCCAGATGGTTCGCCTATGAATTTCTATAGGTTTCATCCCAAAGCTAATCAAAACACGGATAACAAAATGCTGTTCCCCTTTGGTGAATGTCACAAGATGGGCGACAATCTTTAAACTGTCGTTATGTCCACAGTGTTCGCCCTGACATCCTAACAACAATATTGACAGGTTACAAGACAATGGCATGGTTATTGTCATGTCTATCACACTTTTAAGGTGTTCATGTCAACTCATTGGTAATACCCACCAATCGGCTTATTTGCTTGTCTGTCCTATGGTGTTCATTTCAACTCACTGGTAATACCCACCAATCGGCTTATTTGCTTGTCTGTCCTATGGTGTTCATGTCAACTCACTGGTAATACCTACCAATCGGCTTATTTGCTTGTCTGTCCTATGGTGTTCATGTCAACTCACTGGTAATACCCACCAATAGGCTTATTTGCTTGTCTGTCCTATGGTGTTCATGTCAACTCACTGGTAATACCCACCAATAGGCTTATTTGCTTGTCTGTCCTATGGTGTTCATGTCAACTCACTGGTAATACCCACCAATAGGCTTATTTGCTTGTCTGTCCTATGGTGTTCATGTCAACTCACTGGTAATACCCACCAATAGGCTTATTTGCTTGTCTGTCCTAAGGTGTTCATACCTACATGCATACTTACCTGATTGTCTGAATATTTCACTGCTTAACTACCTGTCTACGTATGTACCTACCTACATTCCTATCCATCCATCCATCCATCGATCCATCCATCCATCCACCCACCCACCCACCCACCCATCCACCCATCCATCCATCCATCCATCCATCCATCCATCTACGCAGTTAGAGAAAAAAATACATAATCTGTTCAGTGCAAAGTGTGTGTCATGCCTTCTTTCTTGGATATCCGCACTCATACACGGGTGACAAGCATCGCCTGGATCTTTTCTCCGGGGCATGCCGGTGTGCTGGGAAATGAACAGGCGGACAGATTGGCTGGCTCTGCAAAACTTGGTGGAGTATTGATACATGACAAGGCACACGTGGCTGCGGCCTTGTGGGAGCACGTGCACACCTTGGAGGAGCAAATGGATCACCATGGTCTGGCAAGAATGAGACAACGAGGAGTGACGAGGGGATCTGGCCGACGCTCAACGCACATAGGAAAGGCGAGACGGACTTATAATCAGATTGCTACTGGTACTATTAGTGTTGGAACTCTTCGCTGGCTGCTGAGGATGGGGACGGAGCACTTATGGGAATGCCCCGAATGCTGGGATGTCGATTCCTAAATCAATCAATCAATCAATCAACAATATATTCAGAACATTATAGGGTTTGGCGACCTCTAACGGCCATACCAATTCCCCTTCAAGAGAAATTCTAACTCAGAAAATACTTCAACGTGCCTTCACGTAAACATTACACTTTCAACTACAGGGAACTTAATGTAAGCTGGTTTATATTTGTACAATACGTTACAAGCAGATGTGCAACATTCTATAGGTTTTACTTATATTCAAAGAGTTTTATCTAGACTCTGATTGCAGATTTTAAGAAATCAAAGTATTTCTAACTATAAAATGATGCTTTGAATATGAAATATTTAGGCTCTATAGAACCAAACATCTATAAAAGAGAAGGTTGCCGCCCTTTGACTAAATCACATCGTTGTTAGTACGCTTGCCTACCAAGACAGCGATCCAACAGCAGGTTTATCGACCAGGACAATTCTGGGGCCGATCCAGCCTAATTAAAATAAGTACCAACATTATTTAGAATTATCTGGAAATTATGTGGGAGGTGAGTTGAGTTGATCCCTAAAGGACAGGCTTCTATCAAAAGTGATTCCCAGGTACTGCAGTCTGCTTTCTCTAATCACATTTCTACCATTTATCGAGAGGCTTGGGAGAGCTTTAACAATCCTATTGTTCAGTGAGCACCACAAGACCTTTATGGGTCTGAGCTGAAACTTAATAAATGTATATGCCGCGGTTGATTCTTTTGTTACAAAGGAACGACGGGACTAGCTTATGGAGCTGGAGGACATCCCAGGCAGTAGGCTGCTCAATGTACGATGTGGCGTTTTTAATGTACGAAACAGAGAGTGGGACAATACCGGGGAAAACCGACAGGAAAATGCTCTTGTGGAAGCCATGGTGGATTCAGAAGTAGTCTGCATAAACGATGGGAGGCCAACTAGAATGGGGATGAGACCTGGTGATGTGGACACGACTATTGACCTGGCATTTGTCACCCAGTCGGCAGTATTGAATGTTAAATGGACTATCCTGTGTGATCATGGGAGTGACCATCTACCCTGTTCATATTGATTTCAAAGTCCAACAAGACCAACGCTGTTAGAGCACCTCAGCCCTTTAAATATGAGAGGGAATACACCCTTATGGGTTGTCTCAGATAGAGGGCATGCAGTGTCACTAGCAAACCTACTTATGTGCAGCCTCCTTGGTGGACCTCTGAGGTAGAACGTGCATGGAAATCCAAGACAGCAGCAGTTAAACAGTTACAGAAAGTGCGGCGGAAACCCCAAAGCTCACAAGAGGAAATGGAGCAAGCTTCGCAAGAAAAGAAAGCCAAGGTGGAGGAATTTCAAGCGCTGTGCAACAGAGCCCAGTAAGAGCGAAACAGGAACACTTTATGAATGAGATTAGAGGAGATAAAACACAAGGAAATTTCTGCAAATTGCATAGACAGATGGAAAGGAAAGATCGTCCTGCTACAGTGGGTACAATATACAGAGATAGCGGTTCACGTTTGACAATGGGCAAAGAGAAAGGGGAAGCTTTCCTGCAGAGATTTAGCACTGAAGATCAGAACGATGGGGACATCAGAGGCTAAGTTAGAAATCTATCTGGTACCATTAAAGATACCTACTGTGAGGATCATTCAGCTAGACCAGGGGTCACCAAACGTTTTTCTCGGCGGGCGGATAACTGAAAAAATGACGAGCATGGGCCGCACACTCATTCTTTACAATACTTGCACCGGGCTCCGTGGCGAAGGTTTTACGGACGCGGTTCGTAATCCCGAATACCCGCGTTCGAAACACAGATGCGCGCGATTTGGCAGCAGACCACATTGCGCTGGTTTTTTTACGCTATGGTATGGGTGCGGGATCGTTTAGAAAGCAATGGTAAACTACTGAACATAAACTTGCCAAGACATCAACAACAGCAAAAAATGCTGGTGTTGACTGCAAACGTCCTGTAAAGGATATGCAACTAACGTTAACAACACTTGCAAGCCAGAATGAACGCTCTGGGGAAAAAAAGACGAATAACTAAGTTAATCATGGGTGAATGGCGTGCAATGCACACAAAAAACAAAGACAACCAACATATTTATTTACTACAAAAGGTTATCAAAGAAGGCAACGTTAGCAACAAAGATAGTTACATCAGACCTAGTGTGCACATATCCGAATCTCACAAACTAAGCAGCAAAAAGGTTAATGAGATTTGTGAAAGCTGATATTTGGCTTTCAAGATTTCATCCATGTTTGGTTTGGAATTGCAGCATCCAATCTAGAGAACTGCTTTCAAATGTTCATCAGTCAATCTCGTTCGATGTTTTGATTTCACATATTTCATTTTTGAAAATGTTTGCTCACAGACATAAGTTGTTCCAAACACTGATACCATTTTTTTATTTCATATCCTTTACAGGACATCTCTGTCAACATCAGCATCTTTCAGCTGATTGTTGATTTCTTGGCAAGATTACGCTCATTAGTTTGCCATTGCTTTCTGAGAAACCGGCTCACATATCCCGTAAGTTACCGACGCGGAGAGAACCGCTCACATCACGTTACTTACGAGAGTATACGGCATTACGGAGAAATTCGTGTAATCCCTAGACCAAGGAGACCAACACTGATGCCATACCAGCGACAGATTGCTTCAGTTTCGGAAACTCAATATCAGCTAAGCAGCGGTAAAATTCAACAAGTTTTCCTTCTCTGTGCTTCTCTTTCAAAAAGTCATTTGCTTGCAGATCAATGAGCTTCAACTGTAGCTAGCGACCAGCTTGATTAACACCTTGACCGGGGAATTCTTCTGAGCTGGGGATAATATTTTCGTAATATTTTATGCTATGTTTGCTTTTTTATTGCCTCTATTCACACTTGTAGTTCACTTACCTATCACTGTCAATCATAGAAATCCTTGTTACATACCCATAAAATGGATGACTGGCAAAAATAAGTAAGTATTTCTGGAACATTGGAATTGTGTTGACAGCCAGACGCATCTGGCGGAGGGAAAGGTGTGTGTGTGTGTGTTTTTTTTTAAAATGTGTGTATGTGTGTGTTTGTGTGTGTGTGTGTGTGTGTGTGTGTGTGTGTGTTTCTGTGTGTGTTGCTTTTGAAACCATGGTAATGTCAGAGCGTAGGCGGCGCTACAACGAGCCGGGGAAGGACTTGGGATGATGCGAAATAAGTAAATATTACAATAAACAAGAACATCTAGATGCAATAATTTATAATTGAAAATTGTAAATGTAAGACACATGGTAGCCAGGAAGTCTCCGCACGTGTAAATCAATCAATCAGGTTCAGTCTCCACAATGAAGGTTGGCTACAATGGATCTCAAACACTGTCTCTCGCCTTGACTGTACATTATATCAGGCTGATGTTCGTCCATCTCCTGATGTTATCTTCCCACTTGTATCGTTGTCTGCCTCTTGCTCGCTTATCCTCAACCTTGCCCTCCAGTATGGTTTTTATGAGTATCATGTCTTTTAACGTGGCCGAAATATTTCACTTGCCTCCTCTTTATTTCTTTCATCAACTCTCTCTTCATTCCCGGTTTTTCTAGAACCTCTGCATTTGATTGTTTTTGTTTCCACGAAATACGACATATATAATCTGTATATCCACATATCACGGGCCTCCATGCGACTTTCTAGTTGCTTGTTTAATGTCCAAGCTTCCGCGCCATACTCTAGTGTTGAATATACGTAGCATTTGACAATTATCATTTTTACTGCGCTGTTAATTTCTCTAGATGTTAATACTGATTTTGTGTGGAGATCATCTATTATTCTAAACATAATATTGACATTTAAATTGTATCGCAACGCCTCGAGTTCCATACGTTATATCAAGCATTTTCGAGTACCGTCGACGGGCCGGATGAAATGACGCCGAATCCGGCCCGCGGGCCGTAGTTTGGTGACCCCTGCTCTAGATGAAAGGTAACATCAATACGTCTGGAACAAGACAAGCTGTAGAACCTGTCGGATCAGCAAAGCAATGATCTAGCTGTCCGCCTGTGGTTATACAATTCATCCATCCATCGTGTGCCATGCCGGTAAGCGTGGGCGATCATGATTTGCCATTTCAGTCGATCACCAGAGACGTGGATCAGCTCAATGCTCTTGTCTCGGCCACGCAACGTGGTCAATCCATCCAGGTATTTACTTCTCTCTCTTCCCCTTGTTCTCTTCCCCTCGATCTTGCCAGTTGTCACCAAGTTCTCCAATTTATTTCTTATCATAACATGTTCAAAAAATTTTGACTGTCCACGTCTAATTTCTCTAATCAGTTTACGATTTTAATTTGTTTCTCTTAGGGCTTGGTCATTGGTTTTTCTGTCTGCCCATGGTATTCTTTGCATTCTCCTCAGAAACCACATTTATACAGCCATCAGATTTTTTTCAGCTTGACTGCTCATTGTCCACGCTTCACATCCATACAGAAGTACAGGTTCTATGTACCACCCCAATACTAAAATGTTACATACAAGATATTTCAGGAAGATTAAGTCTTGCTTTTAAGTCTGGTTCCAGCACAGAAACTGCTGTTGTGGTGGAGGAGTTATGAACATGATATGCAATCCCGCATACCGCGTTCGAAACACAAGATGCAGGCGATTTAACAGCATGGCGCCCTGCGTTGATTGTTGAGTAAGAAATGCTGTTATCAGACAGACTGTGGGATCAACACCTTGTGACACATTTATTGAATGACAGAAGATCAAAGTGGTTTGGTCATGTCGTTAGAATGCAACATCAGCAACTACCATCACTGGCCTTACATCAAAGATCATCTGTGACGAGACCAAGAGGACGTCCAAGAAGAAAATGGATTGACGACATCAAAGACATTGTACAATCACACGGAATGACACTATCAAGTGCCCCCCACCGGGCGCTGGAGCGCAAATTACTCCTCCCTACGACGCTTGGCCGCAGAAGTGCAAGATAATGATGATGATGATGATGATAAGTACATGTTGTTCAGAAACCAACAGAGGGTGGGGTGAGGAGGGGGAGGGAGAGAAAACCCTAACCTGCACAGTTCGCGGCGACTGCCTTAGCCAGGCAGTCTTAATTCCTCAGGCTCAAGACTCCCCTGTCCTACACCACCAGGTACTGTAAGCAGTAATGAGAGTTTGATAGTGAGAGGCAATTCTTGACAGCCTTGTGTCATGGCACGGAAGGGCGTCATGAACTGACACACGAACTGACATTTGCTGTTGGGAATCGTAAGATGTGAAGAAGCACGATCGCCCACGACAGTCGATGATGATGATGAATGCACGGAGGAATAGATGGCCCAACTCTCCCCTCGCGTAGCTAACAACGATAGCTGGCATCGACTCCCGCTGCCACTGCGCTCATTTCATACCTAGCCTAGTGTTGTGACAGTTGACTAAATCTCCCTCTCCAGCTCATCTTTATAATCAAGTCTCCTAGCAAGACATGTTGTGGGCATGCCATGTTTTTTTTTTTTTGGCTCTCGCTCGCTTTGAACTCAAGCGTAGTCCATACACACTACTTCCAGTAGTGCTGGACTGATTTTTGTATGTGGATTAGCTTTTGCCTATTAACAGCGTCCCGCGTCATCAACCGAACCCACTCCGACTTCAGAGGCACTTGTAATTTACGTCTCCAAGTCAAGGACGATAGGTCAACATTTTATTCCAATTGTCCGATGTAAAGGTTGAACCCCTTACCTCGGTATCAGCACACCGGATGTTTAAGAACACGTGTTCTTAAATGCTGACCTACCGTGCGAAGTGTTAACTGATTCATGTGATAACGCTATCATACCATAGAGCCATAGCAAGAAACTGTTTCGGCACAAATTATAATGTGTTATTCCACAAGAAGAAACGGGTGAGGGGGCGAACCCGACATGTTTACAACTTGTGAGTTACTGGAACGGCCAACATCTATTTCCTAGCACATATTCCTATTTAGTCTGCAGGATGTCTACTTTTCGTAACATTTGTCTGGGCAGCGGCTTTACGGCCTACTTTTTGCACTTCCAACTGGCGTGGGATTGTTAGCGCCCACAACTTGCACACCGGAACCTTCTGTTTTTCGCCTGTATCCCAGAAGACCAGGTATCATCAGATGTCGCTGCCCAAGAAATCAAGGGGACGTGTGATATTTGTAGACACCAATAGTTCTTGGAAACATTCAAAGCTCTATGTGAGGATCATACCCGATGCCTTCTGAACTCGAAGGGTAAATCGCAACCTTCTGGGCACGGCAAACAAAAAGGTAGGCTTTGACTAAACATGGCACACGATCAAATTATATTATAATGTAACCAGTCAACGGCATACCACAACTAGCAATGATGTTCAGACCAGATGGAAACAGAGGAAGAGGCCGACCACGTAAACGTTGGACGGAGGGAATAGCAGAGTACATGGGAATATCGATACATGAAGCCCATAATCTGGCACTCTCATGATGTTTATACGTCACCTCGACACCGCAAGGTACAAGAGGAACATGATGAGATGAGATGAGATTATAATGTAATTTTCGTTTGCTTAGCACTAAAATTGCGGAAGATACCTCGAAACGAAACAAATAACACTATGATCCAAGAATGGCTATATCGCCCCTTTGTCCAAACGGGAAGTCGCTTTTGGCGATATATTATCCTTCGGCACTGAATCAGTCTGAATATAGTATTGGGAGTCTCTGGGGTGAAGTGGTTACGTCATCCGCTTCGTGCTCCAAAAATTGTGGGTTCGATTCCGGGCTACATTCGTTTCACGAGTGAAATTGTCACGGAGACTCTTTGGGGTCGTCGTTGGAGTTACGGAGTTCGTGCGAAGCTTTCGGGAAGGTGCCCTGTTGAAAGAGACCGTTGCCATGTGGGATAAAATCCCGTGCAGTGGAGTCGATGGTCACAAACATCCATTAGAGGTTGGAGGGTGATTGCAAAGTCTTACAAAGGGCAAGCAATTCTGTTTAGTCAGGAATAAGCAGTGTTACAGAAATGCCAGGGGCAAATGGGGTTATCCCTCTTTCTCTCGGGCATTAACAACTTTCGAATTCAGTGCCAGACAAAACAGTAACTTGGACCAAACATGACACACAATCAAATGAACAAATATGATAATGTACATTTCTGTTCACTGAGCATTGAAACAAAACAAATAACAACAGGACCCTATGGCGATATATCGTCCATCTGTCCAAATGGGAGGTCACATATGTCAAAAGCAAGCAAAAATGATTCAGTGGGGGAAGCCGTGGCCAAAAGGTTGCGATTTACTTCTCGGGTTAAGAAGGTATCGGGTTCGATTCGTGCATAGGATTTTTAATGTTTTCCTGGATAAGTCGAATATTATGTGTGCGCAGCATCGCTGAATGGATAAGAACGCGTGTTCTTAAACATCCGGTGTGCTGAGGTAAGGGGTTCAACCCCTATACCAGACAGTTGGACTAAAATGTTGACCTATCGTCCTTGACTTGGGGACGTAAATTACAAGTACCTATGAAGACGGAGTGGGTTCGCCTGATGGCGAGGGCACTGTTAATAGGGAAAGCAAATTCGCACGCAAAATTCAGTCAAGCACTACTATAAGTAGTGTGTATAGACTACGCTCGAATTCAATGCGAGCGAGCGCAAAGAAAAAATATGTGCGCTCGATAAGTGTGTGACTCTGTTGGGAAGATGGCAGTTAAATAACTCATATATGTTTTATTTAGTTGCATTAGTGACTGTTGTTTGTATGCTGACGAAGGCTCTAATCACAACGTGAATTCTGCCACTCATGAATGTGTCCTTACAAAGGTACCAATTCCACCTCTCGTTTTAGTTGAGTTACGCATTGTATCTTTACAGTGCAACACCCATTTCATTAATTCTGCTTGCATGACAATTTCTTGCAATCACCGCATGAATCAAGTTCAACAGATGGTACCCTGATTAGCAACATCTGTAACCCATGTTCGTAATTTATATATTTATTTAGGTAAAGTTCTGCCTAGAACAGAACAAAAACCGTTAAATAACATGATGAACTTCCAATTAATAGCAGTTTATACGTCCTCCAGCTATTTGCCTCACTCCCTCCCAGAATTCTGTCGGTTATTGCGCATGCGTTTTGGAATCATTGCAAATGGCGGCTCTTGTTATTGTTCCATAGCGTTTGTGATACATGGGAATATATAGTGACATTTGGACACCTATTTAGGTAAACTTGCTACTGTGACATTCAAAACACGTTGAACTATAAACGCCGGGTCACAATAATTTAAACTAGCCATGCTTGTTTAAAGATACTACTATGTTACATTGTACCTAAACAAGGGCCTTTCCGGCCATTGCTGCAAAATCTGCCAGCAAGGCCTAGCCGTTTTGTGGAACTTGAACGCGCATTCTCAAGTCGGTTTAACCGTGTATACAATTTTGTTGCTAGTTTTAAAGATATAATGCAGTCATTTTCTCTTTTCAAATATCTAGCGAAGGTATTTTCTTTAAAGTGAAGTTCAGAGAGAGCATAAATATTAAACTTTAGTTGACCCACTTTGTGCCGAATGCGAATGATCTTTACAAACATGGCTGTCTCAGTGTCGCATTTAATACTACAGCAAAGTAATATGCGATCATTGCAGTCTTATCGTAACAGCTCGCTAAAACGACAATCCGTAAACTTTGCAGTAAGATTAGACGTAAGTTTAGACATGTTTACATTATTCTATTTATTACTTTGCAATCCCGGTACCCATGCTAGGTAGAGGGGTAAGTTTACCGGAATCGGGGCAAAGCAAATAAGTAAGAACTTTCGCATTTTGTTCTACCAAAATTCACGGTGTAAAACGTTAAGGGAAATATATAAACGGTAAATCAATGCACGGTTTCTTCACTTTTGTTGGCTTTAAAAATAATGGCAATAATTTCTGTCATATTTCCTAAGTTCTTTCATCTATTAGTTTTAAAAAATAACTGTTTTCTGTTGTGAAAGACAAATAATGTGGACTTTTTTCATTTCTATGAATGTAGTTCTTCACTTTGGTTGCTAATGTACATGCTGTTCTTGTTATTTCTCATGGAGTGTTGCAATCATGTAGAATGTGTTGCAGATTTGCTTTTGAAATTGAATGTCTGTTTTATTTATTATGTAGTCTTAGTTGAAAATACATTATTATAATAATTATACACAGTATTTTGTGTGTCTTGTTTTGGAAATTATTCTGCATATCAAATTATTGCCTGTGTGAAAAACTTTAGCCTTAATTAATTTGTTCACGTAAAAAAAATATTTAAAAAGCCTTTTCAATGAGTTACCTGAAACATTCTCATTAAGAGCAAGTATTCTATAGCCTTATAGAGAGCCAATGTGGCATACTTGCCTGGTGGTCGTGTGTTTGAATCAACATCTAGGCAGCAATTTTTGTTTTGCACTGAAATCGACCCAATTTAAATGAGTACCAGGGCATATTGTAGGAAGTAAAGGCACCTGGCATGATATCGAATCACATCACCCATTGCTCTAAGATATAGAACTAACACAACATGCCTTATACGCCTCACACTATGATAGGGGTCTTCGTGGGTTTTTACATCTCGTGATCTCCAACGGAATACTAAATGAATTTAGAAAATGAAACGCAAGAGAGAAAAAGACTGCATCTGAAATATGACTGCATAGAGGAATAACTTTTGTAAATTTTCTGCTATACAATAATATTTTAGATGCAGTTGTTTCTCCTTTTAAAAATTCAATTGCAGTAATTAGAATGATCCCTAATATCAGTATGACTAGAAAGTCCTGTCTCTGGGACCCACATGGCAAACAAAATAGAGGGGGACCTAACAGCACACAGAGAGGAAAATTAGAGACAAATGAATAATATGGGGAGGGCATAGAGGTAGCCAGAGGTGGGATGAATTTAGTTAGTTGAGAACCTATGCTCCTATAGAGGATAAAGACCAGAACAAGATGAAAGTAGAAATATGAAGCTGTGAAACTGTTTTGTTTAGTGGGATGTTTGTATATGTAACATTTTTAATGTGCTATTATCACTATGATATAGAAATATGAATCTGTGAAACTGTTTTGTGTAGTGGGATGTTTGTATATGTAACATTTTAAAATGTTCTATTATCACCATGATATAGAAATATGAAGCTGTGAAACTGTTTTGTGTAGTGGGATGTTTGTATATGTAACATTTTAAAATGTGCTATTATCATTATGATATAGAAATATGAATCTGTGAAACTGTTTTGTGTAGTGGGATGTTTGTATATGTAACATTTTAAAATGTGCTATTATCACTATGATATAGAAATATGAAGCTGTGAAACTGTTTTGTGTAGTGGGATGTTTGTATATGTAACATTTTAAAATGTGCTATTATCACTATGATATAGAAATATGAATCTGTGAAACTGTTTTGTGTAGTGGGATGTTTGTATATGTAACATTTTAAAATGTGCTATTATCACTATGATATAGAAATATGAAGCTGTGAAACTGTTTTGTGTAGTGGGATGTTTGTATATGTAACATTTTAAAAATGTGCTATTATCACTATGATATAGAAATATGAAGCTGTGAAACTGTTTTGTGTAGTGGGATGTTTGTATATGTAACATTTTAAAATGTGCTATTATCACTATGATATAGAAATATGAATCTGTGAAACTGTTTTGTGTAGTGGGATGTTTGTATATGTAACATTTTAAAATGTGCTATTATCACTATGATATAGAAATATGAAGCTGTGAAACTGTTTTGTGTAGTGGGATGATTGTATATGTAACATTTTAAAATGTGCTATTATCACTATGATATAGAAATATGAAACTGTGAAACTGTTTTGTGTAGTGGGATGTTTGTATATGTAACATTTTAAAATGTGCTATTATCACTATGATATAGAAATATGAATCTGTGAAATTGTTTTGAGTAGTGGGATTGTTTGTATGTCCTTTGAGGTCACTAAGACAGTTCATACATAAACACACATGTGTTGTTCAGCGCTCACAGAAGTAGAAGAATGATGTAGAGACTAGACAATGTAACAATTGGAAGCTATAGTTACCCAACCAGGATTCGACCGTTACCTCCAAATGACAACAGCTGCAGGAACAAGAGTATTTCAACTTATGACCAACTATGAGTCTAAGTACACTTGTTCCTGCAGCTAGGCACTGTCAGCATTTAAAGGTAACGGGTATCTATCTAGTCTCTGTTTCGCACTTCTACTTCTGAGTGCCAAACAGTACATGTGTGCTTATTTATGAACTGGCTTTAGGACATAGCTCCAGAGGCCAGTCCTCAGCAGCAGTGATACCAACACAGAAGATAGATGGACGTGTAAGAATTTGATTGTCTGAGTTGTCTAGCAATGCTGGAATATGTACGGTGATCATGTCACATGTTGATGAGTAGAGGCAGGGTAGACAAAACAAATAATTCAAAGGCCCCGTCCCTTTGTCTCAGGAGCCAGCATTTTTATGTTGTAGAACTAAATGTGAAAATGCAGGTGCAAGGTAAAGGTTTTCTGGAGCCATGACAATTGGGTGTTCTGTATTTGTCTACTACTGAGTAGAGGGATTGTTTTCTGACTGCTATGTGTAGGACATCGAACCATGGAATGTTACCTGAGATGAATGTTGTGAATACCTTGGACACACAGAATAACTAACAATGATTGCCTGGAAGAGGATAACGAAAGTAGAACAGTATATACAACTATGAGACAGAGAGATAGACAACACTTTGGTCATGAGAAGAGTGGCTTTTGAGAATATTGTGACAACTGGAAAGGTTGGTGGGAAAAGAGGCAGACCAAGAGAGAATACTGGATGGACTGAGATGGTGGCATGAAGGAATATTGTCACCAGAGGTTATCCAGAGCACCAAGGACTGAGATCTGGTGATAGACGTGAACGCATATGGCAGCTGGCAAGACACATAATGATGATGATTATGATAGATCACAGAACACCAGAAAAAAAAGTAAAGTAACATGTTTTAAACATGCATCTCTCCCATGGCAACATACAGATGTGAGTTATGGACCATATCACAATCATTCAGGAAGACAATCAGGGTTTTTGTATTTAAATATTACAGAAAAGTGCATATAATATCTTGAATTGAAAATAATAATCATTCTGATGTTCATCAAGGCCTGAACATCAAAGAACATCAGCTCATAAACAACATGTCTCTGAAAACTGAGCACTTTGGCCATATTAACCATCATGGTGGTTTGGAAAGAACAGTGACGAAAGACATAGTTCCATAGAAGAAGAGGCTGGCGTTGACCAGCATACAGATGGACACGTGACATTGCAGACAACTGGGCATGAAGATGTAAGAGACAATAGATCTGGGAAAGGGTACAGAAGCCATGAAGAGAGCGACGCTCTGAAAAGGACGGGCTAAATGATCATGATAATAGACTCAATGTTAACTCACTTGCAATATATGCTAAAGATTTCTGTGGAGTAGTAGAAATGGTTGGCATGACACTGACATGGTGCCTGTAGAAGAGAATATGGGACTGATATCTTATTTCCAGTACACATTACTGATATGTAAAAATATAGCCTCCTGATAGACCTGCCATTGGAGTCAGAAATCATAGCTGCATATATTCTAGACCGAGTGGTTCTCAACCTTTTTTTGCCCATGCACCCCTTCACCATATGTTAAAAATGTCATTCCCCTACCTTCGTATTTCCTCCCTACACATCCTCCCCCCTCCCTTTTATGCTGTATATGTAAAAATTGAAGCTAAATTTAATAACACATACTAGAACGGGGTATGTGAGCCAGTCACTCAGAAAGCAGTGGCAAACTACTGAGCGTAATCTTGCCAAGAAATCAACAATCAGCTGAAAGATGCTGATGTTGACAGCGATGTCCTGTAAAGGATATGCAAAAAAAAGAACAAGTCTAGACGTCTACATCAAACGTTATTTGCGGGTCTACTTGTGTTATAAAATGAATTCCAGAAGGGTGAGAACCATAAAGTATGAAGGGAAAAACAGCATCAAGTAATTGGTTCTTGTATTAACACGATCTTGAAATAATCTTAATTCCCTCCCTGGAAACCCTAAAATCCCCCCCCCCCCCCCCCTCACGGGGGAATTCCCCACCGGTTGTGAACCACTGTTCCATACCATGGCATCATGAGGTGGGGTGGCCAGTTCTCTTTCTTACCACCTTTCCTTCCCAGAAAATTGTCAGGGACCCATTTGAGGCTCGTCAACCTGCTGGTCGGAAAAGATAATTTTGACCATTACTGAGGGTTTGATCTTGGATCATTGCTGGGGAAGGAAATGAATCTAACCACTATGCTGTTGCAGTCTCTAGTGGTAAATAACCGATGTTAATTGGGGAGACTCTGTGGCGAAGTGGTCAGGCCATCTGCCTCACACTTCAAAGGTGGGTTCGATTCCAGGCCACGTCTTTCAGTTCACGGGTGCATTTTTCTCAGGCTCTTGGGGGTCATCGCTGGAGCTACTGAATTCATGCTTTGTGTGACGCTTTCAGCAAGTCGCCCCGTGGAAAGAGACAGAGCCGTATGGGATAAAACCCGGTGCAATGAACTCAACCATTTTGCTTTTTAAGACTTTTGTAAACCTGGATTAATTTATTGACTACTACATACTGCCTAATTGTTTAGCTGTGAAAGTGTGGGCCAGCTGTTCTAACTTGTAGTTTGTGTGTCCAGGTGTGCCTCTGATGGATGGCGCGATGGGACAGGAGGAGGATGTTGTGGAAGCTGTACTGACATGTGAGGGTGACTTCCATGACCCGGAGTTGAGCGTCAGGATAGAGAGGTTTAGGCACCGCCTCAAGGATTTGTTACTGACAGGTTAGTCTCTTTGCTGGAGTTTACACCAGCTGGTGTGCTGCATTAGTGTATGTTCGGTGCTCTGTCGTATGATGATGTACTTGGTACCTTAGAGCATTTTACTGTTGGCAGCCCATTGTCCTTCTTTGAAAGCTTTTAGCATCCTTTGTTTCATCATCATCATGTGCCATGCTGATGAGCGTGGGCGGTCATGTTTCACTATCTCACACGAGTCGTGGATTAGCTCTCTTCTCAACTATGCCATGTAGCCAAGCCACCCAGGTATTTACTTCTCTGCCTTACTCTTGTTCTTTTCCTTTCAATCCTGCCAGTTCTCACCAAGTTCTATAGTTTATTTCTTCTCACAATGTGCCCAAAAAGTATTGACTGTCTGCATCTAATTTCTCTAATCAGTTTACAGTTTTCATTTACTTCTTTTCCTTTGTTTAGTACACTTGAATAAGGGTAAGAGTTTTGATTACATGCCATTTATATTTGTAAAAAATTATAATTTTATTGTTACCCAGTATCTGTATTGTTGGCTACATGTCATTGTAACAGACTCGCATAACCTGCTGAAGACAGGCAAGCATTGTGCAGGATGGCAAGCTTCAGTTCAAGGGGGCTAGTGGTATCAATGTATTGTGTCCAGTTCGAGTGCTGGAGGTCCCGGGTTCAAGCCGCAGTGAGGGCCGAGATTTTTTCACGTGGACTTCTAGTAACAAAATTTCCCCTGGTCACTGGGTATTGAGATCGGACGCCCGTGTGTATTGTTGCGCACGTAAAAAATCCCTTGGCAGTTGGAAATAAAAAAAGAGTAACCTAACGGGGCAAAATTTCGAGTTGAAAATCTATCCAAAGTATTTTCAGGATCCTCGCCAATGCTACAGATTTTGTGCGCTGAGCTGAGATTCTCCGGACTCAGGCTTGAGTTAGGAGTAGAACGGAGCACTTATGGGTTACACCTGTGTGCTGTGATGTTGATCCGTCGACTAAACAAACAAGCTTAAAAATCCAGAGCATCCATTGGTTGTGTTTTGCCAGGGCATGCTGGCATGTTGGGAAATGAGCAGGTGGACAGATTGACTGGGTCTGCATCGCTGGATGGGGTATTGGTGCATGATAAGGCAGATATGGTCAGGGACCTTTGGGATCATGTGAGTAGTGCGGAAGAACAGACAAATCATCACGGCTTGGAGAGAATGGTGCTGCAGGGAGTGACCAGAGAATCTGGCTGACACTCAGGACTTAGAGGAAAGGCCAGACGGACACATAATCAGACTTGCTGCCGATACCATTAGTAGTGGGACTCTTCCCTGGGGGAGATGTTGAAGATGGGGTGGAGGTGCAAATGTCCCAGTGCAGTGATGTCAGTTCTTGACCCAGTTCTACTCAGTAATCTTGACATTGGACACAGCAAATGTGAAAAGTAAAGGACCCGTTTCATGCTTTGAGGGGTTTTGAATATATGGTGCTGTCCTCATGTATTTTGTAGTTCTGCCACTCGATGGGATATGTTGTCTGTATCGTGCTGGTCGCTTTGATAAGAAATCCCCTGTTTACCCATTTTGAGCTGGGTCGGTCGGGGGGGAGCCCAGTTCAGTGAAATAAAGTTCCCCTACAACAGAAAGCCATACATGATATATATGACAGCATGGAATGAGGGCAGGGGGACTAGATCAGGGTTGGTGTGATGTGTCTTGGGGCCAGGGGAACATGATCTCAAGGTCTGTGGAATGAGGGTGGGGGGGGGGTGTGCCACACTAAGGTTAGGGTGATGTATCATGAGGTCAAGGGGATAAGGTTAATGTGATATATCATGTGATTATGGGAGCAAGCTCGAGGTTAAAGTGAATAGGGGAATAGGAATAGAGGTTAGTGTGAAATGGCTTGGGTGCAGGGATGAGCAGACAAGATCAAGGTTAATGTGATATGACATGGGTGCAGGGTTGAGCAGACAAGACCAAGGTTAATGTGATATGACGTGGGTCTAGGGTTGAGCAGACAAGATCAAGGTTAATGTGATATGACATGGGTGCAGGGATGAGCAGACAAGACCAAGGTTAATGTGATATGACATGGGCGCAGGGTCGAGCAGACAAGACCAAGGTTAATGTGATATGATGTGGGTGCAGGGATGAGCAGACAAGACCAAAGTTAATATGATATGACATGGGTGCAGGGTCGAGCAGACAAGACCAAGGTTAATGTGATATGACGTGGGTGCAGGGTCGAGCAGACAAGACCAAGGTTAATGTGATATGACATAGGCGCAGGGATGAGCAGACAAGACCAAGGTTAATGTGATATGACATAGGCGCAGGGATGAGCAGACAAGACCAAGGTTAATGTGATATGACATGGGTGCAGGATCGAACAGACAAGACCAAGGTTAATGTGATATGACATGGGTGCAGGGATGAGCAGACAAGACCAAGGTTAATGTGATATGACGGTGCAGGGATGAGCAGACAAGACCAAGGTTAATGTGATATGACGTGGGTCTAGGGATGAGCAGACAAGATCAAGGTTAATGTGATATGACATGGGTGCAGGGTCGAACAGACAAGACCAAGGTTAATGTGATATGACGTGGGTCTAGGGATGAGCAGACAAGATCAAGGTTAATGTGATATGACATGGGTGCAGGGATGAGCAGACAAGACCAAGGTTAATGTGATATGACGTGGGTGCAGGGATGAGCAGACAAGACCAAGGTTAATGTGATACGACATGGGCGCAGGGATGAGCAGACAAGACCAAGGTTAATGTGATATGACGTGGGTGCAGGGATGAGCAGACAAGACCAAGGTTAATGTGATATGACGTGGGTGCAGGGATAAGCAGACAAGACCAAGGTTAATGTGATATGACGGGCGCAGGATTGAGCAGACAAGACCAAGGTTAATGTGATATGACATGGGAGCAGGGATGAGCAGACAAGACCAAGGTTAATGTGATATGACATGGGTGCAGGATCGAACAGACAAGACCAAGGTTAATGTGATATGACATGGGCGCAGGGTTGAGCAGACAAGACCAAGGTTAATGTGATATGACGTGGGTCTAGGGTTGAGCAGACAAGATCAAGGTTAATGTGATATGACATGGGTGCAGGGATGAGCAGACAAGACCAAGGTTAATGTGATATGACATGAGTGCAGGATCAAGCAGACAAGGCCAAGGTTAATGTGATATGACATGGGTCTAGGGTTGAGCAGACAAGATCAAGGTTAATGTGATATGACATGGGTGCAGGGTTGAGCAGACAAGACCAAGGTTAATGTGATATGACATGGGCGCAGGGTTGAGCAGACAAGACCAAGGTTAATGTGATATGACGTAGGTCTAGGGTTGAGCAGACAAGATCAAGGTTAATGTGATATGACATGGGCGCAGGGTTGAGCAGACAAGACCAAGGTTAATGTGATGTGACGTGGGCGCAGGGTTGAGCAGACAAGACCAAGGTTAATGTGATATGACATGGGCGCAGGGTTGAGCAGACAAGACCAAGGTTAATGTGATATGATGTGGGTCTAGGGATGAGCAGACAAGACCAAGGTTAATGTGATATGACATGGGCGCAAGGTTGAGCAGACAAGACCAAGGTTAATGTGATATGACATGAGTGCAGGATCGAGCAGACAAGACCAAGGTTAATGTGATATGACATGGGAGCAGGGATGAGCAGACAAGGCCAAGGTTAATGTGATACGACATGGGTCTAGGATTGAGCAGACAAGACCAAGGTTAATGTTATGTATAAGAGGAGCCGGAGAACCAGGCAAACAGTTAAATATCTGTCAGCTACAATCATACCACAGATGACATGTCATGAGGCTTGGAGGACCAGATTGAGGTCTGTGTAATGTTCTCTCCTCATGGGGGGGGGGGGGGGGTGTCTATATCATTGACAGGATACATCCGCTACCTGGCTATTGTGGAGACAACTTGCAAATGTTGTCTGGAATATTCACTAATTGCCTGCATTGGCTCTTCTGCTTGAGAATGATCTCTTCATTGTTTAAAGCTGCCAAATCATATTTATGAGAGCATTTTGTAAAATACAACAATTATGTTTGTACTTTTCAGAGAAGCAGAGGTTGCAAGTCAAGAAAATAGAACCATGGAATAGTGTGAAAGTGACATTCACTATCCCCAGAGCTGCTGCCATCCGGCTCAGGCAGCTAGCCCAGAATGGAAATGATGCACTCCGGCAGATGGGGGTTTTGTCTGTACAGATTCAAGGGGATTCCCAGATCTCGTTGACCATAGCTGGCCGCAATAATGAGCCGACCCAGTTGCTGTTACGTACTCCGCCAACATCCCAAGCTGGCAACTCATCATTGCCACCCTGCATGGTTGGTACAGACACAGGCGTCCAGAACTCTGAAGATTACGGATCGTCTCAAGGATCCAGCGGTGATGATCTCACCAGGAGGAACATTGTGAATTACCTGAGGCAAGGAGCTGGCTTGCGGCAAAATACCATCTTCGATACTATTTTAGGACCAGTAACTTCATCTGTTCCGATGCTTGGGTTTGATCTGGATCTCCCTCAGCCGTTGGACTCAGTAGCTGGTCCTTCGGGAAGCAATACTGTATTTAGACCCAACAGTATTGCCACCACATCCTTGCAGAATTCAGTGCTTAAAGGACCTCATCTCAACAGCAGCTTTCCTTTTGCAAAGACTCCTGGAGCTTTTCATCCGCCAGTCCCTAGGCATTCTTCCTGTGCCGGTCAGGGCTCAGCTACTAACTCCACACATCATATACAGTCAGGAAACAGCAGCTCTGGCAGGCTGCTGGGATCACTAGGGCACGATACGCCGAGCACCCAACAAAATCTGTCCAGCCCTTCACCTAGTGCCCACATGTTTCAACACAACACAAACACTTTCAATCCTGTGGATACTTTAAGACTTTCACCAGCGGCCTCCAGCGCAAATTTGAATGCTCTGCCGCTTCATCTTCCCCCATCTTCTCCAACATCCAGCTTCATGATAGACCTGCCGCCCCCTCCTCCGTACCCCAGTACCAGTAGTGCGAACAGGCAAGGAAAACCAGTGACTTCCTCCAGCCCGCTATTGGTCAACCTGCTTCAGACAGATCCGCTCACAGCTACTGTCGGCCTGGCCAGCGGTAACCCCAATAAACCCCTGACTGCTGGGGATTTAAACAGCAGCTCTCCGTCTAAGAAAAGACGTTCAAAGAAGCAGAAAGATGGGCTTATGAAATCATATTTGTTGAATGACAATGCCACCAGCAGCAGGTCTGGTGTTTACCCGTGGCTGTTTGCACCAGATGTGAGTGTTGATCATAGTAGCAGCAGAGTGCCAGAAAACACGGCCACCGCGATTGATTTCATGCCGTCTAGGACGGACATCCATGCTGCCAGCCATATACCAGATTCCTTCTTAATGAAACCTCTTCCAGACAGCAAACCTTCGTTTTTATTAGACCGTCCGGGTAGTGAGGGCCACATTGGTAGTCCTTCAGATGAGTTTAGTTCAGACTTCAGTAGTAGAAGTGCAATAGGAGCTGGATATAGCAGTTCAAACATTTCCGATTCAAACGGACAGGAACCATTCCTTAAAGATTTAGACCCATTCAGTTTGGAAATAGCAGCAGGAAAGATC
Organism: Cepaea nemoralis; assembly: GCA_014155875.1. Taxonomy (NCBI): domain Eukaryota; kingdom Metazoa; phylum Mollusca; class Gastropoda; order Stylommatophora; family Helicidae; genus Cepaea; species Cepaea nemoralis. Next base: position 195,484 of record JACEFZ010027402.1, read on the forward strand.
ATTAACCCATACACGGGACATTTAGAGCCTCGCGACAGTGTTGTTGACAATGTGCAGGTTAGGGTCCGTGATCAGTCTAGCTATTCCCAGAGGGATAATTTTGCAACTCAGATGCTTGCTCGGAAAGCCAAAGAGTTGAAAAGTCATGAAAACAGTGTGCCTAATTCATCTTCTCATGTGTTGGATGTTCATGTTATGAAAACAGCTATTTCCATACATAATAGTGTTTCCACTTCTACTGCTGCTGCTGCTCTTCGCTCAGGTGGTCCATTACAGGCATCTAATGATCAGTTGACATCTTCTGTTCCCACGCATCATCAGAATTCAGTTGGGGACGGTTCAGTCAGGGAAACCAGAGACAGTTCTCTGTCATCCAGTATCTATGCATTGACCACAAAGCCATGGCAGGAGGTTGGGGGCACCAGTGATGTAGGTTTCAAAGTGTCATCAAGTACGGTGTTTAGCTCGTCACCTAGGAAAGTGTCTTCATCCATGAGCAACACTATTCATAAGAATTTCATGCCTGCGTCTGTTCCACTCAATGGGCCTTTAGGTGGAGGGCAGGTGTTGAAACATAACCCATCTCAGCACCACCGCCATCTTGTTCGTCCTCGTCATCGTCTGCAGGAATACGACCCCCCCAAGGATCTGTGATTTATTCCAGCGCGTCTGTGTCTTCATCTTTACCCTTTCCAGTTTCCCAGCAGCCATTTGTAGCCCAGACACAGAGTCAGTCGTCATTGGCTGCAACAGCCGCCACTCATGCCACGCCTGCTTCAAAGTTACAGAATTCGCTACCGAGTACTTCTGTATCCTCATCAAATTCACTGACCTCTCGTTTGGGCTCAGCGTCGTTTTCTTCGTCTCAGCCCTCTCATGTGCAGGTAACAAACAGGATGAAACTAGTTGACACCAGCCATTTCCCATCAAACCAGCATAGCCAGGCAGCAAGCTCTGAAACGGTTACGGGCAGTGTAACCCCTTCAACCAACCAAATTTTGCTCAATTCTTTGCCAGATAAACACACAGACTCTCAGAATGGTACCAGTAGCCCTCCTGACAACAAGACATCGTCTGAAGGGGATGAAAACTCCAACCATAGTGTATTAATTACCGATACTCTACCAGAACATTCAGGAACGGCTGTTCTTCTAGAGCATTCTGGTGTGAAAGCTGAAAATCATGACTCGGGCATTGGCAGTTCATCAGAGAGATCTGATGATACTCCATCCGAGCCTGGTGATAATGAGTTCCGTTCTGGGCAGTCTGGTGCCGAAGGGGAAGATAGCGGCAAAGCTTCTTTACAGAAGCCGATTAATTGCAAACTTGAATCAAAAGTGAATTCTAGCTCAAATACGATAACCGTTGGGTACATGGTGAACCCCAGCGATAGTGCAGCACAGTCTAAGCTGACGCAGATCATGGATGTCAGCAAGAACAGCGTGGTTATTTCAACATCATCTTCGGCTTCGGACATTTCACATTTCTTCCATACTCATGTCATGTCATTGGATAAACAGGCTGGAATCCTGGGTGCTGGTACGCAGGCATCTTCTGTGAGGATGGGAGTGGAGGACAGCAAGGGACAGTCCAATCCCAGCTTACCTGGCAGAGTGCGGGAGAATGGTCAGAGTCCTGAAGATGTGGTAAGTCTCTGGACCTAATTTGTGAAAACATGACTTATAAAGTGTAAATCATGAGGATTGATGAAAGAAAAACGTGCAGAAAACATTGCTTCTTCTTCTTCTTCTTCTTCTTCTTCTTCTTCTTCTTCTTCTTCTTCTTCTTCTTCTTCTTCTTCTTCTTCTTCTTCTTCTTCTTCTTCTTCTTCTTCTTCTGTTTACCTAAGTGATGTGTTGAAGGGAAATGTAAAGGTCTCTTGTGTGCTCTTTCTAATACACTTTGTAGGTTGGTCTTCATTTCTCTAAGCATCTTTTATATGGTCTTCCTCTTGTTCTGTATCCATCATATTTCTTCAATGTGGCTGTTTGTGGTAGAAAGTACCGAGGCATTCTTGTGAGGTGGTCAAACCATTGGGGGGAGGGGGCTCGCTGACATTGAGCTCAAGCATAGTCCAGACACACTACTAGTATTGCTGGACTGAATTTTGTGTGCGGACTAGCTTCCCTATTAACAGTGTCCCTCACCAACAGGCGAACCCACTCCGACTTCAGAGGTACTTTGTAATTTACGTTCCCAAGTCAAGGACGACAGGTCAGCAATTTAGTTCAACTGTCCGATGTAGGGGTTGAATCCCTTACCTCGGCATCAGCACACCAGATGATGTTTAAGAACATATGTTCTTATCCATTTGCCTAGGCTGACCTGCTCCAAACCATTTAAACAACAGGTTTCAGACCTCATGACCATCATGTGGTCATGTTTCGCCATCTTACATGATCATCAGAATTATGGATCAGCTCTGTGTTCTTGTCTCGACCATGCCATGTGGTCAGGCCATCCAGATATTTACTTCTCTGCCTTCCTCTTGTTCTTTTCCCTTTAATCTTGCCAGTTGTCACCAAGTTCTCAGGTTTATTTCTTATGTGCCCAAACAAATTTAACTGTCTATGTCTAATTTCTCTAGTTGAGTTGAGTTGAGCTAAGAACCGACATCACTGCACTCAGGACATTCCTATATGCGCTCTATGCCCTAGTTCAACAGCCAGTGAAGAATCACACTATTAATTGTTCCCACCGCTATCTGATTGAAAGTTCTCCTGGTCTTTCCTATCAGTTTTGAGATTCTACCAAAACCCCTGCCAATCCCCTGCAATCTCATCTTTTCGACATACGGGTTCTCAATCTGTTCCTCCACCTTCTCCACCTGGTCCCACAGGCGCACGACCACCTCTCCCATGTCCATAGGTAATCGACCACTAAGAGGTGCATTCCCTATCAGCCTGTTCATTCCCCCGCACTGCCGCATGGCCAGGGCAAACAAATCCATACAATTTTCACAATCTGTGACCTCTGAAGCGAGGTGAGCCATTCCACATGTAACATTCCTTTCTCCACTTTACTAAGCATACTCCTTGAGTCCATGATGAAGACAATGTGTGTTGCAGTCATCTCCTCTAACCAACAGAATGCCCCTGTGACTGCTTCCACCTCCATTCTCATGCTGGAGGTGTAGTCTCATATGCCATACTCTCCTTTTTCAAGAATCGTCCATTAACCTTCGCAATGAAACTCCAACCACTCTGTTTGTTTATCACCACTGACCCATCAATATAGATCACTATGTCACCTTGATGTGTATTACTCTGGATCAGCTGTTGCACCTCAAACTCAGTGCGGCCCACTGCCCATTATCTGCACTCACGACCCAGTGTTACTATAACATTGTGCCAGTCTGTCCTTCTGCCAGTACATCAACCCACTCTTTTTCACGATTGATGGTCTCTAGACCACATACCTGTCGTATAGAAAGTTCTGCCTGTGCCACCCTGGACCTGCCTCATCTTAGTCTATAACCCTTGAATATATCCATGGCTGCATGCAGCGGGTGATCACTGTCTGTGGCAACTCTCAGGTACCATTTGGCCTGAAGGACCCTATGCCTATCCACCATTGTTGGTAGTGCCAGGATATGCCTCATGCACATAATTGGTGTGTCCTTTGTGCACCCCAGAATCGCCAGCATGGCCACATTTTGTATGTGCTCCAGCCTTTCATAGCTGGCTCTTTGATACTGTCAGCAGCCCCAAACCTCAATGACAGAAATTATTAACTGCTGAAAGAGCCTGTAAAGCATCCTCTGCTCTACCCCGGTTGCTGGCATTTTCTTTAAAAGCATTAATTTCTCTATGAGCCTTTACCACCAAAGCCTCCATATGATCATCAACCCTTTACAGGGCAAAACTTCCATTTGCGGCTGATCGCTTAAATGAGCATATCGTCTTAAACCGCCAATTACTATTATGCATTGTAAAAACGCGATCTCTTGGCTTTTCAACACTTCCGATGGCTACTTTCGCTTTCGCTGAAAGCTTGACAACCTGGCCGCCATTTGTAAGTGCCTACTATGAATTTGAACGGACTTTTATGGACTTTTTTTTGATAGTTTTCGGGATTTTTACGCTTAGTTTTTCAAAATGGATTTCGGCGATTCTTCAAGTGATAGCCGAGATTTCACTAGGTTCAATTTAAGTGACATTAAAGGGCACGAAGTTGACTATTAATCGCAGCTAGATATCAGTGAAAAGCATTACTTTGCATTAGCAGTCGTGAGTCGGACTTTAAAGAAAGTGATTATGATTCTGAAAATGTGTTTGTAAATTGCCGTATAGATGACGGAAAATCACAAACAATATGCTGTATTTCGTAAATATTTGTGTTCATATATGGATTACCGACAACAATCACATGAGTAACATATTCTGCATGCTTTTCCCTTCATTGTGTTGTTTATTTAACTAAAATCGGTTGACTGTAACACCTTATTTGTGATGTTTTTACTAACGCAACCCAAAATTTTACCGAACCTGAAAAAATCTTGCCCGTTCAGGGCTAAAAAATGGACAAGCGTCTGCCCTGTAAAGGGTTAAAAGACATACACCTGTCGAAGGTGATACCCAAGTACTTCAATTTACTCTCTTGACTAAAAGGACATCCATTCAATATAATACATGGGACATCTGCCTTCACAATCCGGTTATCCAGGGAGTACCACACAACCGATGCCTTGTCTGGGTTTATAATGGCCCCTGCGTCCCTGCACCACTCTGTCACCCTGTTTACTGCCACCTGTAAATCTGCAGCCAAAACTTTCCTATCTCTGCCCTGTCTGTACACCAGCACATCATCTGCAAATGTCAAGATTCTACCAACACCTGGTGTCTCAATAGCTGTGACTCTAATCAGTTTACGGTTTTAATTTGCCTCATGAAGGACTTGCTCTTTGGTTTTTCTGCATGTTCATGGTATCCTTTACATTTTCCTCTGAAAGCACAATTCCACTGCCGTTAGATGTTTTTCAGCTTTTGTGTTCTATGTAACACTTCAACACTTATTTTCTCATTGCAATTGACATCTTTTTATTAGTCCGTATGTTTTCCATTTTGCTAAAGGCTACCTTTGCCATATCGATTCTTGTTCTAATTTCTTGAAGGCTCCTCCCATCAAATGTTATGACTGTCCCTTGATAGTTGTACCGATTCACTTGTTTAAGAATATTCCCATTTATCCTTATATTACATTGTGATATTTTTCTTTCTTTCTTAGAGACGACCAGAATCTCTGTCTTCTTACAGTTTAATTCTAACCCTAGTTGTTCATTGTCTGCAATCAGTGCCATATATTCTGTATATCTAATGTTATCGATGTTATGTTCCCCGATGGTGATTCCTCTCATGTCTTATAAATGTCTCAACATATGTTCACTGAATAGGGAAAAACAATCTGGAGACATTACACACCCCTCATGTCTGTTGTTATGATTTTGCGCTCGTTAAAACATTCATATTAAGTGTTTAACCTTTTACTGGGCAGACGTTTGCCTGTTTTGTAGCCCTAAACGCGCAAGAAGAATTTTGATGTGCGGTAAAATTTTGGGTTACGTTTGTAAAAATATCAAATATAAGTTGTTAGTCAACAGATTTTAGTCAAATAAACAGCAAAAGGAAGGGAAAAGCATGCAGAATATTTTACTCATGTGAATGATGCCACTAATCCACACATGAACACATATATTTACAAAATTCAACATATTGTTTGTGATTGTCAGTCATACTTAGAAGGATTAAATTTTTAATCCTATTCCAAGAGGTAGAGAAATCTAAACATGATTCACGAGCCAGCACTTTTTCCTTAGGAGCCAGCATATTAACTTTTAAAAAAAACCTGGGCTAAGAAAAACACAAATAAAACTCAAATAAAGCTACATATTTTGAAATGAGCCATTAAATTCTTTTTAATGGAGACCCAGTCAAAGATATCACGATATCACTTAAGTTATTCACATGTCTCAAGGGCTTTCAAGTACCTATCACTTGTTGCATCTTCCAATGGCCGAAAGAAAGAAATGTCTCCTTCACATTCCCTTTTCTGATAAAAAGAATATATAGTGTCAGCCCCTCATCATCAGATCTGTATGCATGTCCATCAAGTGAGATACTGACATATGAGCTTTCCTTTATTTCACATATCAAATCTTCACGAAGATATGAAGCAATGTTTGAAATAAATTCTCTACACCTTTTTTCTCATTCACACACTTCTCTGAATCAGTCACGTTTAGCTTGGTTAACAATGGAGCCAAACCTTCAAGGTCGCTTTGGAGTATAATATTTGGCAATACAATGCCATGAAATATACATTCGTGTGTTACAGCATATTAGCATCCATTTTTAACGCACTTTGCTGAGGGAGCACATTCGGGATTCTTCTTTGTACTTTCAGCCTCCTGACACTTGAAGTACGTATAGGATTTGTCGTGCTTTTAAGTTTCCAATTTAATTGGTCCCAGACATCCTAATACATTTTTCAAATTTTGGTCCGCGGTTTTGGTGGGAAACTTACTGCTCAGTTTGCAATTTCTTCATCATAGTGTAACCATGGTAGTATTTCCAGCCACGAATGCTGAAATTGACTGATGGAATTTAGAAACACTATCTTCAATGTAACGCCATCAATTACAGCAGTGGCACTACATCAAAGATGATCTGATGCTGAGAGCAAGAGAACGCCCGAAAAGAAAATAGATTGACACCATCAAGGATATTGTACAATCACACAGAACAACACTATTTAATGCCTACCATCAGGCATTGGAACGTCAACTATTCCTCCCTATGACGCTTGACAATGTTGGGTTTTTCGTTTTCAACTCGACACATTTCAGTTTACACTGATCATTATCATTTTAAAATTTGCAAACAGCGCTTGGATTGGCTGGGATCCCGTCTTCATTCTTTTATCTATTGCTTCATGGTGCTTTTTTCGGCCGGCTTAAAATAAATCTGTAAGAGCACACTGTTTCTTTACTTACATTGGTCAGTTTGTCCTGTTTATTGTCTACAATTTGTCCTGTTTATTGTCTACAATTTGTCCTGTTTATTGTCTACAATTTGTCCTGTCTATTGTCTACAATTTGTTCTGTCTATTGTCTACAATTTAAGTAAGTGTAAAACACAACATAGCTCCATGCAAACATTGATGACACATGGTGTGTGCGTGACATATCAGTACATGCTAGAGCCGCTATCGGGAACTCGATTGCTAACTCTGCCGTCCGAGTTACAGGACCCTTACGTTAAGTAACATACCACTGCAGAAATCACAAGACAGCATACCATGGTGCAGACATCTATAATGATATGTAAACTATTCTGATTTCACAATCCACTGAAACTTAGACATATATGGTACTCATTTTAAAAACAAGTAGTGGACATGTCTAATAGGGGACTTGAAATATTATAAAATATATTTCTACAACTGAATTTGAAAACTCAGGCGCCAGGTAATATTCCCAGACCAGGTGCCTGGATTTTTTTAACCCCTGCCTATTCTCAATGACTTTCAGATAACTTGTACTAGTCACATCATCTGACCAGGTCTGTTCATCATTATTCGGGTCCCTTCTGATGAATCCCCAGGACATTGGGTTGGAGTCTGTTGACAATGGGAAACCTCACACCTATGGAGTCAACACTACCAACCCAGGTTTCTTCTTCTGCGTTCATCCGGAGTTTTTTTGTGTGGATGTGATTGCATTGTGCCTGTTTACAGCAGAGCTGCGTTCTTGCGCCGTTAGGCCGACACATCCGACTTCTGCGGGCATTTGTTGACCGGGTTAACCTTCCCGGGGGTTTCTTATGATGTTTGACTCTCACTGTTGTGGTGTTATCTCCCATCCTAGCTGGCCCATATAGAACAGCCAAAGACATCCTGGTCAGCCCTCAAGGGAAGGCAGGGGCAGACCATGGGCATTCCCCACCATCCAAGGAGGCTTCCATACTTGCAGAGCCAACACACAGCGCTCTTGTACTGGGCTCACCCAAGGAATCGTCACGTCCTGCACATGGCTGCTTAGCCTCACTTCCGTATATTGGGCCTTCCGTTCACCTTAGGTTGTTCTTCCAGAAACCAGAAGAATGCAGTGTGCAGATGACATCCACACAGTGAGCTTTCGATTCGGACTTTCCGCGCAATGGATTTGCTATCTGAGCAATATTCCATTTCGTGCCACTAGGACACTTTTTCCACCTTTTCTGCTGCAGTTTTCAAAGCCTCTACCTCCGCTTTGAAGTTACTTGAAAATTTTCCAGTTGCCACTGACTGGGTTTTTATCACTCCATTTTTTAAATTAAGGAGAATTCCTCCTCTTCCATTTTTAATTGAATCTTTGGCTGATCCATCTGTATATGCATGGGTCCAATTGCTGCTTGGGTAATGTTCTTTTATGTAGTTGAGGGTTATTTTTCTTCTTTCAGTTTCATTCTGAGTGTTCTTTTTCTCAATACCAGGAATGTTTTCTATCATCTCAGGCAGTTGCTGCTCTCTCCAAGCTGGGAAGTTGTGTGCATTGTAAATGGGCTTGACTATTGATATGTTAAGTATGGGATCTGCCCTAATCTTTCATTTTGCAGTTTCTACAAAGTTGCTACGCTACAGTCTTCCTTTTCCAAAACCATTAAACCTGTTATACATAGGGTGGTCTGTCAATCTTCTAAATTTTTCTGCTTGTTGCTGGGCTCTGCTCTCTCTTCTATCCTGCATTGGTTGTAAACAAGTGATCTTTTCTAGTTCATTAATAGGCGTTGTCTTCAGGCTTCCTGTTATGATTCGCATTCCTTGGTTTTGGACTCTACTTATTTTGTTAAAGTTTGACTTAGCTGCTGTTGCCCAAGCTGCAATGCCATATTCCAGTACTGGCCTCACCCGTCCAGTATATAACTTCTTGAGAACTTTCTCATCTGCTCCCCACGTTGTACCAGCAAGCTTTTTCATGATTGCCATTCTCTGCCTTGCTCTTGTTCGATTTTTCTCAACCTATGTCTTCCATGTCAGGCGACGATCAAAGCTGACTCCTAGATAGTTTGGATTTTCTTCATGGCGCAATATTTTTCCATTCAATACCAGCTTAGATTGCTGAGTTTTATTTGAGAGGGAGAACACTATGCATGATGTTTTCTCCTCACTTATCTTCACTAGCCATGATTTTGACCAGTCCTCTAGCGCTAATAAGGCTTGCTGTATTCTGCTGTTAGCTGTACCAATATATTCTTCAGATGTCCATATGGCTAGGTCATCTGCAAAGGAGGATGTGTGTACTCTGGCTGGAAAATTTTCTGTGATGTCATTTATATATGCTTGGAATAATGTTGGTGAAAGAACTCCTCCTTGGGGGACACCTTGCTCCAACAGCATCATTTTGCTTGTTTGTCCTTGTACTTTTGTCCTGGCAGTTCTGTTCTCAAGGTAGTGGCTGATCCATTTATACATTTTTCCACAAACATGCATTTTTTGCAGTTTTACTTTCAGTCCTTCCTTCCATACTTTATCAAATGCTTTTTCTAAATCTATCCAGACTGCTAGTGTGTGCTTTTTCTCTTGGAAGGCATCCTCTATTTCCTGAGCTATATAGGTTATTTGATCTTCAGTGGATCTGTACTTTCTGAATCCTGCTTGGTGTGGTGGTAAAGAGTTTGTTTTCTTCCAGATGCCATGTTAGCCTGCCATTGATAATGCGTTCCATTAATTTTCCTGCACAGCTAAGTAGACTGATAGGTCGCTAGCCATTTGGTTCTTCCAGGTCTTTTCCTTTCTTTGGGACTGGTATTAGTATAGCTTCCTTCCATGCCTGTGGGACTATTCCTCTCTTCCAGCTGTTATTTAGGACTGCTAGTAGTTTCTTCTTTGCCTTGGTGCCTAGTCCTATTAGCATTTAATTTGTGATTCCATCCTTTCCTGGTGATTTCTTCTTTTTTAGGGTATTCATTGCCTGTTCCATTTCTTCCATTGTTAGATTTGCCATCATATATTCTGCTGCTGTCTCTGTATTTCTATGATGTATCTGTTTGTCTTTGATTGCTTTCTTCTGTTCGGTTGTAATATCAATGTGGTTTGCATTTGCATAGTGTTCCATTAGTGCATTTGCAGCCTTTTTTCCTGTAAGCAAGGCATTTCCTTGTTTAATTGTTATTTGTTTGTTTCTAGGTCCTTAATTGTTCATGGCTTTCACTAGTTTCCATAGTTTGTTTCCATCCCTGTCAAAATTCAGGTTTTCTGTTTTTTCCCTCCAACAATCTCTTGTTGTTTGATTTACTGTTCTTTTATATTTTGCTGAGATGGCTTTGAGAGAGATGTTAGCTTCAATTGTTTGTTCTCTCTCTGCTGTCTTCCTGGCATCTTCAACTTTGTCCTCCAAACTTTGTAGTTCTTCAGTCCAGTATGGTTTGTAATTTTTCCTCGCTCCTTTTGGGATGGACTCAGTGGCTGCCTGTATTATCGCTCTGTTTAGACTTTCCACCATTTGCTTTATGTTTCCATATCGTGTATTTATGTTTTCACAATATTTGTCTGTTAGTATGGCAAATCTGTCCCAATCTGCTCGTTTGTAATTCCAGCGGGGCAAGGGCTTTTGCTCCTGTGGAACATACTCCATATTCATTACAAGCTTGATTGGTCTGTGTTCACTACCTGCTAATTGGTCCAGCACATGGCGATCGATTTTGTGGAGGATATCTCCTGTGCAGAAAGCTAAGTCTGGAGTAGAAGTAGTAAGCCATCTTCTGGAGTAGAAGCTTGGTGTGTCATCCGCTTTGTTGAGTAGATGGAGATTTGAGTGTATTTCCCAGTCCTCCAATTCATCTCCTCTTTTGTCAGTATCTGGGTATCCCCATCTTTCTGAACGGCTATTAAAGTCTCAGACAATAATGCAGTTTGTGTCAGTTATTTTCATGTTTGAGAGTGTAAGGTCCTTATCTGCTGGGCTATACAGATTGTAGATTCTTATTTTCACGTCCTTTATCATTATATCAACACCTATAATTTCCGTATGGTTGTCAGAGATCACAGATACTTCGCTGCAAGGTATTGTATTTCGTGTAAGTATTAGAACTCCTCCTTTGTGTCCTTCGCGGTCGAAACGTGTGGCCTGATATCCTCTGACTGAGAATTTGTGATTGGCGTTGAGGTGTGTCTCTTGAATGCATGCCACATCCATTCTATCTTTATGAAGACGCTGTGTTAGGGAGTCTTTCTTCTTGTAAACTCCTTCGGCATTCCACTGTAGTATGTTGAGTGTCCGGGGTATTTGGTCAATAGCTCTTAACTTACTCCTCTGTGCCTTGACTCCACAGCACAGGGGAAGGTGACCAACAGTAGTCATGGGTGGACCCCCTCGAGGCAGGGGGCCCGGCACTATCGCCGCCTTATGGGACTTCACGGGATTAGCACCATAACGATTAATTTTGATTTGTGACATCATGAATTAAGTTACGTTGCACTGCTTTGTCAGGCCTGTGGCTCAGTACATCCAATTTCGACAAGCATGTATTCGGGGTGCTTTCCCTAGCCTTTGACTGTCCCCAGTCTATCTACAAGGCAGCAGGTTTTACGTTGCACTGCTTTGTCAGGCCTGTGGCTCAGTACATCTGATTTCGACAAGCATGTATTCGGGGTGCTTTCCCTAGCCTTTGACTGTCCCCAGTCTATCTACAAGGCAGCAGGTTTTACGTTGCACTGCTTTGTCAGGCCTGTGGCTCAGTACATCCGATTTCGACAAGCATGTATTCGGGGTGCTTTCCCTAGCCTTTGACTGTCCCCAGTCTACCTACAAGGCAGCAGGTTTGTGTGTCTCTTCGTCTGGTCCCTCTCCCTTGACCTGTCCGACATGGGTGGCCCTACCAGTAGCTGTGCTACCGTCGGCATAGCTCTTGGGGTCATTGGGACGCACAAGCCCCTCTACCTCGTCACGGTGGACACACAGCAGAGGGGCAACCCAGGTTTAACCCCAGCCAGCCCGCATGTGCTGTGTGGAATCATGACCTGGGTGCCTCTCCACAGAAGTTCCAGTGCCAACCTTGCACACCCCTCTGGTTTCTCAGCCCAGAGAAGGGAAGGAGAGACATGCAACACAATCCCCTAGGTACTGGATTCGGAACAGAAATAAAAATGGGGAAGGGGTGTTACGTGAGATGATGGACTTCATTGCGCCGGGTTTGATCCCATATGGCTTGATAGCTTTCTGCAGGGCAGCCTGCCAAAAACATCGCACAAATAACAAAGTCTGTAATTTCAGCGATGAGGAGTCTCGGAAAAAATTCCAATCATGAACCGTATGATGGTGTCCAGAAACAAACCAACAATGTTCGGTGGCAGGCGGCTGAACCACTTCGCCCAGAGACCCCAGAGTCTTCCAGAGAACTCAGAACCCATCAGCCAACTGTAAGGAATCCCTGACTACCACCCAACACCAGCAATATTTCCCGTGAAGTAAACAGATTAGGCTCCGTAAACAGATAAGGTAAAGTAGTCCCAGTAAACAGATTAGTTGAGGTAGTCCATGTAAACAGATTATGTCAGGTAGTCTCAGTAAACAGATTAGATCAGGTAGTCCATGTAAACAGATTATGTCAGGTAGTCTCAGTAAACAGATTAGATCAGGTAGTCCATGTAAACATTAGATCAGGTAGTCCATGTAAACGGATTAGATCAGGTAGTCCATGTAAACAGATTAGATCAGGTAGTCCATGTAAACAGATTAGATCAGGTAGTCTCAGTAAACAGATTAGATCAGGTAGTCCATGTAAACAGATTATGTCAGGTAGTCTCAGTAAACAGATTAGATCAGGTAGTCCATGTAAACAGATTATGTCAGGTAGTCTCAGTAAACAGATTAGATCAGGTAGTCCATGTAAACAGATTATGTCAGGTAGTCTCAGTAAACAGATTAGATCAGGTAGTCCATGTAAACATTAGATCAGGTAGTCCATGTAAACATTAGATCAGGTAGTCTCAGTAAACAGATTAGATCAGGTAGTCCATGTAAACATTAGATCAGGTAGTCTCAGTAAACAGATTAGATCAGGTAGTCCATGTAAACAGATTAGATCAGGTAGTCCATGTAAACAGATTAGATCAGGTAGTCCATGTAAACATTAGATCAGGTAGTCTCAGTAAACAGATTAGATCAGGTAGTCCATGTAAACAGATTATGTCAGGTAGTCTCAGTAAACAGATTAGATCAGGTAGTCCATGTAAACAGATTATGTCAGGTAGTCTCAGTAAACAGATTAGATCAGGTAGTCCATGTAAACAGATTAGGTCAGGTAGTCCATGTAAACAGATTAGATCAGGTAGTCCATGTAAACAGATTAGATCAGGTAGTCCATGTAAACAGATTAGATCAGGTAGTCCATGTAAACAGATTAGATCAGGTAGTCTCAGTAAACAGATTAGATCAGGTAGTCCATGTAAACAGATTAGATCAGGTAGTCCATGTAAACAGATTAGATCAGGTAGTCCATGTAAACAGATTAGGTCAGGTAGTCCATGTAAACAGATTAGATCAGGTAGTCCATGTAAACAGATTAGATCAGGTAGTCCATGTAAACAGATTAGATCAGGTAGTCCATGTAAACAGATTAGATCAGGTAGTCCATGTAAACAGATTAGATCAGGTAGTCCATGTAAACAGATTAGATCAGGTAGTCCATGTAAACGGATTAGGTAATCTAGTCCTATAGCAAATACTACAATTAGGGTATGATATATTAGGCCTTCACATATCATAAGCCTTGACCTATGAGTTGGGATGGCCAGTTATCTTTAATTACCTTTCCTTCCTAGACAATTCTGAAAATTATTATCCATGTTTTATGAAGTTGAGTCCACCCCAGAGCTATACTAATTAGCAACAATTATGGGGGATGGAACTGGAACGACGGTCTTGGCCAGCAAGTGTGCTAACCACTATACCACAACATGACCAAAACAGATCTGCTATATTTTGCGAGACTAAAACTGGCAGTGTTTTGTTTCTCATCCATGGCAGCTTGCTCAGAGAGTATCGAGCTCAGTGTACATGAACTCATGCCTATTGGAGGCAGATATCATTGTGAAGTTATCTTGTGACAGACATATCTAGGCACACCTTTTGACATAGAGAAACAATCAAAGCTGAAACTTCGCAGACCAGGTGGTGAACTCATGCCTACTGGAGGCAGATATCCTTGTGTGGTTTATCTTGTGACATATCTAGGCACACCTTTTGACTTAGAGAAACAATCAAAGCTGAACCTTCACAGACCAGTTGGTGAACTCATGCCTACTGGCGGCAGATATCCTTGTGTGGTTTATCTTGTGACATATCTAGGCACACCTTTTGACTTAGAGAAACAATCAAAGCTGAAACTTCACAGACCAGTTGGTGAACTCATGCCTACTGGAGGCAGATATCCTTGTGTGGTTTATCTTGTGACATATCTAGGCACACCTTTTGACTTAGAGAAACAATCAAAGCTGAAACTTCACAGACCAGTTGGTGAACTCATGCCTACTGGAGGCAGATATCCTTGTGTGGTTTATCTTGTGACATATCTAGGCACACCTTTTAGACCAGTTGGTGAACTCATGCCTACTGGAGGCAGATATCCTTGTGTGGTTTATCTTGTGACATATCTAGGCACACCTTTTAGACCAGTTGGTGAACTCATGTCTACTGGAGGCAGATATCCTTGTGTGGTTTATCTTGTGACATATCTAGGCACACCATTTAGACCAGTTGGTGAACTCATGCCTACTGGAGGCAGATATCCTTGTGTGGTTTATCTTGTGACATATCTAGGCACGCCATTTAGACCAGTTGGTGAACTCAAAAAGAAGGCTATGATCAGGATGACATGTGATGTCCCTGCCCTTGGGACTAGCTGATAAGTGCTCCGTCTTTCCCAGTAGAAGAGGCAGGGTATGAAGCTGATTGTCTCAGTTTCAAGCTGATCTTGAAACCATTTGTGGTCATGTCCAACAGTTGCAGACTCAATTGCCCGCTCCGATTCATCAAGAGATATCTCCATGCACCAAACTGTCATGTATTGCCCACAGTATATCCCCACCGTCTATCTTTGGTGTGGCTTCTTTTAGAACCAGCATATACTCTCTTTAATGTTCCTGGCACCTCCACATGACCTGGGTATGAGTAGAGAATTATCAGACTCTGGCGCCTGGAATTGTTTACCTGGTGTCTGCATTATCAAGTTCAGTTCTAAACATAATTTAATAATGTTTTGATTTAATTTTTAGGAATTTCCATAACTTTATATTTTTAAAAACCACAAGTAAAGTGTAGACTTTTGTTGTTTGTATGTTTTCTGTATACCTTGTGTGATTTTCTTAGCTCGTATTTACGAAAAATTTGCAGGCTTCTGAGAAAAGGGGGCTGACTCTGAATTAGTTTTTATGTCTGCAGAGGAAAGGCCAGATGGACACATGATCAGTCTACAGCTGGTACCTTGAGTATTGGGACTCTTCGCTGTTGTAGAAGACGAGCAAGGAGCACTTGTGGGAATGTCCCAAGTGTTGTGTTTTCTGTTCTTGACATAGTCAACTTAGGTTAACTCTTGTCTGGGTAATAGATCCACACAGATTTCCTAAAGGTTTGATGCTCCACAAGTGGCAGCCACCCATGCCACAGTCATCCATTCTGAACTTTCTGAAAAGTGCAGTGAATCAAAAACAATAACCACCTGTGTGAATTCAGCATTTCCTTGCTGCAGTAGCAGCCTCGGGCTCCACTCTCATACTGAACATTATTATTTGATAGTTCTGTTCTGCTTGGTTGTGACTATGCCTCTCACTAGGTAAGAGATCTCATTCTGGTGTTTGGCCTCACAAACCTCAGCATAGTTCCTGGACAACATAGGGATGGGCAGACGATCCGTTAATATTTTGGAGAGCTAATTGTCTCCATACATGGCACTTATTGTATTTCCCCCATGTTTGGACTCAGAGAACCCCGTTTTGTCTCCCAGCTACCGAGTTGAGTTCTTGAGCTGTGAATTTAATTCAGAATATGTTTTGTTTGTGTCATCAGTGATTGCTTGTGAAATGCAAATTTTGACAATTGTGTCCGATTTGTTTGCCGTCATGCTGGGCGTACATCTTATGCAATAATTGTGTGTGTGCAGGCTGCTTGGTGGTCATCAAACAGCGGTCTCCTTTGACAATGAACTGCATATTCACATGAACTGCTGCCTGTTGTTGGTGCTCCAGCGATTTGGTATTGTTGAAGTCGTTGCTTCCTTTATATCACTTGAGACAAATGATGGCATTTTGTGTGGTCTTTGCTGGCACAGAAATGGAGTAATTATGGACAACCCATTATTATTAAGTTGACTTGTTTGCGTCCTCTTAAATACTACCCTGGCATTAGAATTCTATTACATTATAAATGTCCATGTCTGCCGTCCCATTGCATCACTGCCTGCACTCCTGTATTGTGTGGTGATCAGCTGATGGTGGTGTAGCTCCTGAAACTGCCAACATGTATCCATTCTACAAGAGCAAGTCATTAAGTAACAGGAATTTTATTATTACAAGGTGCATACAGAAAGTAATGCACCACATCATTTGTCTCAGATAGACGCATGAAATTTTGCACAACTCAAATATGGCCTATGACTATTGTGTGTACCACATTGCAACCCAACCGGCCAAATAATATGGCTGCCCTAAACCATTGAAATGGAGCATGTTAACAACTTGCGTTATAAGCAGCGAATTGTAATAGAATTTCTCGTTGCAGAAAAGGAAACTTGCGAACAATTCACAAGCGTCTATGTGTTACGTATGGAAGTTTTCTAGTCGACAGGAGTACAGTCATTCGTTGGGTTCAGAGAATCAAAGAATCAGGAATTGGAGATACGGAGCTGCTTGATCAGCACAGCCACCAACACAGAAATGTTGAAATGTGCTGAGGGCATTGTTCTTACTGATAGGTGAATCACTACTCAACAATTGACCACACAGGTGTGACATTCAGCAATGGTAGTGCAAATGCAGTTATACAAACTCAGATTTTCTAAGGTTTGTGCAAGATGGATTCCTCAGAGTCTCACAAATGACCACCGATGGCAAAAGGAAAGCAATTTCTTGTGAATTGATGGAGCATTACAATGTTGATGGGGAGAACTTTTTGGCTAAGATCATTACACGTGACGAAACCAGGGCACATCATTTTGAACCTGAGACAAAAAGACAGTCAGTGGAGTGGCATCATTTGCTATCACCACACAGAAAACAATTCAAGACAACTCCTTCAGCTGGAAAGGTCATGATGACTGTCGTTTGGGACATTGAAGGTGTGATTCTTGAGGATTTTATGCCAAGAGGAAAGGCAGTCAATTCACAAGCTTACATTAAGACATTGAACACACTTAACATTTTCACAGTTTAGCTTTACAAGAATCCAGCAGACACTTCATGACAATACGTACACTCACACATCTAGCAACACAGGAAGCAATCACCAAATTGGGTTGGGCAGTACTGTCCCATCCATCCTATAGTCCCGATTTGGCACCCTCTGATTTTTATCTATGTGGTATACTTAATGTAGATGCACTCCGTGGGACAAGGTTTGAAGATGATGAAGGAGTGATTCTTGCAGCAAAGAAATGGCTACATGATCAAGACACAATCTGGTATGGGCTAGAAATACATGGTCTTGTTTTGCACTGGTATAAAGCCGAACAAGTTGATGGGGATTATGTTGAATAATACCGATGTTTACACAACATATCAATGTATATTGTGTCTACATTTAATGGTTAGGTCATATTGACATATATACAGTGTGGAAACTGCCTTTGTTTTCTTGATCTGGTATTTATGCATTTATGTGTGTTTTATTTACATCTGTACCTGACATGTTTGCTTGTGATCACATAGGGGAACATATCCAGCGTGAAAATCAATGGTCCGTCGTCTCAGAGTAGCATTGAAAAGATGATCAAGGCAGTGAGTGATAAACAACATAAAAAAGTCAGGGCATCACCTAAGCAGAACAGCAAGAAAGGTAACGATTTGTATTAAACTTTTAGTGAACAAAGGTAAAGACTTGCATTAAATCTTTAGTGAAGAAAAGTACAGATTTGCTTCAAACCTTTATTGAAGAAAGGTAAAGATTTGCATTAAACCTTTAGTGACTAGGTAAGATATTTCACACAATATGTCGCTGGGTCCGTACTAGAATCTTATGAACAGAACCATCAGTATTGGGACTCTTTGCTGGTTGTTGAAGATGACGGACACAACACATATGAGAATGTCCTGAGTGCTGTGATGTCAGTTCTTGACTCAACTCTTATGGACAGAATGCAGTTCAATACCAGTTCTTGAACATATGGGGTCTGTCAGATCAGTTGCCATCTTCTCAACAAAGATTACCTTGATGTCCAGCATCCTTAAAATATGTAATATTTTAATGTTAGGTAACTAAGTTTGGGAAGCCGCAGTGGTTGTGAGGCTAGCGTTCTTGTCTGCTGACCCTGGGGTCATACATTTGAATCCCCATCGAGGCATGGATTTTCCAACAATTGACGTGACCCTGCCTAAAATAGGTACCAGAAAATGTTATAGGAATTAAAGGCGACCGGCTTTAAATTTATCATATCACTAATTGAGTGCCGATTTTCTAGTTTAGTCTTTGGGTTTATACAAATAATGAGGGGCTAGCACCATAAACGCTAATACACCTACAGGCTTGGAAAACAGTCCTTGATTCTTTTAACTGAATAGTTCATGACTAGTGGCGACTTTCTGTCAGCTCTGGACCCACTTGAAAGGCCACATTTGAAACCCAAAAGTATTCAACAAAATGGTTAGTAAAATTAACTTTTTATTATACTAAGGTACACTTAACAATGTAAATTCATTCAGTGCAGTATTGGTTTCTATTCTGTTTTGTTTACCACAGTTTCATAGTTTCCTTTTTAATATGTTGTTTGTTAAATAATAGGTATTTTTACTGGATACTTTATTTATTAGAAAACCAATTAAAAGGTTAACCGTTTTGAAATTGAATGGGGACAGGCTATAAAAGGTGTGCCATTGACCTGGGAAGTGGTGAATGAATATGTATAGAGGGCTATACAGGTTGACGAGAGTTTGATTGAGTTGAGGTGGTTTGAAAACTGATTGTTGCCGTTAGTAGCTTGGTGTCTTCCATCTAGATACTGTATGACTTGTTGACAAGTGTTTTCTAATGTGATTCTAGAATCTGGCAATGCTGTGTGGAGTAATATAGTTAAATCTAGCTAGCGTTTAATTCTATGGAAGTAATGTTGTTGAATGTAACATTTAGTTGTGGGGAAGTAGAATTATTAAATCTAGCGTATAGGTCTGTGGAAGTAATGTTGTTACATCTAGCAATTAGCAGTTTGGAAGTACTTTTGTTGAATGAAGCATTTAGTTGTATGGGAGTAATATTGTTGAATGTAGCATTTAGTTGTGGGGATATAATATTGTTGAATGTAGTAATGTATTGAGTTGTGGGGAAGTAATATTGTTGAATGTAGTATTTTGTGGTGGTGAAGTAATATTGTTGAATGTAGTATTGAGTTGTGGTGAAGTATTATTGTTTAATGTAGTATTAAATTGTGGTGAAGTAATATTGTTGAATGTAGCATTGAGTTGTGGTGAAGTAATATTGTTGAATGTAGTATTGAGTTGTGGTGAAGTAATATTGTTAAATGTAGTGTTATGTTGTGCTAATCTCGCAGTTAGTTAGTTGTAGGGAAGTAATATTATTGTGTGTAGATTTCATTGTATGGAAGTACTATTGTTAAATCTAGCAGTTGTATTGAAGTAATATTGTTAAATCTAGCAGTTGTATGGAAGTAATATAGTTAAATCTAGCAGTTAGTTGTATTGAAATAATATTTTTAAATCTAACAGTTAGTTGTATGGAAGCATATTTTGTTGCTGTGTGCAGCATTGAGTTGTATGGAAGTATTATTGTTGAATGTAGCATTTAGTTGTATGGAAGTAATGTTCTAGAACTTTCTTGTTACAGAATGGGTTACGTCCTTGTGTTACAAAACTTTACAAGAAAGATATGTTGAGCTTCAGCAAGGAAACAGCAAATGTAAACTCACAAACTAACAAAGACACCAGGCCACTGAAAAGAAATCATAGCAACACAAATTCCATTAGTGGATGAACAGAAACAAATATATTTTAAAGTGTAGACAATTGTATAAATAAATGCCAAAGAGAAGTTAGAAAAATGTAGTAAATTGTGCCAGATGTGTCCGATGATTAGCTTTTGGCAAATGTTGACAGGGACAGCGCAAATAAACACATGTATAATAGAAAGCTTTGGAGATATGGTTTTAATAGAAGTATGCTGAAAATACCTGCCAAAATGAGCAGTCTGAATATTTTCAGGGGGAAGGGGGAGGCACTAAGTCGCAAAGACAACCTATTACAAACATCGAGAAGGGGCAGTCTTCTTTGTTTGGCCATATGAGAAGACAAACACTGGAAAATGTGACAACTGGATAGATTTGTAGACAGAGGGATAGAGGAAGACAGCAAGAGAACATGCTTGTCGGTCTTGTGTTGTGGCATGGAAGGGAGTCCGCACACAAACCGATATATGCCTTTGGAGATCACAAGATGTGGAGAGGCATGATCACGCTAGTTGGCAAGGCACTTGATGATGATGATAATAGAGCATTTATATGAGAAAACATGTTAGAGTTGAGTGGTTGGAGTTTAAGTGCCTACATCTGACTCAACACAGTATTGATGCTAGCGTTTTTATCAAGATCCATTGTACAATTCCTCTGAATTTCTTTAGTAGTGGGATCACATTCTTTGCCTTCTCCGAGTGAGAAAAAGGAAGTCCCATATACACATTAAACATTCCATGGCAGTTGAACATTGCAAAGAGTAGACTATAAGGCCATTGTTCTGGCAAAATTGTTAGGGGAAAAACTATCTACCAGTAGATTGAGCTCAGAATCATGGGTAGAATCTGGCTAGAAGCCACTGACCTCTAGAGAGCTGCATGAGTAAGTTTGAGGCACTCCTAGGAAAAGAGGAATAAAGAAGATGAAGAAGATAACAGCCTGGTTTAAAGCTGCTGTCCAGATAATTTCACCTGGCAAGTTAGTTAAGCAGTGGGATGGGGTAGATGAAGTTTAGATAAATTACATTTATGTGCAGTATAAATTTACGTGAAATATTTCCCCATTCAAGAAATTTTAATGTCTTTTGTATCGTTTGTAGGATTGATGGATGTTCCAACTGAACATCAGAAACCGCAGGCGGAGGTCTTGGAGAAAATGAGCAAGTTGCATCAGTATGCTGAATCTACTAAAGAAACCTCAAATGTGTCAGTGAAAACAAACAACTCTGAGAAAGCTGACTCCCCGGATGCCTTATCTCAGCGATTAAACAGTTCAGAGGACAGACCCGATCAGATCATCTTTGACATGGAGGAGCTGGTCAATGGGAGGAGCACTGGGTTAGGAAGTAGCGGCGTGGAGAGCCGAGGCGGCAGTAACATCACGTCGATTTATTCAAAACGTTCGTCGCCTGTCAATGTGAACATGTTGAACCACATTTATGCACCTGGTTTGCCGCTGCCTCGTCGGCTGACAGAATCAGTTCAAAGATTAGTCAAGCCATTGCCTGCTGCGGAAACCTCAGTTTCCTATTCGCAGATGCGGCCGTGCAAATCCCCAGGGTCTGGAGGGTCGCCCAGGGCAGGTTCTAGTGCCAGCTTCCAGTGCTCTTTGCGAATGTCGGGGGTTCGCTCTCCTGGTGCCAGCATGCCAAAGCTTATACCTAGTGATAAACACTCTCTTATCTCCGGTGGTTTGGATTTAGCTGGTCTCTCCAATCTACAGTGTGCGTCCACTGCTACTTCTGACCATACTGAATTGGTCAGTTATAAAAAGGGGTCGCAGCCATTAACTACGGATGTTTTATTGCAAGATACACACTGTTTTTCTTCAAGCCAGAACTCTCCTCCCAATCTACTACTAGATTCCAAGCCATATTCAAGTAAAATGCTGTCTCAGAGTTTTCCTCCGCATAAATCTAAAGACTTGAAGCCAAACAGTTCTCATGCGAACCACAGTTTGCTGTTGAGTCTGCAGTCAAATTCCTCTTTTAATGAGAAAAACCTTTCTTCCTCTGTACATAACACCCGCCACACTCAGTTGCCTAAAGCTAGAGCAGAGTGCTCACCATCTTCCTCGCAGGACAGCAGGCTTCATTTGTCAAACAGGTCACATCAAGACATCCTACAGAGTGGTCATCCATCATCTGTGTCAGACACCAGCCAGGCAAGGCTGGGTTCACAGCAGCCGTCAGCTGCTGACCTTACCCATTCCACTCTCAACAGTCATGTTGTAGAAAACTCAAGTGCTTACACTAGCCATTCCAACGCTGCCTCCCCAGTCATGCCCATCCTGCAGCTGGGCCAGGACTTGCCTGTGACTCCAACCTTGGCCTCGATTATGCCCAGCTTATCTAGTCAGTCCCTGTCCTCCATCAGCTCACCAAAAGAGATCTCGGCAGTTAGCATTGGCAGCAGTGTATCGTTATGTGGTACAACATTGTCAACTCAGAACAAACATGTGCCTTATTCTAATACACTTGGTTCTTCAGGCACAACTTCTAATGCTACAGCTAAATCTACACCCGTGTCTACATTCGTATCAACATTATCTCCAGTGTCGACTGCACCACTTGCAGTGGGGAAAACAGAGGACTCTCCAAACTACACTGCAGCGCCTCCCAGATTGCTTTCCACCTTGGAAATGTCCAATTTAAAACCGAAAAAGGTCAACATCAGCAATAACCCTTCACCATCGTCTAGAAGCGGCTCCAGTACTCCACTGTTCAGCCGAAATTTGTTTGAAAGTGTTTCAGGAACATTGACTCACGACAGTATTTCATTGAGTAAGTTGGAGCTGTCTTCAGACAGCAATTCTTTGGACTCAGCAGGGCACGGAACTCATCAGTTATCAGTGTACGGGACTGAAAGTCCCAGTGATTCCTTTGGTTCATTATCAGCGTCTCAGGAGTCTAAAGGAGACCAGCTGACGAAGAATCTGCGACAAAAGTCTACAGATGGTGGAGATAAAGAGTGGCAGCTGGCTTATCTCAGTCACCGAAAGCAGACTTGCTGAAGGTGATTGCTGCTTCGAAGCCTGTACAGACATCGCAGGAGGCACCCGTTTCTACCTTTCTGTCAACAGAAGTTGTCAATTTAGACTTCTCTTTGCCAACTCAGGCTTGTGATGTTCTTTCGTTAAACATTGGATCCAGTAAAAGCACCGCTGGAAGTGTCTTGAAAACTTCAGTATCAGAGAGTTTACAGGAATCTGCACATATAAAAACCAGCCAGCCTTCTTCTACCTCATCCTTGTCTTCTGTGGCCATTCATATTAGTTCAGGCATGTCTAGGACTTCAGACAACCTAGCAGATACCAAGATTTCAGCAACTGCTGGAAAAGAAGACGCCATTTCAAAGATGACCCCAGGTTTGTCCAACTCCAACTCCAGCATGCCTTTAGTTAAAGAACCAATTCTAGAAGTATTAGCTTCCGCGCTGGGGTCCTCTGTAAGAAAAACCAGCACATTCTCTCCGGGCAAGTCATTTGTAGAAAAACAGGTTCCTTCTTGTGAATCTGGCTTTGAATTTCACAGAGTAGAAGAGGACACTGCAACAGAAAACAAAATAGTTACAATACAGAGTGGCCCTCGTAGACCTCGAGACTTTAGTCACCGGCGGGCTAGTTTGGATCTGTCATCGTCGGACTCTTCATCGGCGCTGAGTTCAGACCCATTTACTAAAAGATTTGCCAGGAAGCGGAAATTTCCTCACGGTGATGATGTAATGGATGATGCTTCCTCTGCAGACTCGACACCTGTGAAACAGCTACACTTTATACACATTCTGGAGTCTGGAATAAAGTCCAATGCAAAAAGTGTCTCGGCAGACGGTGATCTCACCAAAATACTTTCAAACATTACCACTGATAGTGCTGAGAGTAAGGATAGTCATGGAGGCAAGTGTCACAACCAGCCCAAGTCTCCAACCATTCTTATGACAGATCCACCTGACTTTGAGATAGAGAAGAATAATCGGGTAACTTTAGAAGCAACACAAGAAGAAACAGATTCTCAAAACAGGAGTGGGAAAACATGCAGGTTGTCAGCGTCTGAGAATAAAGAGCATTGCAGTACTAAAGAGAGCAGACCTCATCGGTCTGTGGTTTCTAACACCAGTTCTTCTGATGAGAATCAGTCTAAAAAGGCATCTGATGAGATTAAGGACTCAGCTTTTAAAGAAAGTAGGCTTCATTGTCGTGTGGTAGAATCTGGGAGTGAGGGTAAAGACAGGCGGTTGCATCGAACAGGTGCAACTTCGTTAGCTATTGAAGACAAAGATATGACCAGAGATGGTCATTCCACCCGAGCTTCATCAACAGATCAGAGGGAGAACTCCCAGAAAGACACAATCCTTAAAGACAGCAGCAAGTTCCATAGAGAGGCAGCTGAAGTCCCCGATGATAAAGATGATCACCAAGACAATAGTTCACAGCTGAATCTTTCAGCTGATGACCTGGCTGGATCTGGCCAGGAGGTTAGTTTAGAGACACCTGGAGGTTCTGATGGAGGACTAGCAGATTCAAAGCTGGAAGATGGACAGAAGAAAAGTCATCGCATCCGACGCCAGTTCTATGCATATGTCCCTGAACGGTCCATAGATCAAAGTAGGTTATGAAAACACATGTTGCATATTGTTGATTTATGATGTGTTGTTTGTATGATCATGTATGAACACAGTTTGTCTGTTGTCAATTCCTTTGCCTCTATGTATTTATGATATCCATCAATCGAGTGCCATCTTCAAAATGAAGGTTGGCTGCAGTGGATTGTTATTAATAATTCTACACAGTGAGCAACTAGGGTTGTAAGAAAATAAAAATTATGGTCATCCCTGAGAAGTAAGATATACCAAAATGTAACATCCAAGTATTTGGGAACATTCTTAAACAGTTCAATTGGTGCAACCATCTTGGAACATTTGTAACATCTGACGGAAGATGCATTGTAGATATTAGAACAAGAATCACCATGGCAAGAGTAGTCTTTTCAAGATAGAAAACATACACACCAGTAAGAAGTCAATAACAGTGAGAAAATGAGTGCTACATAGAACCTATGCTATTATATGCATGTGAAGCATGAGCAGTAAGCAGAGAAGTTAAGAAACAGCTAATGGTAGTGGAAATGTGGTTTCTGAGGAAAATGCAAAGAATACCATGGATGGACAGGAACATGAATGGGTCTATCTTTCTAAAAACATTAATGAAAATAGAAAATTTAGTAGAGAAATTAGATGTATCTGTGTTGATGTAACATTCTGTTCTTAGGCTTGAGATATTCTGTATCCAGATTGAGGTGTCATTCTGTGTCCAGGTTGAAGAGTCATTCTGTATCCATTTTAAGGTGTCAATCTGTAACCAGGTTGAGGTGTCATTCTGTGTCCAGGTTGAAGAATCATTCTCTACCCAGATTAAGGTGTTATTCTGTAACCAGGTTGAGGTGTTATTATGTACCCAGGCTGAGGTGTCATTCTGTGTACATGTTGACTGTGTCTTTATGCTGGTATGCAATTCTAGACAATATTCTCTGTGTGTGTGTGTGTATGTGATTATGCTAGTATGCAAGACTAGAAGTATTGTGTGTATGTAACTATGCTAGTATGCAAGACTAAGTATTGTGTGTGTGTTTATGCCAGTATGCAATTCTAGACAGTTCTCTATGTGTGTGTGTGTGTGTTTATGCCAGTATGCAAGACTAGACAGTATTCTCTATATGTGTGTGTGTGTGTGTGTGTGTTTATGCCAGTATGCAAGACTAGACACTATTCTCTATATGTGTGTGTGTGTGTGTGTGTGTGTGTTTATGCCAGTATGCAATTCTAGACAGTTCTCTATGTGTGTGTGTGTGTGTGTGTTTATGCCAGTATGCAAGACTAGACAGTATTCTCTATATATATGTGTGTGTTTATGCCAGTATGCAAGACTAGACAGTATTCTCTATATATATGTGTGTGTTTATGCCAGTATGCAAGACTAGACACTATTCTCTATATATATGTGTGTGTTTATGCCAGTATGCAAGACTAGACAGTATTCTCTATACGTGTGTGTTTATGCCAGCATGCAAGACTAGACAGTATTCTCTATACGTGTGTGTTTATGCCAGTATGCAAGACTAGACAGTATTCTCTATATATATGTGTGTGTTTATGCCAGTATGCAAGACTAGACACTATTCTCTATATATATGTGTGTGTTTATGCCAGTATGCAAGACTAGACACTATTCTCTATATATATGTGTGTGTTTATGCCAGCATGCAAGACTAGACAGTATTCTCTATACGTGTGTGTTTATGCCAGCATGCAAGACTAGACAGTATTCTCTATACGTGTGTGTTTATGCCAGTATGCAAGACTAGACAGTATTCTCTATATATATGTGTGTGTTTATGCCAGTATGCAAGACTAGACAGTATTCTCTATACGTGTGTGTTTATGCCAGCATGCAAGACTAGACAGTATTCTCTATACGTGTGTGTTTATGCCAGTATGCAAGACTAGACAGTATTCTCTATATATATATGTGTGTTTATGCCAGTATGCAAGACTAGACAGTATTCTCTATACGTGTGTGTTTATGCCAGTATGCAAGACTAGACACTATTCTCTATATATGTGTGTGTTTATGCCAGTATGCAAGACTAGACAGTATTCTCTATACGTGTGTGTTTATGCCAGCATGCAAGACTAGACACTATTCTCTATACGTGTGTGTTTATGCCAGTATGCAAGACTAGACAGTATTCTCTATATATATATGTGTGTTTATGCCAGTATGCAAGACTAGACACTATTCTCTATATATATGTGTGTTTGTTTATGCCAGTATGCAAGACTAGACAGTATTCTCTATATGTGTGTGTTTATGCCAGTATGCAAGACTAGACAGTATTCTCTCTATATATGTGTGTTTATGCCAGTATGCAAGACTAGACACTATTCTCTATATATATGTGTGTGTTTATGCCAGTATGCAAGACTAGACACTATTCTCTATATATATGTGTGTGTTTATGCCAGTATGCAAGACTAGACAGTATTCTCTATATATATGTGTGTGTTTATGCCAGTATGCAAGACTAGACACTATTCTCTATATATATGTGTGTGTTTTATGCCAGTATGCAAGACTAGACACTATTCTCTATATATATGTGTGTGTTTATGCCAGCATGCAAGACTAGACAGTATTCTCTATATACTATGTGTGTTTATGCCAGTATGCAAGACTAGACAGTATTCTCTATATGCGTGTGTGTTTATGCCAGTATGCAAGACTAGACAGTATTCTCTATATATATATGTGTGTTTATGCCAGTATGCAAGACTAGACAGTATTCTCTATATGTGTGTGTGTTTATGCCAGTATGCAAGACTAGACAGTATTCTCTATATATATGTGTGTGTTTATGCCAGTATGCAAGACTAGACAGTATTCTCTATATATATGTGTGTGTTTATGCCAGTATGCAAGACTAGACAGTATTCTCTATATGTGTGTGTTTATGCCAGTATGCAAGACTAGACAGTATTCTCTATATTGGTGTGTTTATGCCAGTATGCAAGACTAGACAGTATTCTCTATATATATGTGTGTGTTTATGCCAGTATGCAAGACTAGACAGTATTCTCTATATATAGTGTGTGTTTATGCCAGTATGCAAGACTAGACATATTCTCTATATATATGTGTGTGTTTATGCCAGTATGCAAGACTAGACAGTATTCTCTATATAGTGTGTGTTTATGCCAGTATGCAAGACTAGACAGTATTCTCTATACGTGTGTGTTTATGCCAGTATGCAAGACTAGACAGTATTCTCTATATATATGTGTGTGTTTATGCCAGTATGCAAGACTAGACAGTATTCTCTCTATATATACGTGTGTGTTTATGCCAGTATGCAAGACTAGACAGTATTCTCTATATATATGTGTGTTTATGCCAGTATGCAAGACTAGACACTATTCTCTATATATATGTGTGTGTTTATGCCAGCATGCAAGACTAGACAGTATTCTCTATACGTGTGTGTTTATGCCAGCATGCAAGACTAGACAGTATTCTCTATACGTGTGTGTTTATGCCAGTATGCAAGACTAGACAGTATTCTCTATATATATGTGTGTTTATGCCAGTATGCAAGACTAGACACTATTCTCTATATGTGTGTGTGTGTGTTTATGCCAGTATGCAAGACTAGACAGTATTCTCTATATGTGTGTGTGTGTGTGTTTATGCCAGTATGCAAGACTAGACAGTATTCTCTATATATGTGTGTTTATGCCAGTATGCAAGACTAGACAGTATTCTCTATACGTGTGTGTTTATGCCAGCATGCAAGACTAGACACTATTCTCTATATGTGTGTGTTTATGCCAGCATGCAAGACTAGACACTATTCTGTGTCTGTGTGTGTTTGTGTGTGATTACGCCACTGTGCAAGAAGAGACAGTATTCTCTGTGTGTGTGTGTGTTTATGCCAGCATGCAAGACTAGACAGTATTTTGTGTGTTTATGCTGTCTCCGCGGCGAAGCGTTTACAGACGGAGTTCGTAATCCCACATACTACATTTGAAACACAGCTGATGATGATTTGGCAGCAGACTGTCTTGAATTAGTTTTTTTTATGAAAAGGTATGGGTGCTGGTCGTTCAGAAAGCAATGGCAAACTACTGAACATAGGCTTCCCAAGAATGCACAATAAAAAAAAAATGCTGGGGTTGGCTGTGATGTCCTATAAAGGAAATGCAACCAACTTTTTTATGCCAGTATGCAAGACTAGACAATATTGTATGTGTTTACACCAGTATGCAAGACTAGACAGTATTCTCTAAATGTGTGTGTTTATGTCAGTATGCAAGACTAGGCTGTATTTGTGTGTGTGTGTGTGTGTGTTTACGCTTGTATGCAAAACTAGCAGAAGGCTGAAAGCTAAAACCAAAACTAACAGCGACACCGCCAGAGAGCTCCTGTTTGCTGATGATTGCGCTCTGTATGCCAACTCATAGGCAGACATGCAACACAATGTTTCAGCTTTCTCACATGCCTGTGCCAACTTTGGGCTCAATATCAACTTGGAGAAGACTGTAGTTATTGTAATATAATAAAAACGTCTCTACCCTTTCCTATTTATTGACTCCCTTAAAAATAAACAAACCCTTACAACTACGGTTTAAGTATCTTACTGAATATAGGATAAAAACTAACCCGTAGGGTAGCTAAATTAATTTGGCCTTTTTTTGGCCTACATACCTGGCCAAGCCCGGCGAGGGTGAAAACAAAGACTAAAGTAGCCATTTTAGTTCAGACAAAGGAAAGGAAACAGACGTGCTTTCCCCGTGTGGGGAAAAGGTATTTTGCCTTTTAAACCCATGATTCTCTTCAAGCTATTGAAGAGAAGCAGGTGGTGGTTGAATGTGGTGGGACTATATCACTAAACCTGGATCCTGGGTCAAAAGCCAGAAAGTGAATGTCCTAACCATAGTCTGCATCTAGAAATACCCATGGACTGCTGCGCTCAATAGCTCCATAGCGAGCAACAGATAAATTAGAAGACAACTGACTGGGTGAGTGATTAAGTCCTATTTTAGTAGGAATATCCAGGATGGACTTCAAGATCTAATAATCTACAAAGATGAAGATCAACAGAGTAACTGACAACAGTGTATCGTCTGCTTTACGTCTGAGAAGTATCACCTATAAGCCTTATCACTCAGCAAAATCAGTGAAACTATGGGACAATCCTACAAGTTACTAAAACTAGCAACAGTGAAAGCCCTTTAACTGTTGGTTGGGTTACCAAGTTAATATCCAACAATGGATAAGTCTTCGAAAGAATGTCTCACAGCTGCAACAGTCAAACATGGAATTCAGCTATTCAACACCAAGTTCTGGCTCAACCAAATGGGAGAAGACAATGAACCACATAAGCCAATACAACCAAGGTACAAACTTAATATCATCTGAAACATAACTACGAAACCAGATTACCTCAAGGTTCCAAACCCTGAACCCCATCAGATAAAAGACCATATGAAAGCAGCTAAATGTCTCTACATCAGCAACAAGAGGAATCATCCAATTGTTTGCAAACCTGTTACTGTGCCGGATTTATTCATCTGTGGATATATGTAGGTATAGATCAATTGTGGCCCTAGTCACAGATACTACCATGAGATGCCTCTCAGTCATATAAAGTTCTACACTGGACTAGATAATAACGACTAACTCTTTGCTGGTCCAATGTCAACCCCAAATGCCATGGGTTATAGACTCGCGACTTGGTGGGTGTAAAATCTTTGTTGAACTACTTGGGATTCTGATATTAAAAGCAGAGCAGCTGAATGGACGTCTACTTGGCACCATGTATGGTGAGATGGGTAAAGTACCTTC
Organism: Cepaea nemoralis; assembly: GCA_014155875.1. Taxonomy (NCBI): domain Eukaryota; kingdom Metazoa; phylum Mollusca; class Gastropoda; order Stylommatophora; family Helicidae; genus Cepaea; species Cepaea nemoralis. The sequence goes on from JACEFZ010027402.1 coordinate 226,023, forward strand.
TGCAGAGCTTAAGTGGAAATTCCGGAAAGTTAGACCAACCTGAGGCCCAAATTTCAAAATAAGACACCGAGCCTACTGCAACAGAGTACTCGAATATTCTAGCCCGCGGAGGGATTTGTGATTGTGTGTAATTTCTATTTTGGATTATAAAGTATGATTTGCACCAGCCAATTACCAGTGACTAAATAGTAAGAACATAACTGAGTGCATTAATTCGGTACCCAGATAATGGGGAAAAGGATCTAATCGACAGCAAAGGTGAACCCATAACCGCACACCAGGAGATAGACTCGATTAATTAATTTAATTAGTACAAAATGCTGTTTATGTGTGGGTTTTTTTCTGAAGGTAACAGGTCAGTAGTTTTTTTCCAATGGTATAGATGGTATAGTATTTTGACACCAACTCATTATTTTTAACAACGAGAGAATGGTAAAAGGTGTCAGAAACATGTTATGTTGGGTTCTATTTAATATCTTTATTTGCCTTGCTTATGAGGGAAAATGAAAGTAGACCCAAATTAAACCAAAACTAACAGCGACACCGCCAGAGAGCTCCTGTTTGCTGATGATTGCACTCTGTATGCCAACTCATAGGCAGACATGCAACACAATGTTTCAGCTTTCTCACATGCCTGTGCCAACTTTGGGCTCAATATCAACTTGGAGAAGACTGTAGTTATGTACCAGCCAGCTCCAGGGAATAATCACACTGTGCCAAATATCAAGGTGAACGGTCATAGACTAAGTGTTGTGGACAAATTCACCTATCTTGGCAGCACTGTGTCACAAGCTGCCACAATTGATGACGAAGTGAATGCAAGAATCACCAAGGCCAGCGCGGCCTTTGGCAGACTGTACAAGAATGTATGGGACAGAAATGGATGACGCCTGCAAACAAAGCTGAAAGTTTACAAAGAAGTTGTATTATCCACACTGCTATATGCTTGTGAAACCTGACTTTTTACCAGCAACATGCTAGGAAATTAAACCACTTCCGCACAGACTGCCTTAGGAAGCTATTGAAGATTAAATGGCAAGACAAGATCCCAGACACTGATGTCCTAGAAAGAGCGTCCATGCCCAGAATCCACAGACTACTAATGAAGAATCAGATTCGCTGGGCCACTTGACTCACATGCCAGATCGCATGCTCCCCAAACTAATTTTTTTTATGACAAGCTGCATTGTGGTAAAAGCTCCCAAGGCGGTCAGAGGAAACACTTTAAAGACACTGATCTCCTCACTAAAAGCTATTTGAATTCATCTTGACGCATGGGAGACTGCTGCCAAAGACAGAAATTCGTGGCATACATCATTACAGCAAGGGTGCAGTCACTCGTGAAGCAAACAGAACTGCAAGAGCTGTGAAAAAAAGCTGGACAGAAAAACCAGATCCTCCTCTTGGAACGTCAAGCATTCTTTGCCCACATTGTCAAAGAACATTTCGAGCCAAAATAGGCCTTACCAGCCATCTAAGAACTCACGGCTCCATACTTACAACCCCACTGGATTAAATAAATGTTCATCATCATTCTTGATGGACAAACAACAATATACCAGAAGACAATATTATACAGTATTGTCTGTGTGCGTGTGTATATACCAGTAGATAATATTATACAATATTGTCTGTGTGCGTGTGTATATACCAGTAGATAAATTTATACAGTATTGTCTGTGTGCGCGTGTAAATACCAGTAGATAATATTATACAGTATTGTCTGTGTGCGTGTATATACCAGTAGATAATATTATACAGTATTGTCTGTGTGCGTGTGTATATACCAGTAGATAATATTGTACAGTATTGTCTGTGTTCGTGTGTATATACCAGTAGATAATATTATACAGTATTGTCTGTGTGCGTGTATATACCAGTAGATAATATTATACAGTATTGTCTGTGTGCGTGTGTATATACCAGTAGATAATATTGTACAGTATTGTCTGTGTTTGTGTGTATATACCAGTAGATAATATTATACAGTATTGTCTGTGTGCGTGTGTATATACCAGTAGATAATATTATACAGTATTGTCTGTGTGCGTGTGTGTATACCAGTAGATAAATTTATACAGTATTGTCTGTGTGCGTGTGTATATACTAGTAGATAAATTTATACAGTATTGTCTGTGCGCGTGTATATACCAGTAGATAATATTATACAGTATTGTCTGTGTGCGTGTGTATATACCAGTAGATAATATTATACAGTATTGTCTGTGTGCGTGTGTATATACCAGTAGATAATATTATACAGTATTGTCTGTGTGCGCGTGTATATATCAGTAGATAATATACAGTATTGTCTGTGTGCGTGTGTATATACTAGTAGATAAATTTATACAGTATTGTCTGTGTGCATGTGTATATACCAGTAGATAATAATATACAATATTGTCTGTGTGCGCGTGTATATACCAGTAGATAATATTATACAGTATTGTCTGTGCGTGTGTATATACCAGTAGATAAATTTATACAGTATTGTCTGTGTGCGTGTTTATATACTAGTAGATAAATTTATACAGTATTGTCTGTGCGTGTGTATATACCAGTAGATAAATTTATACAGTATTGCCTGTGTGCGTGTGTATATACCAGTAGATAATATTGTACAGTATTGTCTGTGTGCGCATGTATATACCAGTAGATAATATTATACAGTATTGTCTGTGTGCGTGTGTATATACCAGTAGATAATATTGTACAGTATTGTCTGTGTGCGTGTGTATATACCAGTAGATAAATTTATACAGTATTGCCTGTGTGCGTGTGTATATACCAGTAGATAATATTGTCTGTGTGCGCGTGTATATACCAGTAGATAAATTTATACAGTATTGTCTGTGTGCGCGTGTATATACCAGTAGATAATATTATACAGTACTGTCTGTGTGCGTGTGTTTGCCAGTAGACAATATTTTACAGTATCTGTGTGGTGTGCATGCATGTGTATATGCCAGTAGACAAAACTATAGAGTCTTGTCTGTGTATATGTGCATGTGACAGCAGACAAGACTATACAGTATTGTCTGGGAGTGTACATTCCAGTAGATAAGACCATACAGTATTGTCTGTATGTCTGCCTGTTTGCCAATGTTTGTATTTAATTCACAAATCATTGCCATCCATGGTTAATTGCTGTAGTAGACTGTTTCTTCATTGTTCACACTGACTACCTCTTGTGTCTAGTCTGTGAAACACAAGCACAGACCTGTGTTTACTTCTATTGCTCCATCTATAGTACCCTGAGGTTCTATATGGCTTTGTTTGTGCCCTTGCCCTCTGTAAAACCACATTGTTCACTATAATGTTTGTTTATTCTTGTTTCCTACGCAGCTCATAATAATTTTTTGCAGTAACATCTTTGTCATATGACTCTTAAGACTTATTGTGTGATAATCTTCACAGTCTAAAGCACATGGTGTCTTTGGCAGAGCTATCAACATGGATATTGGTGGGTAATTAGGAATGTACCCACTGACCGGCTCTGTGGCAAAGGGGTTATGAATGCAATTGGTAATCCCGCATACCGTGGTCAAAATACAGCTCAGTTTGGAAGCAGACTGCCATGCGTTGGTTTTCATACAATGGCATGAGTGCTTGTGGTTCAGAAAACAGTGGCAAACTACTGAACTTAAAACTTATCTAGAAGTCACAGACAGCAAACAAATGCTGAAGTTGAATACCGTGTTCTGTAAAGGCTATGCAACTAACTTTTAGATTTTGGGTTATTAATTCACTTCCTAAAATCTCCTAGAGCCTCATTTTTCTCTAACAAAATGTTGCCTGGCCCAAGTGCCTTCTTCATGTCATGTAGTTCATCGTCTTCTTTTGCAGCAAGTATTGGTGCTCCTTATTGTCTTTAATATTTGCATCCAGTCTCTTATCATCATACAGCTCTTCTGTGTACTCTGTCCATTTATGAATGACATTATTTTTCTTATTAATATTGCACCATTCTTTGATTGTTAAAATCCAGTGTTATTTTGTGTATTCTTTCCAATTAAGCTATTTATTTGTTGGTATCTGGGATGTACTTTTGCTTATGATTTGTCTGTCTCCATACATTTCATGTATCAGCCACATTTCTTTAGCCTCATTGCATATGTTTACTATTTTTGTATTTGTTCTAGTATTTTCTTCATTATCTTGCTTTTTCTTTCTTCTTTCATCCATAATCTGCCAATTTATCATCATCATCATCTCATCTTATTCCTCTTGAACCTTGCCGTGTTGAAGTAAATCATTAACATCAGGAGAGTGGTGCCTGTTTATGGGCTTCATGTATCGAGATTCCCATGGACTCTGTTATTCCCTTTGTCCATCATTTACATGGTCGGCTTCTTCTTCTGCTTCCATTTGGTCTGTACATCATTATTTATTGTGGTATACTGTCAGTTGGTAGCTTAGTTATGCGGCCGAACCATTTCACTATCTATTTGCTAATTAAATCTAGTGCTATTATTACCCCTCACTTTAGTCCTGATGTTTTCATTTCTGAATTTCTCTCATCTTGATATGTTGACTATTCATCCCAAAAATCTCATTTCCGTTATTGTAATTTTTCTTTTCTCTTTTTCTGTCAGTGTCCAGGTTTGGAATTGGTAGCATAGAGTTGGCAGGCAGATTGTTTTGCAGAGTGCTTGTGTAGTATTTGTGTTTATCGTTTAAAATTGGTGCCATTTGTCCAATGAGTTGATTTGCCTTATTGCATCTATTCTCGATCTCATATACCAGCTGCAGAACTATAAGTATTGTTTGGGGGGGGGGGGGGGGGGGTGTGTGTGTTAGTGACTGTGTGAACACCATCTCAACTGAGTTACCTTACTACACACATAATATTATTTTGGTAGGCACAAGCTGACCCTTGTTAAGTATTGAAGGAAATCAGAAAACCTGCGTCTAGAGATGATTTGCCAGGCGGTCGTATGTTACATGGTTGACTGTAAGATGAAAGTTGGTTGTTTGTTAGATGATTGACTGGGAGTGACTGTAAGATGGAAGTTGGTTATATGTTGAATGATTGATTGGGAGTGTAAGATGAAAGATGATTATATGTTGGATGATTGATTGGGAGTGACTGTAAGATGAAAGTTGGTTATATGTTGGATGGATGACTTGGCGTGACTGTAAGATGAAAGATGATTATATGTTGGATGATTGACTGGGAGTGACTGTAAGATGAAAGTTGGTTATATGTTGGATGATTGATTGGGAGTGACTGTAAGATGAATGTTGGTTATATGTTGGATGATTGATTGGGAGTGACTGTAAGATGAAAGTTGGTTATATGTTGGATGATTGACTGGGAGTGTAAGATGAAAGTTGGTTATATGTTGGATGATTGATTGGGAGTGACTGTAAGATGAAAGTTGGTTATATGTTGGATGATTGACTAGGAGTGACTGTAAGATGAAAGTTGGTTATATGTTGGATGATTGATTGGGAGTGACTGTAAGATGAATGTTGGTTATATGTTGGATGATTGACTTGGAGTGACTGTAAGATGAAAGTTTGTTATATGTTGGATGATTGACTGGGAGTGACTGTATGACTAAAGTTGGTTATATGTTGGATGATTGATTGGGAATGACTGTAAGATGAAAGTTGGTTATATGTTGGATGATTGACAGGGAGTGACTGTAAGGTAAAAGTTGGTTATATGTTGGATGATTGATTGGGGGTGACTGTAAGGTAAAAATTGGTTGTATGTTGGATGATTGACTGGGAGTGACTGTAAGGTAAAAGTTGGTTGTATGTTGGATGATTGACTGGGAGTGACTGTAAGGTAAAAGTTGGTTGTATGTTGGATGACTGACTGGGAGTGACTGCACAATGAAAGTTGGTTGTATGTTGGATGATTGGCTGGGAGTGACTGTAAGTTGAAAGTTGGTTATATGTTGGATCACTGATTGGGGGTGACTGTAAGGTAAAAGTTGGTTATATGTTGGATAACTGACTATGAGTGACTGCACAATGAAAGTTGGTTGTATGTTGGATGACTGATTGTGAGTGACTGTAAGATGAATGTTGGTTGTATGTTGGATGATTGATAGGGGGTGACTGTAAGGTAAATGTTGGTTATATGTTGGATGATTGATTGGGGGTGACTGTAAGGCAAAAGTTGGTTGTATGTTGAATGACTGATTGTGGGTGACTGTAAGGTAAAAGTTGGTTGTATGTTGGATCACTGATTGGGGGTGACTGTAAGGTAAAAGTTGGTTATATGTTGGATAACTGACTATGAGTGACTGCACAATGAAAGTTGGTTGTATGTTGGATGACTGATTGTGGGTGACTGTAAGGTAAAAGTTGGTTACATGTTGGATGACTGACTGGGAGTAACTGCACAATGAAAGTTGGTTATATTTGGTGACAGACTAGGATTCCTGTGATTATGTTGCTGGACTTGTAGTGACCGTTGTCCAAATGCTGTGACTACAACTGCATTTCTGTGATTACCTTGTGCATGTTAAATATGCCTGGGCAGCTGGACATATTCTGGCTGAATAGGCTGCCAGCCCGCAACATATCTACATGAGAGAAGCTTTTAGCTTGTGTGACTTGGCTATACATGCATTTGAATCATCCCAAGTTTGTACACAGTGCTGAGATTCTCCTGGTGTGCTCTATGGGAGATGACTGTAGCACTTTTAGGGATATCTGTGTGCAATGGAAGTAATCCTTTACAAATCACAAAACTAGAACTCCAAATGCATTGTTCCTGTATAGAGAATGGCGCTGTAGAAACTGCAAGGGTATTATGTTGGTTGAGATGAAGAAATTAACTTATGTTGAAAAAGAAGAAGAATGACTATTTGTGAACTTTTAAAGCGCCATCTACACAGAGACTTTAGCAGAGAGAGCACTTCTTTACCTCTCCAAGCTCAGAAACCAGCTGTGTGTGCTTGGACAGCTCTGAAACTTCCCATCTGTAGAGAGGCATATAGGATGTCACCAGATGATTCAGCACAGCACACATGAGTAGGCGAAGGCAGGGGTGGGCAAACTACGACCCGCGGGCCGCATGCGGCCCGGCAACTGATATTATGCGACCCTCGAGGGCATTTAGAAATAAAAATGTTTTCTTCGTTTTTAAGTTATGTTGTTGAAATTCTCAGAATTTCATGTACCGTTATGATTGTTTTAACATTTTTGGTAAAAATTTCTTTCTAATTTTCTATTTTTATAAACAGTCCTTGACCTTCGTAATGTAATGCTAAAATGCGAATTTATCGATTTTAATATAGAGAAATATTTATCGACATGTAAAAATGTGCAGAAGCTGATATAACCACAGAGGACATACAATTGGAGCTGCTTGACTTACAAGCAGATCATGACCTGAAAGAGAAATTCAAGTCAGATGGTTTGCTGGATTTCTATGGATCTTTATCAGAAGAATCATTTCCCGACTTGAAAAACTGTGCAGCTAATCTTTTATCATTGTTTGGATCACATACATTGCGAAACATTTCTGCTTGAAGATCAACAAATCTAAGAATAGGTCTTTATTGTCGGACTGCACCTTGCATGCTGTCATGCGAATTTCAACAAGTAAACTTGCTCCAGATTTCAAGAATATTGTCAAAAATTGCAAGCAGTTACATACATCTCATTAGAAATCAACAATTGTAGTGACAATGAAGTCGGTTTGTGTCTAAATTAAATCCATTGATAAATAATTTTTAAAAATATATTATAACTAAAAAAATTGTAAAATCTTGTTAACAAATTAATAAAAGTTTTTGTCCATATTGTAAAATATAATGTATAAGTGTATAAGCAAAATAAAATTGCAATAAATAGTTATTTATACTGTTTAATAACCTATAAGTAATTCATAATTACTTATTGTGATAGGTTGCTGTAAACAAAGTGTACATAATATATATGCAGCCCCCCAATAGCTTTACATTTGTCAATGTGGCCCTACGCACAAACAGTTTGCCCACCCCTGGGCTAAGATAAGGCTTTGGATGGTCATATTTCCTGCACAGGATTTAGGCATGTTATTGTCAAAAGTCTCCCATCAAATGCCCGGAGGGATGTGTGGCATGTATATTTGCTGAGGTTTACTCCCGTGTTTGCAACACTGGTTTTGTTATTAGTAACTGATGTTTGTTTTCATGAGTCATTTCAGCCAAACTTCTCTAAACAGCTGCCTTGCTTCAGATTTGTGTGCTGTCTATGTTACTGTCAGCTATTCATTCAAACAATAACTGATCCAACTCAGATAGAAAGTAACAACTGTCTGAGATATACAGGGTTAGAGAAATAACTGCAACAGAGAGTGACAACTGTCTGGTAGGGGAGTTTTAGAGGAGTTTCAGTGATAACTGTCTGATAAAGGGGTTTCAGTGATAACCAACCGTTTGATAGAGGAGTTTTAGGAATAACTGTCTGGATGAGGAGTTTCAGGGATAACTTTCTGACAGTTTCATTGATAAACTGTCTGACAAGTGAGTTTTAGTGATAACTGTTTGGTAGAGTAGTTTCAGGGAAAGCTGTTTGGTAGAGGAGTTTTAAAGATAACTTTGGTAGCGGGGTTTCAGTGATAACTGTTTGGTAGAGGAGTTTCAGGGATAACTGCCTGGTAGAGGAGTTTCAATGACAACTGTCTGACAAATGAGTTTCAGTGATAACTGTTTGGTAGAGTAGTTTCAGGGATAGCTGTTTGATAGAGGAGTTTTAAAGATAACTTTGGTAGCGGGGTTTCAGTGATAACTGTTTGGTAGAGGAGTTTCAGGGATAACTGCCTGGTAGAGGAGTTTCAATGACAACTGTCTGACAAATGACTTTCAGTGATAACTGTTTGGTAGATGAGTTTCAGTAACTGTTTGGTAGAGGAGTTTCAGTGATAATGTTTGGTAGAGGTGTTTTTGGGAGAGGAGTTTCTGTGAAAACTGTTTGGTAGAGGAGTTTCAATGATAACTGTTTGGTAGAGGAGTTTCAGTAACTGTTTGAGAGAAGAGTTTCAGGGATAACTGTTTGGTAGAAAATGAGTTTTTGTAATTGAGTATTTTAATGCAACACTTGTCTTTTACAGAAAGAGCTAAACTTGGTATGGTTTTTTGTGGGCTGGAAAGTTCTGATAATAATAGTTTCCTTTTCTGTTTAAAGAGTTTGACTTCAGCTGCGGTTACATAGTCAATAGCACTTGCACCTTACTTGCAGTGATTTTAAAGCTGATTGGAGGAAGGTACTGATTTTGTTTTTATTTTTAGCTCTGATGATCTTGAGGCCGTTTCAGCCTTGTAAACAGACACCTGTTGGTTGGGATGTTGGCAGCAGCCCATCCTTGCGATGGATGCGTCTACTGTTTGGAGAGTTTGTTGAAATGACTCAAGTGTAAATTAGAAGTGTATGTGAACTCACAACCTGCCTCGAATTAATAGATGAAGAATCTTTTCCTTGGTCAGGATACTTCGATACTACAATTCTGAGCGGCAGGACACGCAGCAAAAACAAACCCAGTGATCTGGTCGGCCAGGATGCCACTTCTTCGCAAGATGAGGCAGTACCTGCCACCAATGCAGTCGAGACTCATAGTCAACATCCTGCGGGCGTGCAGCAGTCGCCGGTGGGGAAAGCTGACGGGTCGTCGGCAGAGAAGGCAGGAGGTAAGCGGCCAACTCGGGCCGCCAGAACCAAAGGTTGGTGATTGAGCACTTCTTTTGATAGTTCTTTAAAGAAAAAACAAACATGCGCATGCCTTCTCTTTCCTTTCTATCTGTCTGTTCATTGTTTATGTGGACAATTCATTCGTTTGTAGTCTGTCTACTCCACTCTTCTGATAATATTTTAGTGTCTCTCTATCTCTCTCACTCACACGCGCGCGCGCACACACAGAGAGAGAGAGAGAGAGACAGAGACAGAGGTTGAGGGTTTAAAATCAGCAGGCGGTTTTTTGTGAGCAGATCGTTTTGTATTTCGGTGGTATGAGTGTCCGCTGCTCAGAAAGAAATGACAATTACTGCACATAAAACTGCCCAGTAAATCACAAAAGCCAATAAATGCTGGGGTTGATGCAGCGTCGTGTAAAGGACATGCAAGTAACTTTCTGAAGAGTTTCAAACAAAATTCATCAGATAACAACCAGAGTGATAGATTTTACATCCATCATCATGTGCCGTACTGATAAGTGTGGGCGGTCATGTTTCGCCGTCTAACACAATCACCAGAGACGTGGATCAGATCTGTGTAAGTGTGGGCGGTCATGTTTCGCCGTCTAACACAATCACCAGAGACGTGGATCAGATCTGTGTTCTTGTCTTGACCATACCATGCGGCCAAACCATCTATGTATTTACTTTTCTGCTTTCCCTCGTTCTTTTCCTCTCAAGCTTGCCAGTTGTCACCTAGTTCTGCAATGTGTTTCTTCGTAACGTGTCCAAAAAATTGTGACTGTCTACGTCTAATTTCTCTAATCAGTTTAATTTTTCATGTGTTTCTTGTAGAACTTGCTCATTGGTTTTTCTGATAACTTGATGCGATATTACAGTTACCCATACATTTTATAGATACCGTTCTGTGCAGTAACCTTTTCATGTGGAATTTGCGGATAATTACCTGTGCTGTCACTTTTTGGCATGGATTTTGCTTTTTGGGAATAGTCTTCAACAAGTGAATCGGTACAATTATCACGGAACAGTCATAACATCTAATGGGAGATGCCTTGAAGAGGTTAGAACAAGAATCGCCATGGCGAAAGTAGCCTTTAGCAAGATGAAAAACATTTTTACCAATAAAAAGATGTCAATTGAAACGAGAAAAAGAATGTTGCGGGGATACATAGAGCCTGTTTTTTTCTATGGATTTGAAACTTGGACAATGAGCAGTCAAGCTGAAAAACATCTGATGGTTGCAGAAATGTGGTTTCTGAGGAAAATGCAAAGAATACCATGGACAGACAGAAAAACCAATGACCAAGTACTACAGGAGACAAATGAACACCGTAAATTGATTAGAGAAATTAGACGTAGACGGTCAACATGTTTTGGACATGTTATGAGAAGAAATGGATTGGAGAACTGGATTGGTGATTCCTGGACAAATGTTACGTTCAGTAGTTTGCCATTGCTTTCTGAACGACCGGCTCCTATACCTTTTTCCAAAAAAAACAGCACCGCTGGTAAATTTAATAGCACATACTAAAACAAGTCTAGACATCTACATAAAATATGATTTACGGATCTACTTACATTATAAAATGAATTTCAGAAGGGTGATACGTATAGAACCATAAAGTATGAAGGGAAAAACAATATCAAGTAATCGGTTCTTGTATTAACACAATATAGAAAAAATCTTAATTCCCCCCTGGAAACCCTAAAATTCCCCCCTGGGGGGGAATTCCCCACCGGCCGAGAACCACTGACTTATCACAAACATCAGAAAGAGGCAGTCATCATGTTTTGGCCACGTTATGAGAAGACAAAAAGTGGAACATGTGACAACCGGAAAGATTTGCGGAAAGAGAGATAGAGGATGACAGCATGAGAAGATTCTTGACAGTCTTGTGTCATGGCACGGAAGGGAGTCAACACACGAATTGATCCATGACGTCGGAGATCACAATTTGTGGAGAAGCGCATCGCCCATGCCAGCCTGCAATACACTGGATGATGATGACTTAGTTTCCTACAAAATGTTATAGATAACTGCTTGTGCTAATACAGTTTGACATGAATATTTGCAGTTTTTACTCCCTGTGTTATTACTGTTTCACGTGCAATTTTTACAGATAGCCCACAGGATCAGAATGCAAGCAAACGTCGCAGAGTACAACAGCACAGATAATAGCATGTCAAGGACAGACAGACGGCTACACTTAACATTTGTCCAGACCAGTCAAAGGGTGTGGTCTCCCAAATACTGGCCACCCCTGGATGTGGATTCTGTTCTAGAAAGTTCTGACAGCCATAGTTTGTGAGACATGTTGAGCGATAAAGATGCTAGTCGGTGTGCTCACGGTGGTCTCAGAAATCAGGTGCCGTTGACAACTGGTAGTTTGCATTTCAGAGTAGAGGGAGGGGGGCAGAGAGAGAGAGATTCACAGTACTTATTTTCAGATGGTGAGCACTGTAGAATGTATTTACACGTCTTGTTTAAGAAAGGCAGGAACTCTTCCATTTTGAAATGACTATCTATTATATGAGGGGAAGAATGTGTTGTATGATTGTTGATGTCAGAGCTTCTTTAAATAGGTATGATTGTAGATGTCAGAGTTTGTTGTAATATGCAATAAATGGGTTCTGTTATGATTGTACATGTCAAGAGTTTGTTCTGTCTGATAATGAAGCTTGTTTTGTAGGGACAGTCTTGTTTGATTGTAGGTGTTGAAAGACTAGCGATGGCAGAGGGAGTTTCATATGAGTGTAGGTATGGTATAATCTTCTGTCAGGTGATGTTAGTGTGTGAGTGTAGGTATGGTATAATCTTCTGTCAGGTGATGGTAGTGTGTGAGTGTAGATGTGGTATAATCTTCTGTCAGGTGATGGTAGTGTGTGAGTGTAAATGTGGTATAATCTTCTGTCAGGTGATGGTAGTGTGTGAGTGTATTGGTATAATCTTCTGTCAGGTGATGGTAGTGTGTGAGTGTAGATGTGGTATAATCTTCTGTCAGGTGATGTTAGTGTGTGAGTGTAGGTATGGTATAATCTTCTGTCAGGTGATGTTAGTGTGTGATGAGTGTAGGTATGGTATAATCTTCTGTCAGATGATGTTAGTGTGTGAGTGTAGATATGGTATAATCTTCTGTCAGGTGATGTTAGTGTGTGAGTGTAGATGTGGTATAATCTTCTGCCAGGTGATGGTTGTGTGTGTGAGTGTAGATATGGTATAATCTTCTGTCAGGTGGTGTGAGTGTAGGTATGGTATAATCTTCTGTCAGGTGATGTTAGTGTGTGAGTGTAGATATGGTATAATCTTCTGTCAGGTGATGTTAGTGTGTGAGTGTAGATGTGGTATAATCTTCTGTCAGGTGATGGTTGTGTGTGAGTGTAGATATGGTATAATCTTCTGTCAGGTGAGGTTGTGTGAGTGTAGATGATGGTATAATCTTCTGTCAGGTGATGGTACTGTGTGAGTGTAGATGTGGTATAATCTTCTGTCAGGTGATGGTAGTGTGTGAGTGTAAATGTGGTAATAATCTTCTGTCAGGTGATGTAGTGTGTGAGTGTAATATGGTATAATCTTCTGTCAGGTGATGTTAGTGTGTGAGTGTAGATGTGGTATAATCTTCTGTCAGGTGATGTTAGTGTGTGAGTGTAGATGTTGTATAATCTTCTGTCAGGTGATGTTAGTGTGTGAGTGTAGGTGTGGTATAATCTTCTGTCAGGTGATGTTAGTGTGTGAGTGTAGATATGGTATAATCTTCTGTCAGGTGATGTTAGTGTGTGAGTGTAGATATGGTATAATCTTCTGTCAGGTGATGGTTAGTGTGTGAGTGTAGATGTGGTATAATCTTCTGTCAGGTGATGGTTGAGTGTGTGAGTGTAGATATGGTATAATCTTCTGTCAGGTGATGGTAGTGTGTGAGTGTAGGTATGGTATAATCTTCTGTCAGGTGATGTTAGTGTGTGAGTGTAGATGTGGTATAATCTTCTGTCAGGTGATGGTAGTGTGTGAGTGTAGATGTGGTATAATCTTCTGTCAGATGATGTTAGTGTGTGAGTGTAGATGTGGTATAATCTTCTGTCAGGTGATGTAGTGTGTGAGTGTAGGTATGGCTATAATCTTCTGTCAGGTGATGGTAGTGTGTGAGTGTAGATGTGGTATAATCTTCTGTCAGGTGATGGTAGTGTGTGAGTGTAGATGTGGTATAATCTTCTGTCAGATGATGTTAGTGTGTGAGTGTAGATGTGGTATAATCTTCTGTCAGGTGATGTTAGTGTGTGAGTGTAGGTATGGTATAATCTTCTGTCAGGTGATGTTAGTGTGTGAGTGTAGATGTGGTATAATCTTGTCAGGTGATGGTAGTGTGTGAGTGTAGATGTGGTATAATCTTGTCAGGTGATGGTTGTGTGTGAGTGTAGGTATGGTATAATCTTGTCAGGTGATGGTAGTGTGTGAGTGTAGATATGGTATAATCTTCTGTCAGGTGATGATAGTGTGTGAGTGTAGATATGGTATAATCTTCCATCAGGTGATGGTAGTGTGTGAGTGTAGATATAGTATAATCTTGTCAGGTGATGGTAGTGTGTGAGTGTAGATATGGTATAATCTTCTGTCAGGTGATGGTAGTGTGTGAGTGTAGGTATGGTATAATCTTCTGTCAGGTGATGGTTGTGTGTGAGTGTAGATATGGTATAATCTTCCGTCAGGTGATGGTAGTGTGTGAGTGTAGATATAGTATAATCTTGTCAGGTGATGGTAGTGTGTGAGTGTAGATATGGTATAATCTTCTGTCAGGTGATGGTAGTGTGTGTGTAGGTATGGTATAATCTTCTGTCAGGTGATGGTTGTGTGTGAGTGTAGATATGGTATAATCTTCCGTCAGGTGATGGTAGTGTGTGAGTGTAGATATAGTATAATCTTGTCAGGTGATGGTAGTGTGTGAGTGTAGATATGGTATAATCTTCTGTCAGGTGATGGTAGTGTGTGAGTGTAGGTATGGTATAATCTTCTGTCAGGTGATGGTTGTGTGTGAGTGTAGATATGGTATAATCTTCTGTCAGGTGATGTTGGTGTGTGAGTGTAGATATGGTATAATCTTCTGTCAGGTGATGTTAGTGTGTGAGTGTAGATATGGTATAATCTTCTGTCAGGTGATGTTAGTGTGTGAGTGTAGATATGGTATAATCTTCTGTCAGGTGATGTTAGTGTATGAGTGTAGATATGGTATAATCTTCTGTCAGGTTATGTTAGTGTATGAGTGTAGATATGGTATAATCTTCTGTCAGGTGATGTTAGTGTGTGAGTGTAGATGTGGTATAATCTTCTGTCAGGTGATGGTTGTGTGTGAGTGTAGATGTGGTATAATCTTCTGTCAGGTGATGGTTGTGTGTGAGTGTAGATATGGTATAATCTTCTGTCAGGTGATGGTTGTGTGTGAGTGTAGATATGGTATAATCATCTGTCAGATGATGGTAGTGTGTGAGTGTAGATATGGTATAATCTTCTGTCAGGTGATGTTAGTGTGTGAGTGTAGATATGGTATAATCTTCTGTCAGGTGATGGTTGTGTGTGAGTGTAGATATGGTATAATCTTGTGTCAAGTTATGGTAGTGTGTGATTATAGATATGGTGTAATCTTCTGTCAGATGATGGTAGTGTGTGAGTGTAGATATATAGTGTGTGAGTATATGTCGTATATACTAACTGAAAAAAATTATAAACTGACTAGATGATGTGCCTTTTTGAAGAACTCACTGTCAGTAGAAATCATGTGTAAGTATTTAATAATAATTGATAATTATTATTATGTGTGAGTATCATGTGTTGTGCTGTTTGGGTTTATATATGTCTGCTCATGATTCTGTCTGACCTACAACAGTGGGACCCATCATCATCTAGTGGCTTGCCTGTACAAAACTGTGCCCCATGGCACTGTTGAACTATCTTTCTATCCTAAGCCGTGTGTCCCATCCCTGTCGCTGGCAAGTGTGCATTCTCTCTCATCTTGAACCCATCTATGGTGTAGTCTTCCTCATTCTCTGCTTCCCTGGTACACCTCCCTCCATTGTTAATTTTCCAGACATTCATATCTGTTTCATTCTGCTCAGTTTGTTTGGCTTTAGTAAGGAATCTTCTCGGATTCTTGTAGGATTGATGTGTCTGTTCTATAGCAGAAGTGTGGGGTAGGTGGAAGCACGAGGTAGTAGAACCGTGGAGTTGTGGAAGAATGGAGTAGTGGTAATGTGACAGTAGTGGAAGTGTGAGAATAGTGGAATCGTGGGGTAGTGGAAGTGTGTGGTGGTGGAAGTGTGAGAATAGTGGAATCTTGGGGTGGTGGGAGTAGTGGAAGTATGGTGTGGAAGTGTGGTGGAGTAGTGGAAGCATGGGAGTAGTGGAAATGTGTGGTGCTGAGAGTAGTGAAAGTGTGTGGTGGTGGGAGTAGTGGAAGTGTGTGGTGGTGGGAGTAGTGGAAGAACAGAGTTGTGGAAGTGGTCATTCACTTGTACCACCTTCTTGATGAAATATTCTTTCTGCGGTTTTCTATGAGTGTGGGACTGTATGCATTCAGTGTTAACTCACTCTAGCGTCCTCTAATTTTTCTACCTCAGATCTTTCCATTCATGACTATGTTTTTCAGTGCCTCTAGTCTCATTACAAGACCAAATAACACTGTTCGTCTCCTTATTGTTGTAAATAATTTTGGAATTTCATTGGCCTTCTCCATGCAATCCTTGTTAGTTAATCTAGCAGTCCAAGCTATTTGCAACATCTGCCTCAGACAGCACATCTCTGTTACCTCCAGGCACTTATCCAAAAACTTTATCTTTTCATTCATTTTCCATTATTCACAGCTATAGAACAGAACAGAGTATAGTTGACACATTGACACAAAGTGTGTCAGTTTTTGTAGTCATATCAAGGGCTCATAACTCTGTAGTTACATGATATTCCTTCTTGCAAATCTGTACTGTTCTTACGTTTGGTTTAAAATATGATCCCATTGCTACTGTCTATTAAAATCTGATGCCATTTCTACTATCGACTGAAATCTGACTCTATTGCTAGTATAGATTGAAATCTGACCATATTGCTACTATTTATTGAAATTGATCCCATTGCTACTATCGATTGAAATCTGACCCCACTTCTATTACTGATAGAAATATGACCACACTTCTACTATCAATAAAAATCTGACTATTGCTACTATCAATTGAAATCTGACCCCATTGCTATCGAATGAAATCTGACCCCATTGCTATTATAGACTGAAATTTGACCCCCTTGTTACTGTCAAAAACAGAATACTAAAACTACTGGTAGTGCTAGTTTACAGTGATGTGATTGGGTATTTCAGCAGCAATAAAATATAGATTGCTGAGTTACAAGATGATGTTAATATATTGGACTGCACATTGTGCTAGCGGCTGGTTACCACACATGTATGGGTGCCTCTCTCATGACCAGTGACAGGCTAACATAGAGATGTCTTTGGGTATTTTATGTTGACCACTTCTGCTATTTATGCACTGTGAAGCGTAGGCCTTCAACCAAACCGGCTATCTTGTCCTCTCTCTTGCAGCTCCTCTGTGTCTTCTCTATACTGTTTGTCACTTTCTCTAGTTCTATTCTTCATGGTTTTATGTATATCCTCTATTTCAAGTGCCCTGTGGGCTCCAGATAAAGGACTTTCTAGTGAGACTATCTGTTAGGTTTTCTCAGTGTGTCCAGCGTCTGTCCCCCATCTCTTGTCTTGCTGGAATGGAATCTGTCTTGTTCTCTTCCCAAGCTCTGCATGAGTAGTTCTGGCATACCATTTTAGTCTTTCTGTTCTGAGCATGCAACAAACTTAAATAGAGGGTTTAAAGACATAAGATCGCCTTTATTGCATTGGGTTTTCACCCTTATCACTCGGTCTCTTTACACAGGGCGCCTGCCAAAAGTTTCCCACAAAACAAACTCCATAGTTCCAGTGATGACGCCCATTACTGAATGTTTGAAGTTTATATTTGTAGGTACTTTGTTTTAGTCATCATGTTTCTGATCCATATGTCGGAATTGATTTAATGTTACAGTTCAATATTCTAACTTTGGTACTAGTTGTCATTTCATTTCTTTGACTTCCTCACATTTCCTAGTTCTTTGAAACTATCTCCTGCCTGTTGCATTCTCAATTTATTTTCTCAATCTAGTGTGCGTCCCCACTTCCCTCTTTTCTACCTTGCTGTCTAGATAGGTGCATTTCTACTCCAAGAGCGTTTCTGAAGATGTTCATTATATTAATTGCTTGTTTGTATTTGGTTGTGTGGATATATTTTTGTTTCTTCATGTTGTTATTCACAGTTTCAGGTGATTGTGTGTGATAGTGCATTGTAGCATTGATTTGTCAGAGGTGCTTAAGTTATATGTGAATGTGTGCGATACTGTAGGTGAATCAGAACGATAGAAGTTTAGACTGTAGATGAAATTCATTTGTCAGTGTTGCTTAACTTATATGTGAATGTGTGCGAAAGCTGTATTTTAGATTGTACCTGAATCTTAACGATAGTAGAAGTGTAGATTATAGATGAAATTCATTTGTCAGTGATGATTAAACTTATGCATGAATGTGTGTGATACCTGTAGTTTAGATTGTGCCTGAATCTTAACGATCGTAGAAGTGTAGATGTACCTGAATCTTAACAATCGTAGAAGTTTAAAGTGTAGATGTACCTGAATCTTAACGATCGTGGAAGTTTAGATTGTAGATGTACCTGAATCTTAATGAACGTGGAAGTTTAGAGTGTAGATGTACCTGAATCTTAACAATCGTGGAAGTTTAGATTGTAGATGAATGATAGTTGAATGTGCATATGTTGTAGGCAGGCTGGGGTGATGTGCATCACTAGTTATTGTGTTACTGCGTCACCATTCACTTTGATAATACTGGCTTGCATTGCCTCGCAACAAAGCCACCAGAGCACACTTCGTACAAGACAATGCCAGGTAATGGATACAACATGTAACCAACCACAGCAGGCAGGCACCACTTTGGTTCTGGCCAAGAGCTACGACCAGGATGGAGGACTAGACCTACGCTGCTTACCGTATTTTTTACTTTAAATAAAGGGAGAAAAAAAAGACAAACACAACTTAGAAGTTATTATTTTTTTGTTTCTCACTGGTGCTGATATTTCTCATGGCAAAAGCGTTCATTACATGTGAGCGCTACAATTGTGTGGTTGCTTTCAGAGAATTGCATTGATAAGTCTGATGTCCTATTTGTAAATATATGTGACGATAAGAATCAAAGTGGTGTTAGAAGAGCTAATCGTCCTATGTCACCCTTATAATTTATATGACCATTGAACATAAGATCATTTCTATTTTCATACTGTGGTGTATATATTATCTTCATGTTATATTGTTTGTCTAACACATTAATTTAACAGTTTTTCATGAGTTCTTTTTTTTTTTTTTTTGATTTGGTTTGTTTTTAATGCCAGATTTTTATAACAATAATGGTTGAGATGATGATGATGATTTTAAGAAAAGTAATATGAATACTTGTAAACAAATATTGGGTGTGATGTGGCATGTGATAGAACATCTTCCGCACATAATTTTTAACATGATTGATTTTATTCATGAGTTTCTTCTCCATTTCCTTGCGTGTCCATGTTATATTATGCATAATTATGTGTTTAGCTCACGTTGTTAATGAATGATGAGGACATTTCTGGCAGTGACCTGTGTCCTGTGTGGGGGGAGGTTTGATTTCACCCATGTTGCTTGCTGTTGTTGTACATAAACCAGTTCTATACCCATGTTTTCATCCTTGAGTCTTGTTATTGCTGTTGACTTCATCTGTTGAGCCACTCCTTTTTATTGTGTTGTTAATTCTTTGTCTTTTGTACATACTCATCGACATGGCACGCCGATGCCATCATTTCAACAGCGTCTCTAGTGTTTATGTCCCATCCATGCTGTGTGTGAAGATAACAGGGTTATGTCTTCTCATCATCGTTGTAATATATCAAGTGCTTTTGTCATTGGCATCTTTAGTTGGGGGATTGGTCAAAGACAGTTCTGTTTCCTTATACAGCTTGTTATTTTGTTTTCCCAGTTGTTAGTGATTTGTTTCCAAATGTCGTATACAGTTTTCATGCACACATCACAGTAACATGAATTTATGCTATAACTGCAGATTGATTTGTACAGTGATAAGGAGGAGGAATATGTGTAGTGTTCTGATATGAAAGGGGAAGGTACTCTACACACTGATCAGGAAAGGGGATGTAATTAGCACGATCCCAAAGCAAGGGATGTAACTGGCACACTTCTCAGAAAAGGCAATGTAACTAACACACAGATTAAGGAAAGAGGCTGTAATTTGTGCAGTAATAGGGATATGGGGAGGGGGAAGATGCAAAGAGGGGGGTGGAATATAATTAGTACAATGCTAAGGAATAGGTTATATTGGGACAGCGAACAGGATAAGTGATGTGATTGGTCCAGTTATCAGAAAGCTTGTGCAGTAGATGAGCACATTTGCAGCAAGTACTTTCCATTATCCATGTGTCCATGCGGGTGAGTAACATATGGAGTCTGACAACTCGGACACAACCCCCCACACACACACATACATGCAGGGGAAACATCCCCCCCAACCCCAACCCCTGTAGGGGTTCTGCATACTCTAGGATAGAGGGAAATTGACAGACAGTTTCAATGTTTCTGTTTGTATCTAGTCTACACTATAGAGTAGAACTTTTGAACATGAAGGTGGCAGATAAATGGTGTCTGTTTACACACTAGAGTAGAACATTTGAACATGAAGATGGCAGATAAATGGTGTCTGTTTACACACTAGAGTAGAACATTTGAACATGAAGATGGCAGATAAATGGTGTCTGTCTAAGTCTAGGGTAGAACAGTTAAATATAAAGAAGTCAGATATTATAGTTTACTTTTACACTGTACAGTAAAACAGTTAAACACAATGAAATCAGATAAATGTCTCTCTACACTCTAGAGCACAAAGAAAATAGATCTGTGGTTTCTCTCTACAGAACAGTGGTTTTCCTCTACAGAATAGAACAGCCACAGCGTGGACCTATGTGTTAGCATGACCTAACCACCTGTCTTAATGACTTGTACAATGAACTCAGTCACGAAGTGTGAAATCTGTGGCAAACTGTTTCCAGTCGTACTGGGGGATTAGTTTGTGGATTGCACCACACAGTTTAAACATGTTGCTACATAGACTGACATCCGCACTCTTGTGGTCCTTCCAGATGTGGCATGTCTTGATCGTTTTAAGTGGAATGGTCATCACAGCTGGCTGGACAGTTCCTGATTGTTAGTTATATAAGAAGACAGCATTTCCTGTTTGCTGTTGTCCTCGGGACTCCTGGTGCAGTATAGGCCCGCAGCCACGCATGCCGGGCTCTTTGTGGGTCAATTCATGTTTGGGTGAGCACACAGGCGTAAGACCAGCTAAAATGACTCAAATGTAAGCCTGTTTGCCGCCTGTTAAGACAGACAGATGATGTCGCCTCAGGCCTGTGGATTCCAAGATCAGACGCTGTTAGATCTGTGCTGTTGGTCGGCTGCCTTAACTGTCCCAGACACATCGCTGGGATCCAGCTGGTGAGTCTGGGACCCATCTGGTGAGGCTGGGATCCCTCTGGTGAGTCTGGGACCCATATAGTGAGGCCGGGATTCCTCTGTGAGGCTGGATCAGCCCCAGAGCCATGCTGATGTGAACAGAGTTGTTTCACTACCAGAGGTTGAATCTCGGACCAGTGGGGGTAGATGAGTGCACAGACAGTTGGCCACTGTGGCTGAGTGTTGTTAGTGGTGAGTGAGATGTACATGTTTGTTGTTAGTGGTGAGTGAGATGTACATGTTTGTTGTTAGTGGTGAGTGAGATGTACATGTTTGTTGTTAGTGGTAGGTGAGATGTACATGTTTGTTGTTAGTGGTAGGTGAGATGTACATGTTTGTTGTTAGTGGTAGGTGAGATGTACATGTTTGTTGTTAGTGGTAGGTGAGATGTACATGTTTGTTGTTAGTGGTAGGTGAGATGTACATGTTTGCTGTTAGTGGTGGGTGAGATGTACATGTTTGTTGTTAGTGGTAGGTGAGATGTACATGTTTGCTGTTAGTGGTAGGTGAGATGTACATGTTTGTTGTTAGTGGTGAGTGAGATGTACATGTTTGTTGTTAGTGGTAGGTGAGATGTACATGTTAGCTGTTAGTGGTGGGTGAGATGAACATGTTTGTTGTTAGTAGTGGGTGAATGCACAGACAGTTGGCCACTGTGGCTGAGTGTTGTTAGTGGTGAGTGAGATGTACATGTTTGTTGTTAGTGGTGAGTGATATGTACATGTTTGTTGTTAGTGGTGAGTGAGATGTACATGTTTGTTGTTAGTGGTGGGTGAGTGTTGTTAGTGGTGAGTGAGATGTACATGTCTGCTGGTAGTGGTGGGTGAGTGTTGTTAGTGGTGGGTGAGTGTTGTTAGTGGTGAGTGAGATGTACATGTCTGCTGGTAGTGGTGGGTGAGTGTTGTTAGTGGTGAGTGAGATGTACATGTTTGTTGTTAGTGGTGAGTGAGATGTACATGTTTGTTGTTAGTGGTGGGTGAATGCACAGACAGTTGACCACTGTGTCTGAGTGTTGTTAGTGGTGGGTGAATGCACAGACAGTTGACCACTGTGTCTGAGTGTTGTTAGTGGTGAGTGAGGTGTACATGTTTGTTGTTAGTGGTGAGTGAGATGTACATGTTTGTTGTTAGTGGTGAGTGAGATGTACATGTTTGTTGTTAGTGGTGAGTGAGATGTACATGTTTGTTGTTAGTGGTGGGTGAGATGTACATGTTTGTTGTTAGTGGTGGGTGAGATGTACATGTTTGTTGTTAGTGGTGGGTGAATGCACAGACAGTTGACCACTGTGTCTGAGTGTTGTTAGTGGTGGGTGAATGCACAGACAGTTGACCACTGTGTCTGAGTGTTGTTAGTGGTGAGTGAGATGTACATGTTTGTTGTTAGTGGTGGGTGAGATGTACATGTTTGTTGTTAGTGGTGGGTGAATGCACAGACAGTTGACCACTGTGTCTGAGTGTTGTTAGTGGTGAGTGAGATGTACATGTTTGTTGTTAGTGGTGAGTGAGATGTACATGTTTGTTGTTAGTGGTGAGTGAGATGTACATGTTTGTTGTTAGTGGTGAGTGAGATGTACATGTTTGTTGTTAGTGGTGGGTGAGATGTACATGTTTGTTGTTAGTGGTGAGTGAGATGTACATGTTTGTTGTTAGTGGTGGGTGAGATGTACATGTTTGTTGTTAGTGGTGAGTGAGATGTACATGTTTGTTGTTAGTGGTGGGTGAGATGTACATGTTTGTTGTTAGTGGTGGGTGAATGCACAGACAGTTGACCACTGTGTCTGAGTGTTGTTAGTGGTGGGTGAGATGTACATGTTTGTTGTTAGTGGTGAGTGAGATGTACATGTTTGTTGTTAGTGGTGGGTGAGTGCACAGACAGTTGACCACTGTGGCTGAGTGTTGTTAGTGGTGAGTGAGATGTACATGTTTGTTTTTAGTGGTGGGTGAGATGTACATGTTTGCTGTTAGTGGTGGGTGAGATGTACATGTTTGTTGTTAGTGGTGAGTGAGATGTACATGTTTGTTGTTAGTGGTGGGTGAGTGCACAGACAGTTGACCACTGTGGCTGAGTGTTGTTAGTGGTGAGTGAGATGTACATGTTTGTTTTTAGTGGTGGGTGAGATGTACATGTTTGCTGTTAGTGGTGGGTGAGATGTACATGTTTGTTGTTAGTAGTGGGTGAATGCACAGACAGTTGGCCACTGTGGCTGAGTGTTGTTAGTGGTGAGTGAGATGTGCATGTTTGTTGTTAGTGGTGGGTGAGATGTACATGTTTGCTGTTAGTGGTGGGTGAGATGTACATGTTTGTTGTTAGTAGTGGGTGAATGCACAGACAGTTGGCCACTGTGGCTGAGTGTTGTTAGTGGTGAGTGAGATGTACATGTTTGTTGTTAGTGGTGGGTGAGATGTACATGTTTGCTGTTAGTGGTGGGTGAGATGTACATGTTTGCTATTAGTGGTGGGTGAGATGTACATGTTTGTTGTTAGTGGTGGGTGAGATGTACATGTTTGCTGTTAGTGGTGGGTGAGATGTACATGTTTGTTGTTAGTAGTGGGTGAATGCACAGACAGTTGGCCACTGTGGCTGAGTGTTGTTAGTGGTGAGTGAGATGTACATGCTTGTTGTTAGTGGTGAGTGAGATGTACATGTTTGTTGTTAGTGGTGAGTGAGATGTACATGTTTGTTGTTAGTGGTGAGTGAGATGTACATGTTTGTTGTTAGTGGTGAGTGAGATGTACATGTTTGTTGTTAGTGGTGGGTGAGTGTTGTTAGTGGTGAGTGAGTGTTGTTAGGGTGAGTGTTGTTAGTGGTGGGTGAGTGTTGTTAGTGGTGGGTGAGTGTTGTTAGTGGTGAGTGAGTGTTGTTAGTGGTGGGTGAGTGTTGTTAGTGGTGAGTGAGTGTTGTTAGTGGTGAGTGAGTGTTGTTAGTGGTGAGTGAGTGTTGTTAGTGGTGGGTGAGTGTTGTTAGTGGTGGGTGAGTGTTGTTAGTGGTGAGTGAGTGTTGTTAGTGGTGGGTGAGTGTTGTTAGTGGTGAGTGAGATGTACATGTTTGTTGTTAGTGGTGGGTGAGATGTACATGTTTGTTGTTAGTAGTGGGTGAATGCACAGACAGTTGACCACTGTGGCTGAGTGTTGTTAGTGGTGAGTGAGATGTACATGTTTGTTGTTAGTGGTGAGTGAGATGTACATGTTTGTTGTTAGTGGTGGGTGAATGCACAGACAGTTGGCCACTGTGGCTGAGTGTTGTTAGTGGTGAGTGAGATGTACATGTTTGTTGTTAGTGGTGAGTGAGATGTACATGTTTGTTGTTAGTGGTGGGTGAGATGTACATGTTTGTTGTTAGTGGTGGGTGAATGCACAGACAGTTGGCCACTGTGGCTGAGTGTTGTTAGTGGTGAGTGAGATGTACATGTTTGTTGTTAGTGGTGGGTGAGATGTACATGTTTGTTGTTAGTGGTGAGTGAGATGTACATGTTTGTTGTTAGTGGTGAGTGAGATGTACATGTTTGTTGTTAGTGGTGGGTGAGATGTACATGTTTGTTGTTAGTGGTGAGTGAGATGTACATGTTTGTTGCTAGTGGTGGGTGAATGCACAGACAGTTGACCACTGTGGCTGAGTGTTGTTAGTGGTGAGTGAGATGTACATGTTTGTTGTTAGTGGTGGGTGAGATGTACATGTTTGTTGTTAGTGGTGAGTGAGATGTACATGTTTGTTGTTAGTGGTGGGTGAATGCACAGACAGTTGACCAATGTGGCTGAGTGTTGTTAGTGGTGGGTGAGATGTACATGTTTGTTGTTAGTGGTGAGTGAGATGTACATGTTTGTTGTTAGTGGTGGGTGAGTGCACAGACAGTTGGCCACTGTGGCTGAGTGTTGTTAGTGGTGGGTGAGATGTACATGTTTGTTGTTAGTGGTGGGTGAGATGTACATGTTTGTTGTTAGTGGTGAGTGAGATGTACATGTTTGTTGTTAGTGGTGGGTGAATGCACAGACAGTTGACCACTGTGGCTGAGTGGTGTTAGTGGTGGGTGAGATGTACATGTTTGTTGTTAGTGGTGAGTGAGATGTACATGTTTGTTGTTAGTGGTGGGTGAGATGTACATGTTTGTTGTTAGTGGTGGGTGAATGCACAGACAGTTGGCCACTGTGGCTGAGTGTTGTTAATGGTGAGTGAGATGTACATGTTTGTTGTTAGTGGTGAGTGAGATGTACATGTTTGTTGTTAGTGGTGGGTGCGATGTACATGTTTGTTGTTAGTGGTGGGTGAATGCACAGACAGTTGGCCACTGTGGCTGAGTATTGTTAGTGGTGAGTGAGATGTACATGTTTGTTGTTAGTGGTGGGTGAGATGTACATGTTTGGTGTTAGTGGTGGGTGAGATGTACATGTTTGTTGTTAGTGGTGGGTGAATGCACAGACAGTTGGCCACTGTGGCTGAGTGTTGTTAGTGGTGAGTGAGATGTACATGTTTGTTGTTAGTAGTGGGTGAATGCACAGACAGTTGGCCACTGTGTCTGAGTGTTGTTAGTGGTGAGTGAGATGTACATGTTTGTTGTTAGTAGTGGGTGAATGCACAGACAGTTGGCCACTGTGGCTGAGTGTTGTTAGTGGTGGGTGAGATGTACATGTTTGTTGTTAGTGGTGGGTGAATGCACAGACAGTTGGCCACTGTGGCTGAGTGTTGTTAGTGGTGGGTGAGATGTACATGTTTGTTGTTAGTGGTGGGTGAATGCACAGACAGTTGGCCACTGTGGCTGAGTGTTGTTAGTGGTGAGTGAGATGTACATGTTTGTTGTTAGTGGTTAGTGAGATGTACATGTTTGTTGTTAGTGGTGGGTGAGATGTACATGTTTGTTGTTAGTGGTGGGTGAATGCACAGACAGTTGGCCACTGTGGCTGAGTGTTGTTAGTGGTGAGTGAGATGTACATATTTGTTGTTAGTGGTGGGTGAGATGTACATGTTTGTTGTTAGTGGTGAGTGAGATGTACATGTTTGTTGTTAGTGGTGAGTGAGATGTACATGTTTGTTGTTAGTGGTGGGTGAGATGTACATGTTTGTTGTTAGTGGTGAGTGAGATGTACATGTTTGTTGTTAGTGGTGGGTGAATGCACAGACAGTTGACCATTGTGGCTGAGTGTTGTTAGTGGTGAGTGAGATGTACATGTTTGTTGTTAGTGGTGGGTGAGATGTACATGTTTGTTGTTAGTGGTGAGTGAGATGTACATGTTTGTTGTTAGTGGTGGGTGAATGCACAGACAGTTGACCACTGTGGCTGAGTGTTGTTAGTGGTGGGTGAGATGTACATGTTTGTTGTTAGTGGTGAGTGAGATGTACATGTTTGTTGTTAGTGGTGGGTGAGTGCACAGACAGTTGGCCACTGTGGCTGAGTGTTGTTAGTGGTGGGTGAGATGTACATGTTTGTTGTTAGTGGTGGGTGAGATGTACATGTTTGTTGTTAGTGGTGAGTGAGATGTACATGTTTGTTGTTAGTGGTGGGTGAATGCACAGACAGTTGACCACTGTGGCTGAGTGTTGTTAGTGGAGGGTGAGATGTACATGTTTGTTGTTAGTGGTGAGTGTTAGTGGTGGGTGAATGCACAGACAGTTGGCCACTGTGGCTGAGTGTTGTTAGTGGTGAGTGAGATGTACATGTTTGTTGTTAGTGGTGAGTGAGATGTACATGTTTGTTGTTAGTGGTGGGTGCGATGTACATGTTTATTGTTAGTGGTGGGTGAATGCACAGACAGTTGGCCACTGTGGCTGAGTGTTGTTAGTGGTGAGTGAGATGTACATGTTTGTTGTTAGTGGTGGGTGAGATGTACATGTTTGTTGTTAGTGGTGGGTGAGATGTACATGTTTGTTGTTAGTAGTGGGTGAATGCACAGACAGTTGGCCACTGTGTCTGAGTGTTGTTAGTGGTGGGTGAGATGTACATGTTTGTTGTTAGTAGTGGGTGAATGCACAGACAGTTGGCCACTGTGGCTGAGTGTTGTTAGTGGTGGGTGAGATGTACATGTTTGTTGTTAGTGGTGGGTGAATGCACAGACAGTTGGCCACTGTGGCTGAGTGTTGTTAGTGGTGGGTGAGATGTACATGTTTGTTGTTAGTGGTGTGTGAATGCACAGACAGTTGGCCACTGTGGCTGAGTGTTGTTAGTGGTGGGTGAGATGTACATGTTTGTTGTTAGTGGTGGGTGAGTGTTGTTAGTGGTGGGTGAGTGTTGTTAGTGGTGAGTGAGATGTACATGTTTGTTGTTAATGGTGGGTGAATGCACAGACAGTTGGCCACTGTGGCTGAGTGTTGTTAGTGGTGGGTGAGATGTACATGTTTGTTGTTAGTGGTGAGTGAGATGTACATGTTTGTTGTTAGTGGTGGGTGAGATGTACATGTTTGTTGTTAGTGGTGGGTGAATGCACAGACAGTTGGCCACTGTGGCTGAGTGTTGTTAGTGGTGAGTGAGATGTACATGTTTGTTGTTAGTGGTGAGTGAGATGTACATGTTTGTTGTTAGTGGTGGGTGAGATGTACATGTTTGTTGTTAGTGGTGAGTGAGATGTACATGTTTGTTGTTAGTAGTGGGTGAGTGTTGTTAGTGGTGAGTGAGATGTACATGTTTGTTGTTAGTGGTGGGTGAGTGTTGTTAGTGGTGGGTGAGTGTTGTTAGTGGTGGGTGAGATGTACATGTTTGCTGTTAGTGGTGGGTGAGATGTACATGTTTGCTGTTAGTGGTGGGTGAGATGTACATGTTTGTTGTTAGTGGTGGGTGAATGCACAGACAGTTGGCCACTGTGTCTGAATGTTGTTAGTGGTGAGTGAGATGTACATGATTGTTGTTAGTGGTGAGTGAGATGTACATGTTTGTTGTTAGTGGTGAGTGAGATGTACATGTTTGTTGTTAGTGGTGAGTGAGATGTACATGTTTGTTGTTAGTGGTGGGTGAATGCACAGACAGTTGACCACTGTGTCTGAGTGTTGTTAGTGGTGGGTGAATGCACAGACAGTTGACCACTGTGTCTGAGTGTTGTTAGTGGTGAGTGAGGTGTACATGTTTGTTGTTAGTGGTGAGTGAGATGTACATGTTTGTTGTTAGTGGTGAGTGAGATGTACATGTTTGTTGTTAGTGGTGAGTGAGATGTACATGTTTGTTGTTAGTGGTGGGTGAGATGTACATGTTTGTTGTTAGTGGTGGGTGAGATGTACATGTTTGTTGTTAGTGGTGGGTGAATGCACAGACAGTTGACCACTGTGTCTGAGTGTTGTTAGTGGTGGGTGAATGCACAGACAGTTGACCACTGTGTCTGAGTGTTGTTAGTGGTGAGTGAGATGTACATGTTTGTTGTTAGTGGTGGGTGAGATGTACATGTTTGTTGTTAGTGGTGGGTGAATGCACAGACAGTTGACCACTGTGTCTGAGTGTTGTTAGTGGTGAGTGAGATGTACATGTTTGTTGTTAGTGGTGAGTGAGATGTACATGTTTGTTGTTAGTGGTGAGTAAGATGTACATGTTTGTTGTTAGTGGTGAGTGAGATGTACATGTTTGTTGTTAGTGGTGGGTGAGATGTACATGTTTGTTGTTAGTGGTGAGTGAGATGTACATGTTTGTTGTTAGTGGTGGGTGAGATGTACATGTTTGTTGTTAGTGGTGAGTGAGATGTACATGTTTGTTGTTAGTGGTGAGTGAGATGTACATGTTTGTTGTTAGTGGTGGGTGAGATGTACATGTTTGTTGTTAGTGGTGGGTGAATGCACAGACAGTTGACCACTGTGTCTGAGTGTTGTTAGTGGTGGGTGAGATGTACATGTTTGTTGTTAGTGGTGAGTGAGATGTACATGTTTGTTGTTAGTGGTGGGTGAGTGCACAGACAGTTGACCACTGTGGCTGAGTGTTGGTAGTGGTGAGTGAGATGTACATGTTTGTTTTTAGTGGTGGGTGAGATGTACATGTTTGCTGTTAGTGGTGGGTGAGATGTACATGTTTGTTGTTAGTGGTGAGTGAGATGTACATGTTTGTTGTTAGTGGTGGGTGAGTGCACAGACAGTTGACCACTGTGGCTGAGTGTTGTTAGTGGTGAGTGAGATGTACATGTTTGTTTTTAGTGGTGGGTGAGATGTACATGTTTGCTGTTAGTGGTGGGTGAGATGTACATGTTTGTTGTTAGTAGTGGGTGAATGCACAGACAGTTGGCCACTGTGGCTGAGTGTTGTTAGTGGTGAGTGAGATGTGCATGTTTGTTGTTAGTGGTGGGTGAGATGTACATGTTTGCTGTTAGTGGTGGGTGAGATGTACATGTTTGTTGTTAGTAGTGGGTGAATGCACAGACAGTTGGCCACTGTGGCTGAGTGTTGTTAGTGGTGAGTGAGATGTACATGTTTGTTGTTAGTGGTGGGTGAGATGTACATGTTTGCTGTTAGTGGTGGGTGAGATGTACATGTTTGCTATTAGTGGTGGGTGAGATGTACATGTTTGTTGTTAGTGGTGGGTGAGATGTACATGTTTGCTGTTAGTGGTGGGTGAGATGTACATGTTTGTTGTTAGTAGTGGGTGAATGCACAGACAGTTGGCCACTGTGGCTGAGTGTTGTTAGTGGTGAGTGAGATGTACATGCTTGTTGTTAGTGGTGAGTGAGATGTACATGTTTGTTGTTAGTGGTGAGTGAGATGTACATGTTTGTTGTTAGTGGTGAGTGAGATGTACATGTTTGTTGTTAGTGGTGAGTGAGATGTACATGTTTGTTGTTAGTGGTGGGTGAGTGTTGTTAGTGGTGAGTGAGTGTTGTTAGGGTGAGTGTTGTTAGGGTGAGTGTTGTTAGTGGTGGGTGAG
This sequence comes from Cepaea nemoralis, assembly GCA_014155875.1. Lineage (NCBI taxonomy): Eukaryota > Metazoa > Mollusca > Gastropoda > Stylommatophora > Helicidae > Cepaea > Cepaea nemoralis. The sequence goes on from JACEFZ010027402.1 coordinate 256,120, forward strand.
TGTTGTTAGTGGTGGGTGAGTGTTGTTAGTGGTGAGTGAGTGTTGTTAGTGGTGAGTGAGTGTTGTTAGTGGTGAGTGAGTGTTGTTAGTGGTGAGTGAGTGTTGTTAGTGGTGGGTGAGTGTTGTTAGTGGTGGGTGAGTGTTGTTAGTGGTGAGTGAGTGTTGTTAGTGGTGGGTGAGTGTTGTTAGTGGTGAGTGAGATGTACATGTTTGTTGTTAGTGGTGGGTGAGATGTACATGTTTGTTGTTAGTAGTGGGTGAATGCACAGACAGTTGACCACTGTGGCTGAGTGTTGTTAGTGGTGAGTGAGATGTACATGTTTGTTGTTAGTGGTGAGTGAGATGTACATGTTTGTTGTTAGTGGTGGGTGAATGCACAAACAGTTGGGCACTGTGGCTGAGTGTTGTTAGTGGTGAGTGAGATGTACATGTTTGTTGTTAGTGGTGAGTGAGATGTACATGTTTGTTGTTAGTGGTGGGTGAGATGTACATGTTTGTTGTTAGTGGTGGGTGAATGCACAGACAGTTGGCCACTGTGGCTGAGTGTTGTTAGTGGTGAGTGAGATGTACATGTTTGTTGTTAGTGGTGGGTGAGATGTACATGTTTGTTGTTAGTGGTGAGTGAGATGTACATGTTTGTTGTTAGTGGTGAGTGAGATGTACATGTTTGTTGTTAGTGGTGGGTGAGATGTACATGTTTGTTGTTAGTGGTGAGTGAGATGTACATGTTTGTTGTTAGTGGTGGGTGAATGCACAGACAGTTGACCACTGTGGCTGAGTGTTGTTAGTGGTGAGTGAGATGTACATGTTTGTTGTTAGTGGTGGGTGAGATGTACATGTTTGTTGTTAGTGGTGAGTGAGATGTACATGTTTGTTGTTAGTGGTGGGTGAATGCACAGACAGTTGACCAATGTGGCTGAGTGTTGTTAGTGGTGGGTGAGATGTACATGTTTGTTGTTAGTGGTGAGTGAGATGTACATGTTTGTTGTTAGTGGTGGGTGAGTGCACAGACAGTTGGCCACTGTGGCTGAGTGTTGTTAGTGGTGGGTGAGATGTACATGTTTGTTGTTAGTGGTGGGTGAGATGTACATGTTTGTTGTTAGTGGTGAGTGAATGACATGTTTGTTGTTAGTGTGGTGAATGGACAGTTGGCCAGTGGCTGAGTGTTGTTGTGGTGGGTAGATGTACATGTTGTTGTTAGTGGTGGGTGATGCACAGACAGTTGGCCACTGTTGAGTGTTGTTGTGGTGAGTGAGATGTACATGTTTGTTGTTAGTGGTGGGTGAGATGTACAGTTTGTTATGTGGTGAGTTTGTTGGGTGGGTGAGATGTACATGTTTGTTGTTAGTGGTGTGTGAATGCAGTTGGATGTGCTGGTGTTGTTAGTGGTGGGTGAGATGTACATGTTTGTTGTTAGTGGTGGTGAATGAGGTTGTGTGTGAGTGTGTTAGTGGTGGGTGAGATGTACATGTTTGTTGTTATGGTGGTGAGATGTACATGTTTGTTGTTAGTGGTGGGTGAATGCACAGACAGTTGGCCACTGTGGCTGAGTGTTGTTAGTGGTGAGTGAGATGTACATGTTTGTTGTTAGTGGTAGTGAGATGTACATGTTTGTTGTTGGTGAGTGAGATGTACATGTTTGTTGTTAGTGGTGGGTGAATGCACAGACAGTTGGCTTGGCTGAGTGTTGTTAGTGGTGAGTGAGATGTACATGTTTGTTGTTAGTGGTGGGTGAGATGTACATGTTTGTTGTTAGTGGTGAGTGAGATGTACATGTTTGTTGTTAGTGGTGGGTGCACAGACAGTTGGCCACTGTGGCTGAGTGTTGTTAGTGGTGAGTGAGATGTACATGTTTGTTGTTAGTGGTGAGTGAGATGTACATGTTTGTTGTTAGTGGTGGGTGCGATGTACATGTTTATTGTTAGTGGTGGGTGAATGCACAGACAGTTGGCCACTGTGGCTGAGTGTTGTTAGTGGTGAGTGAGATGTACATGTTTGTTGTTAGTGGTGGGTGAGATGTACATGTTTGTTGTTAGTGGTGGGTGAGATGTACATGTTTGTTGTTAGTAGTGGGTGAATGCACAGACAGTTGGCCACTGTGTCTGAGTGTTGTTAGTGGTGGGTGAGATGTACATGTTTGTTGTTAGTAGTGGGTGAATGCACAGACAGTTGGCCACTGTGGCTGAGTGTTGTTAGTGGTGGTGAGATGTACATGTTTGTTGTTAGTGGTGGGTGAATGCACAGACAGTTGGCCACTGTGGCTGAGTGTTGTTAGTGGTGGGTGAGATGTACATGTTTGTTGTTAGTGGTGTGTGAATGCACAGACAGTTGGCCACTGTGGCTGAGTGTTGTTAGTGGTGGGTGAGATGTTCATGTTTGTTGTTAGTGGTGGGTGAGTGTTGTTAGTGGTGGGTGAGTGTTGTTAGTGGTGAGTGAGATGTACATGTTTGTTGTTAATGGTGGGTGAATGCACAGACAGTTGGCCACTGTGGCTGAGTGTTGTTAGTGGTGGGTGAGATGTACATGTTTGTTGTTAGTGGTGAGTGAGATGTACATGTTTGTTGTTAGTGGTGGGTGAGATGTACATGTTTGTTGTTAGTGGTGGGTGAATGCACAGACAGTTGGCCACTGTGGCTGAGTGTTGTTAGTGGTGAGTGAGATGTACATGTTAGTGGTGAGTGAGATGTACATGTTTGTTGTTAGTGGTGGGTGAGATGTACATGTTTGTTGTTAGTGGTGAGTGAGATGTACATGTTTGTTGTTAGTAGTGGGTGAGTGTTGTTAGTGGTGAGTGAGATGTACATGTTTGTTGTTAGTGGTGGGTGAGTGTTGTTAGTGGTGGGTGAGTGTTGTTAGTGGTGGGTGAGATGTACATGTTTGCTGTTAGTGGTGGGTGAGATGTACATGTTTGCTGTTAGTGGTGGGTGAGATGTACATGTTTGTTGTTAGTGGTGGGTGAATGCACAGACAGTTGGCCACTGTGTCTGAATGTTGTTAGTGGTGAGTGAGATGTACATGATTGTTGTTAGTGGTGAGTGAGATGTACATGTTTGTTGTTAGTGGTGAGTGAGATGTACATGTTTGTTGTTAGTGGTGAGTGAGATGTACATGTTTGTTGTTAGTGGTGAGTGAGATGTACATGTTTGTTGTTAGTGGTGAGTGAGATGTACATGTTTGTTGTTAGTGGTGAGTGAGATGTACATGTCTGCTGTTAGTGGTGGGTGAGTGCACAGACAGTTGGCCACTGTGGCTGAGTGTTGTTAGTGGTGGGGAGATGTACATGTTTGTTGTTAGTGATAGGTGAGATGTACATGTTTGCTGTTAGTGGTAGACTGTTGGGTCATGGAGTAGAGTGAGTCGCAGGCATCTGGTCATCACCTGTGGGGCAGTAGAGCGTTGACATCATGTAGACAGCAATTTTTAATGACAACACACGACAATTTATTTCATACAGAAGCTTTTCATTGGATTAAAGTTAACTTTTTCATTTGATGAAAACAAATAATTGCGGTGGGAACGATTAATAGTATGACTCTTTGCTGGCTGTTGAACGAGGGGACTGAGCACGTATGGGAATGTCCTTAGTGCAGTGATGTCGGTTCTTGACTCAACTCAACTCAAATAGAATATACAGAAGCTTTTCGTGAAATGAAAGTTAATGGTTTCATTTGATGTAAACAGATAGGACATACAGCTGCTTTTCATGTAATCACAGTTAACTTTTTCATTTCATGAAAGCAAATAGAACATTTTCATTCTGAAGCTTTTTATGTGATAAAAGTTAACTTTTTATTTGGATAAAGACACACACAACATTTGCATACAAAAACTTGTCATTTGACAATTTCCCGGGTTTTTCACCATATGGAAGCGGAACTTGTTCATATAATATGGAACATTTTCCTTTCATGCAAACATGTGTATCTGTATCATTTAGTGAAAAACGTGACCACTTGTCTAGGTTCATGATAAAATACACACTGATTAAATACATAAATATATAGAATGTTTAATATAATAGAAGTTGCTAATTTACCAGAATTCTTTTGGGCCTCAATCCTTTGAACTGGACAAGTGATCTTATATTTGAGCGTGTGTGAGTCTGTATGGGTGCTACATGACCAGACATTCACAATTAATCTGATTTCAGTTGCTACTTACAGCATGACATTGGCATACGTTATATGTGTGAAATCAGACTTATTCCTTGACTATTGTAGTACATAGACACCATCTTTAGGAGATCAAAACATCTCACCCAATACAATAGAGACCTAGCTATGTGGTGTAGTATACTGTAAATATTCTGCCGTCAGTCTCTCTCATCTTTTATCATAATTCTCATCCTAAGATACTCTCATTTATTTGTCACTCCTGCACATCTTTAGAAATAACAAAATACTTTGAAATGAGGTGGATGTTGGGTTGGTTATTTGTGTGTGTACATGTATGTTTGTTTGTTGTTGAGATGAGGTGGATGTTGGGTTGGTCTTTTGTTTGTGCATATATGTATGTTTCATGTTTGTTTGTTGTTGAAATGAGGTGGATATTGGGTTGGTTGTTTGTTTGTGTACATTGTATGTGTTTTTTTACACAATGGTTTCACGTTTGTTTGCTGTTACTGTGCTGTAGTTGTATAATGTTGGTTATTTGTTTTTGTACATATGTGTCTCTTTTGTTTGCTTTTGCTGTACTGTTGTTCTGTTATGTTGATTGTTGTATGATGTTGGTCATTCTATGATGTTGGTTGTCCTATGGTGTTGATTGTTGTACGATGTTGGTCATTCTGTGATGTTGGTTGTCCTATGTTGCTTGTCCTATGATGTTGGTTGTCCTGTTGCTTGTCCTATGATGTTGCTTGCTTGTCCTGTGATGTTGCTTGTTCTATGATGTTACTTGTCTTATGATGTTGGTTGTTCTATAATGTTGGTTGTTCAGTGATGGTGCTTGTCCTGTAATGTTGGTTGGTCTATGAGGTTGGTTTTTCTGTGATGCTGGTTGTCATAATGGCGCTTGAGATTTGTTTATGTCCTAGGGAAGATATGGTTCTGTACTTTTGTAAGCAGAATCTTGTTTTCTGTCTGTTAACTGTCTGTCGGTAACTGATTTGCAGAGTTCAACAAAGGTCAACACTTGAGGTGACCATAAATTTAAACAGAACAGGCATGCAGAGAGTGGAGTTAGTGAACTTTATGAGGAAACAACACATGTAAACAGAACAGGCATGCAAGAGAGTGGAGTTAGTGAACTTAAAATAGCACATATAAACAGAACAGGCATGCAGAGAGTGGAGTTTGTGAACTTAAAATAGCACATATAAACAGAACAGGCATGCAGAGAGTGGAGTTTGTGAACTTAAAATAGCACATATAAACAGAACAGGCATGCAAGAGAGTGGCATTTGTGAACTTAAAATAGCACATTTAAACAGAACAGGCATGCAGAGAGTGGAGTTAGTGAACTTAAAATAGCACATATAAACAGAACAGGCATGCAAGAGAGTGGCATTTGTGAACTTAAAATAGCACATTTAAACAGAACAGGCATGCAAGAGAGTGGCATTTGTGAACGTAAAGAGAAAACGCTAAAGCTTCCAAGTACATTCTAGCTGGCCTTCTGCGATGATGTTGAGAGACACATGGCCATCATCCTTCTGTTGTCTCTGTCAGTCAGCAATCTGCTGGGGCTACATTGTTCTGCCTGACAAGACTTGCTCACACTGGCAGCCTGGACAGGGCAATAGTTTCTTAACATGGTCACTAAAGATCATTGGTTTAAAACCACAGTGTGGTGGTCAGCATGGCTGAATGGATATGACAGTGTGTTCTTAAACATCCTGTGTGCTGATGACGAGGTAGGGGGTTCGGCCCCCACAACGGACAGTTGGACTAAAATGTTGACTTCTTGTCTTTGACTTGGGGGCGTAAATTACAAGTACCTCTGAAGTTGGAGTGGGTTCGCCTGATGGCGAAGGGCACTGACAAAAGGGAAAGCTAATCCACAATCCAAAATCAGTCCAGTGCTACTAGAAGTAGTACGTATGGAATACGCTTGAGTTACACGTTATCAGAAGAAATAAATTGGAGAACTTGGTGACAACTGGCAAGATTGAAGGGAAAAGAACAAGAGGAAGGCAGTATCTGGGTTGGTCGCCTGGCATGATCGGGACAAGAATACGGACCTGATCTATGATTTTAGTGAACGTGCGTAATAGCGAAACATGACTGACCACGCTTGTCGACACGGCACATGATAAGATTACCAGCGTCTCTCATCAGGCGAGCCCACTCGCTTCTGAGGTACTTGTAATTTACGTCCCCAAGTCATGGACGAGAAGTCAACACTTTAGTTCAACTGACGGGTGTAGGGGTTGAACTTTCTATCATTGCATCAGCACACCAGAAGTTTAAGATGGTGCCATCTGATCCATTCAGCCATGCTGACCTCTAACGTAGACACTGAAAACGATGACGCGTTTGGTTTGTACTGCCTGTACTAATTATAGATCACACCGGAACCAAGAGACACCCCTCTACTAGGTTTGACACACTCAAGCACGATAGAAGAATGAAGACGGATGAGGACAGAACAAGCAAAGGCGATGATAGCAGAGTTGGCAGGCATTGCAGAAGGAGCAGTAGTAGAAGAACATGAAAAAGAAGATGCAGTTATGGTAGTAACAATATTAGCAAGTAGTAGAAAGCGATAGTAGTGGTAGTAAAAGAAGTAGCATTGTAGTAGTAGAAAAAGTGGTAGTAATAATAGAAGAAATAGTAGTAATAATAGAAGTGGCAGCAATGTAGTGGTAGTAGTAGAAAAAATAATAGTAGTAGTAAAATAGAAATAGTAGTAATAATAAAAGAAATAGCAGCAATGTAGTGGTAATAATAGTAGTAGAAAATGTAGTAGTCTCATCTCATCACATCATGTTCCTCTTGTACCTTGCGGTGTCGAGTTGAAAGCATAAGCAACGAGAGAGTACCCGCTTATGGGCTTCATGTATCGATATTCCCATTGACTCTGCTTTTCCCTGCGTCCATCGTTTACATGGTCGGCCTCTTAGCTTTTCTACGAGCAGTATGAAGATCCCCTGCCAGTTTGCTGGGCCAGTCGCAGGTTTAGGACAAAAATCTGACCATAGGGAGTCCATCTCCTATGGTGAGCCATAGCCCCGTTAGCCCATGACCTCGCGGTCATGGTTTCCCAGTCTACACCGCGTGGAGGTGGGGTTGACTAGTGTAGACTGCGGGTCATCGGCAGGCTACTAATGTTCACTTTTCACCCCTCCTGGGAGAGGCTAGCCGATGCTAACCCTGCTGGCTGCAGGGCCAGGCGCAGTCCACACCTTGTAGCCCAGTTGTAGTAGTGAAAGAAGAAATAGTAGTAATAGAAAAAGTAGCAGCAATATAGTAGTGACAGAGACCGCAAGAACACCGCATGACGAGAACACAGAAGAAGAACCATCTGCAAATCTAACCAATAGAGAACTCCTGTTTGCGGACGACCAAGCACTAATAGCGAAATCAGAAGTTGAATTACAAGACCACATGAATAGTCTAAACGAAATGTGTAGGGAACATAACATGAAAATTAGAACAAATAAAACAGAGGTATTGACTACTAAAGAAGAAGAAAAAGCAACAATGATTCACCTAAACGAACATTCCTTGAAACAAGTAAAGAGTTTCAAGTACCTAGGAAGTATAATATCATCAAATGGCAAATCAGAAGACGAGATCGAAAATAGATGCAATAAGGCAAACCAAATCTTTGGACAAATGGCACCAATACTAAAGAACAAACATGTATCAATAACTACTAAGAAAGCACTTTACAACAAAATCTTCCTACCAACTCTATGCTACTAATGCCAAACCTGGACAATAACAGAAAAAGAGAAAAGAAAAATCACAACAGAAATGAGATTCCTGAGAAGAATACTCAATGTATCAAGAAGAGATAAGATCAAATATGAAGAAATCAGGACTAAAGTACGGGTTATAGCTGCACTAGATTTTATTAGAAGGCAGCAAGTCAAATGGTTTGGCCATGCAAGTAGGTTACCAACTAACAGTATACCACAACAAGCAATGATGTACAGACCAGATGGAAGCAGAGGAAGAGGCCGACCACGTAAACGATGGACGCACGGAATAACAGTTCGTGGGAATATCGATACATGAAGCCCATAAACGGGCACTCTCCAGCTGTTTATACTTCACCTCGACACCGCAAGGTACAAGAGGAACAAGATGAGAGGAGATGAGATGAGTATAGTAGTGGTAGTAGTAGTATAGTAGTGGTAGTAGTAGTATAGTAGTGGTAGTAGTAGTATAGTAGTGGTAGTAGTAGTATAGTAGTGGTAGTAGTAGTATAGTATAAAAAGCAGCAGCAGTAGCAGCAGCAGCGGTAATGGTAGTAGTAGGCGGAAACCATCACATTAGTTAGTTAGTTAGTTAGTTAGTTGGTTGGTAGGCTGGCTGTCTGGTTGGTTGTTTTGTTTAGTTTAGTTAGTTAGTTAGTTAGTTAATCGACTGATCATCCTCATTGCATACCGAACCATTCAGTCCATAAGTGCTCGGATCCCCTCTACAAATCCCGCAGCGTGTAGCGGCTAACGACACCAGTTCATCTTCGTGCCAGGGCATGCGGGAGTACAAGGAAATGAGCGGGCTGACAAGCTCGCAGGTGAGGCTACTGTGGAGGGCGGACGCGCCATGGACCAGGCTGACATTCTGAATGCTCTACGAGAAGTAAGACTTTTGCGAGAACCAAGTGATGACTGTGAATCTACAACCATGGGCAGACTGCGAGAACAGCAAATTAAAAGAGGGGTGGCCAAACAAGAACACTACGCAGGAAGCACATTAGTTGCATGTCCTTAACAGCCCATTACAGTCAGCTGAAGCGCTTTTTGACTGTGTGATTTTCTTTGCAATTTACGTTCAATAGTCTGTCATTTTTTTTCTGAACAGCCGACGCTTATCATCATCATCATCATCATCATCATCATCATCATCATCATCATCATCATCATCATCATCATCATCAAGTGCTTTGCCAACTGGCGTAGGCGTTCATGTCTCTACACGTATATTGGTATTTGGTGTTCTGGATCAATGACCAAGTCCTACAAGAAACAAATAAAAACCGTAAACTGATTAGAAAAATTAGAGTAGACATCCACGTTTTTTTGTCACGTTATGAGAAGAAATAAATAGGAGAACTTCGTGACAACTGGCAAGATCGAGGGGAAGAGAACAAGGGAAAGGCCGAGAAGTAAATACCTGGATGGCTTGGCCACATGGCTTGGTCGAGACAATAAAGCTGAGTTGTTCCACCATTCTGGTGATCGAGTGAGATGGCAACATATGACCGCCCACGTTTATCGGCATGGCCCATGATGATGATGATGATCAACTCTGCTGATGATATTCCTCAATGCCACCGTCTCAATCCATCCAGCATCATTTCTTTTGGTCTGCCTCTGCCTCTCTTCTCCTCGATCTTTCCAGTTGTCACGATGTTCTCCAATGCCTCTCTTCTCATCACATGACCAAAGAAAGCTGTTTGTCTCTTTCTTATTGTTGTATATAATGTTCTAGTTTCATTAGCCTCTTTCAGGCAGTCGTTAGTTACTCTGGCAGTCCAAAGAATTTGCAAAATTCGTCCCAAGAACCACATCATTGTTGCTTCCAAGGTCTTCCTAAGTTGTTCATTTACATTCCAAGTTTCACTGCCATGCAGCAAAACAGGTTCTATATAGCATTTCAGCACTCTGTTTTTTCCATTAAATGATAGTGACTTATTGCATACGATACCTTTTGTTTTCTGAAATGCAGCTTATGCATGCCCTATTCCGTTCTTAATCTCTGTTGTGCATCTTCCATCTAATATTATTATTGCCCCCCCCCCCTTTTTTTTTGCATATCCTTTACAGGACATCGCTGTCAACAGCAGCATCTTTCAGCTGTCTGTTGATTTCTTGGCAAGATTACGCTCAGTAGTTTGCCATTGCTTTCTGAGCGGCCGGCTCAGTATCCCGCAAGTCACCAGCGGGGGTCGAACCGCTCCCAGTTCTCTCCCGCTACGAGACTGCGTGATAAACGGGATTACGGAGAAAGTGTTGTAACCCCTCAGCCAGAGAGACCGGCTTATTGCCCCTGGGTGTTTTAAATTAACCCTATGGATATGAAGTTTCCCTGTTATTTCCATTTTACATTTTGGTGTCACTTCACTTCTTGTGACCCCCCATTTGTATGGAAGGACGATATAACGCTATAATAGGGCCTTGTGTGACAGCATTCGTCGGGCCGCCCCGCGGGAAAAGACCGAGTCATGTGAGAAAACCCGGGTCAATGAGGTCTTTCTGGTGGCTGCCTAGTCCATCGACGATAAACTGCGGTTTTCTTGGATGAATTTTGTGTTGACATTCTGACGGCGGCATTGTGCACAGTGTACCTGTGCGGGCTTGTTTGGATTGCCGAGACTTCTGTCTATTCCACTTTTCACATCGGACAATGGGGAACATTTTATGTGATATTCATTGGCACATAATGTAGCATAATGGGGACAACCAGTTGCCGTGAAGTTGGAACCTCGACTAACTAACTAAGGGTCATTGTGTTATTTGTTTGTTTCGTGTACCGTCCCAAATTTTAATACCTAGTGTATGTACATTACGTTATAATACTTGTTCATTTGATCGTATACCACGTGTGGACGAAACCTACTTTTGGTTTAGGACTTAATCAGTTAAGTGCCATGGGATGATTCATCGTCTGAAGCGACTTCCCGTATCTATTATGGGCTTACATATCTCCGAAATGTTATCCTTGTGTTATTATACAACATGCATGCTATTATATTGACAGAAATCATAACTGTAACACACCCATACTTCCCATTTCCAGCCATCCATTTTTGTTTGGTCTAAATCTACTTTGTGTTTGCACTGAAACTGTTAAATTAAACAATACAGAGGCACGGAGAAATTCTTTATTATTGCTACATGTAAACAACGGTGGCGATAGCACATTGATAACACAGGAACATACTATAACGTGCAGATGTGTCCGAGTACGTACATTATCCTAAATACCTTCATATACATGGAAGGGTAAGTTGTTAAATGAGTCACAACAATAATATATTTAAGAAAAACAAAAACCAGATGAGATGCGAGCTTGAAAACTATGTACTATTGTACTTACTGCTCCCTATTTCTTAAAATATTATCGTGTCATGTTTTAGTCAGTTATGACTGAGCTACCGTATGACAGTAGACGGTACTACCTGCTTTCTGCTGGCGCCGAATGTTGGGCGTAGCTCACCAAACCCGACACCCCACATTGTGGCAACGGCTTCGGGCGGAGGAGCGCGATTGGGAGGGTACAAACCTTATCCTAGTGCGAGAAAATGCAGTTTAAAGACTAAATGTCACGGCAGGACAGACGAAACCCTAAACCTTGGTTGGCAACTGGTCTAGGATCAAAGCTGAGACAGACGAAACCCTAAACCTTGGTTGGCAACTGGTCTAGGATCAAAGCTGAGACAGACGAAACCCTAAACCTTGGTTGGCAACTGGTCTAGGATCAAAGCTGAGACAGACGAAACCCTAAACCTTGGTTGGCAACTGGTCTAGGATCAAAGCTGAGACAGACGAAACCCTAAACCTTGGTTGGCAACTGGTCTAGGATCAAAGCTGAGACAGACGAAACCCTAAACCTTGGTTGGCAACTGGTCTAGGATCAAAGCTGAGACAGACGAAACCCTAAACCTTGGTTGGCAACTTGTCTAGGATCAAAGCTGAGACAGACGAAACCCTAAACCTTGGTTGGCAACTGGTCTAGGATAAAAGCTGAGACAGGCGAAAACAAGATCATTGCTTTATTGATCCAGCAGCTTCTGCAGCTTGTCTTGTTCCAGACGTATTGGTGTTACCTTTACTATGGAGTAAACTAGACAGAGATAGATAGACAGACAGACAGATAGAGAGACAGAGAGAGAAAGAGAGAGAGAGAGAGATCATGCTATATGGACAGCACATGGTCTCCACAATTATAGCCCCGGCTTTGTGCTATGGAGAGGTTATTTCCCCCCCCCCCCCCCCCACCCCTTTTATTTTGAGAAGCACAATAACTATCCTCTGTCAAGACGGCAAGGTGGCAGCAGTATCTGTGAACATTAATGTATGTATCCCATCGTTTTATCAGTTCCCTCAAAACCTGCGCCATAGAAACATTTACTCTGCTGCCTTAGTCACGTTCTCACCTCACATTGAACATCTCCTCCATCAGCAAACCATTTATCATCCTAGTTGTCTACCGCTTCTCGTGACAAACACTTGCCGCCAGACAGTCATCATTTTCTTATGAATATCCATGACAGTTTGTCTTCTGGCCCCCACAACCTGGCAGCAGCACGCCGTACTTCAGTGGTGAATTGTTCAAGTATGTCCGACATTTTCAACACCACGTGCCCATGAAAAGGTGTATGCCCATACGCATACATACATTGTTGTCCCCTACACATAGACATATGGATGCCGCGGTAGCATAGTGGCTAGATATTCGCCTGCCAGCCTGGTACTTATGAGTTCGAATCCGAATCAAGGTAGATTTTAAAAATTAAGCAGAGTGCCTTGTCTTAAACTGGTGCCAGAAAATGTCTTGGGAGATAAAGGTGTCCAGTATGATACAGGTCACGTCACTCATCGAGTGGCGATTGGTTTATAAACCATAGGTCTGGCACTGTATGTCCAGTGCGTCTGAACTGCTTCGGCGCCGAAGGATGATATATCGACAACAGTGACCTCCAATTTGGACACAAGGCAATATATCGCCGTAATAGGGACAACGTGTTATTTGTTTTGTTTCGTATATCTTATGCAATTTCAATGCTCAGTGAATCAAGATTTACATTATAATATAGGGTGTATTTTTAATGACTCCACTGTTTGAAAATATTGCCGGTCCAAGTTTTGTATTCACCCTCTGTAAAGTTCATGTAACATAATAGATAAATACAAAACTTGGACCGTCAATATTTTCAAACACTGCACAGTCATTTAAAAATGCATTATGTACTTGTTTATTTGATTGTGTACCAAGTGTGGTCGAAACCTACTTCTTGTTTGGTACTGAATTATATAAGGCGTGCGAAAGGAGCCGTTAATTTACTTACTTACATACAGACATCAAGCTAGATGGGTACCCTACAGAATGACACCTTTATAAACTACCAACAACCATTTTTCAACTGTCTCATATCATTTTGTGACTTACTTACTTAGCTGACTTAAATGTGCGCTGGTAGCAGGTTCACCACTTACACCGGTCAGTTGGAATTAAACGTTGATGTCTCGTTCAGAAAGCAATGGCAAACTACTCAACGTAAATTTGTTAAGAAAATCTGGGGTTGATTGCAACATCCTGCAAAGGTCATGCAACATTATAAAACATACCTCGTATAATTCATCGATCGCACAATATAATAAAGTCGAAATTGTTCTCGGCGGCCATATACATAAAGCTATTAAACATTTAGTATAGCTACTTTACATAAAGATGGCCGTACTAATAATGGCCGGTCTCCCTGGTCTAGAGGTTACACGACTTTCTCCGTAATCCCGTATACTCTCGTAAGTAACGTGATCTCTGCGAGAATCGGTAGCGGTTCTCTCCGCGTCGGTAACTTATGGAGTATGTGAGCCGGTCGCTCAAAAATCAATGGCACTACTGAGCGTAATCTTGCCAAGAAATCAACAATCAGCTGAAAGATGCTGATGTTGACAGCGATGTCCTGTAAAGGATATGCAGAACAAATAAATAAGTACTAATAATGTTCTAGAACATATAATATAGCCACTTTATAAAAGGTGGCGTGATCCCATCTGATGGCACGTTGTATTTCCTGAGATGGCAGTCCGCCGTTTTAGTGCCACAAAATGATCAGTGGTTTATTTCACATATTTCTGCTCCGTTTCGGAATTTTAAGTTACAGTAAACTAAAAAGTAGTACAGCCGAAAGATCTCTACGCCATCTCGGAGCGGTCAATCGTTTTCTAATTTTGGATTCTTGTGAATTTTCAGTTTTAAGGTAGTGTTAATTTGTTTGTTTTGGTTTTTCACAATGGAAACGCCCACCAGTTTGCGTCCACGTAGTATGACTTGAGATCAAGCTAGATTATTGTTTATAATAATATGTGAATGTGAATATTTAGAAAGTAGTTTTAGTTGTGTCTAAAGTTTTAGCACGTGGTGATAAAGAAAAACCAGTGAATGTTCGTCAACAGCTGAGTGTTTGACAACGAAGCACGAATGGCTGAAGTTTACGTCTGTCATTATTGCTATGGGACTTGATCCAAGACCATGTATCAAAGACTACCGGTGTACAAGTGCACATTTATATACTCCTTGGTATGTGGCACTGCCACTACGTTTCCCAGTAATCAATTAGAAAATTATAATATATTTATCACACCATGTTTCATGTATGTCAACCTGAGGGTACCCAAAAAAAAAAAAAAAAATTATCCTCTTGTTGACTCTGAAGAATATCCAGGAAGCATTTTACCCATTTGAAAATGTGTCCATTGATGATATGATTATTTGGTGGAAGGGCTAAACAAAGCTAAAAAAAACCATGCATTGTTGTCTCTACCAAGTCTGTAGTTAGAATTGTTGAGAGCGGATTGCGAAAACCGCAAAGCAAGCTGAAGATGGTCTCCATGAAAATAAAACGGCGATGAATGGCTGCGACAGAATGGACCAAATGGTTGGATATTATAATATCCATGATAGGAAAACCATTACGTGGTGGAAGAATATCTACTACTAGATCTTTGAAATTGCACAGATCAATGCTCACATCCTACATTCCATATGGCAAACAGAGAAAGGAGGAAAAAAATTGTTACAGAAGGATTTCAAGTAAAGGAAAGTGCTCATCGCGAAGTAGCTCAGAGTATTCCTGAAAGTTTGACACTCTGCCTGCCGAAGAATTTCAGTCTGTTGCAGGAAATTATGCCGAAAGATTTACATGAGCCAAGCATTTAATAGAATTTGTCGGTGTCAATAGAGACTGTGTTTTTTGCAGCACTCGAACTAAACGACACTTTGCAGCACTCGAACTAAACGACACATATCATCTTTTGTTTGCTCCGGCTGTACTAATAGACCAGACTTGTGCGCCAAAGTTTGCGTTGCAGCCTATCACAAATAGACTGCCACATATAGTAAATAAAAACAAACAGACATGACAATTAAATGTAAATCTGCCAAGTGTTTTCCTAATTTTTGTCTGAAAAAAAAAATACATGATTCAGAATCTGCGGCGAAACTTCTTTTCGGATGGTTGATTGGAAGCAATGGTGTTTATAGTTTAGAATAGTGTTGTTTGTTCAGTAAATTCAATTGGATTAGCAGTGATCAGGATATTGGATAACAACGCCCCCTCGGTAAGTACAATGTTTACATTATTTTTACCTCTTTTTAACAAATTATTTTAGAAGTTATATTATTATTTGTATTTTATTTACAACATACAGCAAAAATTCTCCTACCAACATATTCCTTGTGCTATCTCCTTTATTTTGATATATAATACAACATTTCTGCTACAATTTTAACCATTTTCATAACATTATTGCGACATACACCAATTTCCAGATTTCGGCCATTAGTTTTTTTCATTTGTGTGAAAAAGACATGGTTCAGAATATGCACCAAAACTTCCTTTTGGGTGATTTAAATGAGCAATACTGTTTATATTCTTGAAGACAAGTGGTGTTTGTTTGATTATTCAGTAAATTAAACATGATTAGCAGTATAGGAGTGTAGAAAACACATTCTAAGTGCAATGTTTACATTATTTTTACCTACTTTTGTCCAATTATTTTACAAATTATATTATTATTTTTATTTTATTTACAACCTAAAGCAAACATTCTCCTACCAACATATTCCTTGTGCAATCCCCTTTATTTTGATATATAATACAACATTTCTGCTACAATTGTAACCATTTTCATAACTTTACTGTGAGAGACCCCACCTTCAAGATTTCAGCCATTATTTTTTGTCATTATTTGTGAAAAATACATGGTTCAGAATATGCACCAAAACTTCTTTTTGGGTTACTTTAATGCGCAATACTGTTTATATTCTTGAAGACAAGTGGTGTTTGTTTGATTATTCAGTAAATTAAACATGATTAGCAGTATAGGAGTGTAGAAAACACCTTATATGTGCAGTTTTTTAAATAATTTTTACCTCTTTAATTTCATTTGTTATTATTAAACCTCTCATTATTGTCATAATATTTGTAACCTATCAATTAATTATTAACACTGTCATGTTCCTTGTGCAATCCTCTTTAATTTGATATGTAATACAATAGGTCTTCTACCACCTTAACCATTTTAAAAGCATTATTGTAACACACCCCTAGTTCCAATTTTCTGCCATAAATGTCTGTTTGGTCACAGCCCAGTTTTTGTTTGGTAGTGAAAGAGTTAATTAATAATGCATTGAACATATAATATAGCCAATTTATAAAAGGCGGGCCATATTAATAATGCATTGAACATATAATATAGCCAATTTATAAAAGGTTGGCCATATTAATAATGCATTGAACATATAATATAGCCAATTTATAAAAGGTTGGCCATATTAATAATGCATTGAACATATAATATAGCCACTTTATCAAAGGTTGGCCATATTAATAATGCATTTAACATATAATATAGCCACTTTATAAATGGCTGGCCATATTAATAATGCATTGAGCATATAATATAGCCACTTTATCAAAGGGTGGCCATATTAATAATGCATTGAACATATAATATAGCCACTTTATAAAAGGCTGGCTATATTAATAATGCATTGAACATATAATATAGCCACTTTATAAAAGGTTGACCATATTAATAATGCATTGAACATATAATATAGTCACTTTATAAAAGGCTGGCCATACATTTAATAATGCATTGAACATATAATATAGCCACTTTATAAAAGGTTGGCCATACTAATAATGCATTGAACATATAATATAGCCACTTTATAAAAGGCTGGCCATATTAATAATGCTTTGAACATATAATATAGTCACTTTATAAAAAGTTGGCCATATGAAACGTTTTTAAATTAAGTTAGTTGCATATCCTTTACAGGACGTGGCAGTCAACCCCAGCATTGTTTGGATGTTTGTGATTTCTTGGCAGTTTACGTTTAGCAGTTTGCCATTGCTTTCTCATGGCCAACCAACGCCAGGCAGTCTGCTGCCAAATCGTCTGCAGATGTGTTTCGAACGCAGTATGCGGGATAACGAACTGCGTCCGTAAACACTTAGCCACAGAGTCTGTCGAGTGGTTTAAATAGAAGAGTAAAGAAAGGCGTGGTGCCGGGGGGGGGGAGGCGTGGCGCCTGGAAGGAAAGGCGTGGCGCCTGGAAGGAGAGGCGTGGTGCCCGGGGGGAGAGGCGTGGCGTCTGGAAGGAGAGGCGTGGCGCCTGGAAGAGAGGCGTGGCGCCCGGAGGGAGAGGCGTGTCGCCCGGAGGGAGAGGCGTGGCGCCTGGAAGGAGAGGCGTGGTGCCTGGAAGGAGAGGCGTGGCGCCTGGAAGGAGATTCGTGGTGCCTGGAAGGAGAGGCGTGGCGCCTGGAAGGAGAGACGTGGCGCCTGGAAGGAGAGGCGTGGCGCCTGGAAGGAGAGGCGTGGCGCCCGGAGGGAGAGGCGTGGCGCCCGGAAGGAGAGGCGTGGCGCCTGGAAGGAGAGGCGTGGCGCCTGGAAGGAGAGGCGTGGCGCCTGGAAGGAGAGGCGTGGCGCCCGGAGGGAGAGGCGTGGCGCCTGGAAGGAGAGGCGTGGCGCCTGGAAGGATAGGCGTGGCGCCTGGAAGGAGAGGCGTGGCGCCTGGAAGGAGAGGCGTGGCGCCTGGAAGGAGAGGCGTGGTGCCGGGGGAGGCTTGGCGCCTTGAAGGAGAGGCGTGGCGCCTGGAAGGAGAGACGTGGCGCCTGGAAGGAGAGGCGTGGTGCCGGGGGAGGCGTGGCGCCTGGATGGAGAGGCGTGGCGCCTGGAAGGAGAGACGTGGCGCCTGGAAGGAGAGGTGTGGCGCCCGGAAGGAGAGGAGTCGTACCCGGAAGGAGAGGAGTGGTGCCCGGAAGGAGAGGCGTGGCGCCTGGAAGGAGAGGCGTGGTTACTGGAAGGAGAGGCGTGGTGCCTGGAAGGAGAGGCGTGGCGCCTGGAAGGAAAGAGAGGCTGAGCTTGACAAACACGACATTGGATTCAGGACACTGAAGACACGCTGGACATGAACTTGCTCGAGGACAAGTGAATGGCAAGGATCGAGAGTCATACCAGCGGGTTGTAATGAGAGCAACATTCTGCCAAGTCTGCTTATATGATGCTAATGATGGAACTCTTCACTGGTTGCTGAGGATGGGGACGGAGCGCTTATGGGAATGTCCCGAATGCTGTGATGTCGATTCCTAAATCAATTAAATCAATCAATCAATCAATGATGGTTTATATGAAGAAAATAAAAAGCATTTCTTTCAGTCTGCCACATCGTTAGTCGTTAGTTGTGGTTCCAACTTAACGACAAAAGATCGCCATATAATGCTCAGTTCCTGTGCCAGTGAATATCACACAAAATGCTCGACACTGTCCCATGTGAGAAGTGGAACAGACCGCAGTCTCGACAAAACAACAACACGCACAGGGATACATGCATAAGGCTACTGCCAAAATGTCAACACAACAGTCCGCCACTAAAATTATAGTCCATAGTCAATGGAAACAGCAGTCACTAGAGAATCAACAGTTGCACACACATTACTGCATAGAGCAAAACCAGCTAGTTCAGCAACCCGGGGGCTGCCATTTTTCTGAACATACTCTTCATAATACAAACAACCGCGGATAGCTGTCAAAGCATTCTACACGAGATCCACGGCTCACAGTGACGCTCCACGTACTTAACTCAGCAGCTGGGTGATGGAACCATGCATTACCAGTCCAACATGAGGAAAATGCGTAAGCAAACTGTAGACATAGCTTATTGGGTACCAATAGTAATACACGGTAAAGCTATCTAGTTGATCATATGGACATATGACACAGCAAAAGTATACGTTTAAAACAAGAACAACTATTATAAAAAAAAAATAACGACAGACATTATATATTGCATTTATAACCAAAAAGAGTTAACAGGGTATTCTCGGTAAACATATAATCATCATCAAGTGCCTTGCTGAGTGGCGTGGGCGAGCATGCTTCTAAACAAACTGTGATCTCCGACAGCATGGACCAGTATATGTGTTAACTCCCCCTCGTGCCATGACACAAGACTGTCAATAATTTGTCTCGCTGTCTTCCTTGGTCTCACTTTTCACAAATCTTTCCCGCCTGTCACAACATTTTCTAGTTTTTTGTCTTCTCATAAGATGGCCACAAAATGAAGACCGCCTCTTTCCTGATGTTTGTGATAAGTTGTCTTTGCGACTTAGCTACCTCAGAATGTCAAGGTTACACTTTTTGGCCGTCCCAGGATTTTTCAGCATTCTTCTTCGAAACCAAGGCTTCTATGGGTGTTTTTGCTTGATTACTAATTGTCCAGGATTCGTAGCCTTATGTTAATAGTGGATCTACGTAGCATGAACTAACTCTTTCTTTATACAATAAATATATTACAATACAAACAGTTTACATACATGTAATTGCATCGCACAAAAAAGTAGACACTGCTAAGACAAGGTGATTCTGTTTTGTGCACACCTGTGGTAAAATTACAAATTATCTGCTAGGCATTGTGCAATAAGATAGCGAACATAACTAAATAACAAACACTTATTAAATATTCTTTTTTTAGCATGTCGTGTTATCAAATGCTCAGGACAAGAACACAGACCTAATCCATGACTCTGGCGATCGTGTGAGCTTCATTAGAACACAATCACATATAACAAAATGAACGTTGCTGCCAAAACCTTCGCCAGCACACACAAACAAACACATACTGCTACAGCTACGTGATAAAGCACTACATGAACACACACACACACACACACACACACACACACACACACACACACACACAAATATATATAAGTTACTTATCTGTGTCCTTGTGGTGGGATGGACACGCATGTGACAGAATCCGCGTGTGATTATAACAATGTAGCTAGACCGGAAGTGTGGCCATTAATATTTGTGATAGCTTGTCTGTTGCATGTTTGCATGTTTCAAAGCATTAAGGTCACTCTTTCTGGTTGCCTCAGGTATTTTCAAGCGGGCGCTTTGGTTAACATTTAGGACGTTAAGTCTGCAGTGGAGTATTGGCGCTTGATAAAGCCTGACGTGGTCGGGGCCTTCCGGATCATATGCATAGTGCGGAAGAATAGATAGATCACCACGGACTGGAGAGAATGTTACTGCAGGGAGTGACCAGAGGATCTGACCGACACTCGGGACTTGGAGGAAAGGCCAGACGGAGACATAGTCAGACTGCTACAGGTATCATTAGTACTATGACTCCCTCTGGCTGATGAAGATGAGGATGGAGCACGTCCTGTGATGGGATTTCTGTCTCAACGTAACTCAACCCATCTCAATCCAGCTCGTCACATCTCAACTCAACTCAACCCATCTCAACCAACTCAACCCATCTAATCTCAACCCATCTCAACTCAACTCATCTCATCTCAGCTCAACTAGGACATCACGCTGACATTGCTATGGCACTGCCGGACGACAGTTCGATGCCGGCTCTCGTCGCTCGCTGGCGAGAGAAAGACTGACCACTTATTCCTCAGTGCACTCCGGCCTACAAAATGTGAAGGTCTAACACTTTACATGACCACAGCAGGTTCCTATTGCGGAGACTGTCTTCTCTCAAGGTGTTGTTTTGGTTTGTTCACTAATTACCATTCATATAGAAAAGATAACTTTGTGCAAGCAAAAGGACTCGATAGTTAAAAATCACCGTTGTAGACAATTCAAGTTACTGTGTGAATATGCTGTATATTTCAACTTGAAGGATTTATCTTATGCAGTGTACCCGACGAGATGCCGCGAAATATGTCAGGCAAAATTTGTCCAATCTATTACGTGTGTCTTCATTATTCATATTCATTAAATATAGATAATTCGTAATTTAATATAAAAAAGGTTTTAAAATAAGCTGTTTAAAAACAGTGATACACTTATATGAGTTACAAAAGCTACATTTGAAGCATACATTATTTCT
This sequence comes from Cepaea nemoralis, assembly GCA_014155875.1. Lineage (NCBI taxonomy): Eukaryota > Metazoa > Mollusca > Gastropoda > Stylommatophora > Helicidae > Cepaea > Cepaea nemoralis. The sequence goes on from JACEFZ010027402.1 coordinate 277,380, forward strand.
GATGCTACAAATTGGTCAGCAACTACGTATATAATCTTTATGAAACAATACTTTGTTGCATATAGAAGACTACAAAGTATGAACATTGTTAAATATTTCTGTGTCTATTCCTGCATTTGCACACAAGCGATAAGCAGCTTCTTGTAGTCTCCCCCACACTCGCTTTCAATTTCTTCAGTGATGCTCTTTCCATACCTGGCTTGATACGCTTCGTCGATTTCCACCATGTCAATCTGAAAATGTGATGCATTGGATGGATCAATTGTTACAAGGGAAGTTAACTGTCCGATGAGAAGACGAGTCAGTTGGTACAGGGGAGCTAATCGGATGATGACGAGACGAGTCAGTTGTTACAAGGGAATTAGCTAGCTGTCTGATGGCGTGTCATAGATGAATCAGATGTAAAATCTGTAAAATCTGCAGAAAAGTTCGTGCAATCTATTGTTTGTGTCTTCGTTATTCAAATAGATGAATCAGTTGTTACAGGGGAGCTAACTGTCTGAAGAGTCGAATCAGATGTTACAGGGAAGCTAACTGTCTGATGACAAGCCATAGGAAAAAAAAAATCACTTGTTACAAGGGAATTAACTGATTACGAGTCATGGATGAATCAATTGTTACAGGGGAACTAACTGATCGATACTGATCGATAACAAATAGTGTCAGTCTTTACAGGGGATCTAACCGTCATATTATGAGCCGAATCAGTTGTTACAGGGGAATTATCTGTCTGATGATAATGCTCACTCGAGTGATGTGATTATCTACACAGATGGTTCGGTGTCAAGAGGTGAGAGAAGTGGCTGGGGGTTCATAGCTAAAGCTAATGGTCGATGTTTGGTGCAGGAGAGCCTGGCATATGATACCACAACATCCAGCTTAAGAATGGAGGTGGAGGCAGTCACTGCGGCTCTCCGCTGGATGGAGAATACGACACACACACACGCACACACACATCGTGATTGTAATTGACTCAGAAAGCATGCTGACGAGGGTGAGGACGGGCAGGCTTCGTGCGGAGTGGCTTGCTTCGCTTCGGAGGTCACGGGTGACAAGCATCGCCTGGATCTTTTCTCCGGGGATGCTGGTGTGCTGGGAAATGAACAGGCGGACAGATTGGCTGGCTCTGCAGAACTTGGTGGAGTATTGATACACGACAAGGCAGACGTGGTTGCGGCCTTGCGGGAGCACGTGTACACCTCGGAGGAGCAAATGGATTACCATGGTCTGGCAAGAATGAGACAGCGAGGAGTGACGAGGGGATCTGGCCGACGCTCAACGCTCAGAGGAAAGGCGAGACGGACATATAATCAGATTGCTACTGGTACTATTGGTGTTGGAACTCTTCGCTGGCTGCTGAGGATGAGGACGGAGCGCTTATGGGAATGCCCCGAATGCTGTGATGTCGATTCCTAAATCAATCAATCAATCATATCTGTCTGATGATGAGTCGAGTGTGTTCCTAAAAAGGAACTAACTGCTTGATGACGAGTCAGAAATTAATCAGATTTTACTGGGGAAATAATTGATGACTAGTCATAGATGAATCAGTTGTTTCATTGGAACTAACTGTCTGACGGCGAGTAAAAAACAAACTGAATCAACAATCTAACAGCAAGTTATAAATCTGATTTGGAGTCAACAGTCTAATGGTAAGTCAGCAATGGTATGTAAATCTCAAATTTAGCGAGTCGTCATCTAATTTTAGAATGATTCAAAAGCACTTCACACAAAACTCACAGCTCACAGTGTCGCGCCACGCACTCACTCAGTATCAGGGCGACGGAACCATTAACAACCATCAAATGTTGTTTGTCGAGACTCCTGTCTTTTCCACTTTTCACATTGGGCAGTGGGGAGCGTTTTGTGTGATATTCACTGGCACAGGAACGGAGCATAATGGGGACGACCCGTTGCTGTGAAGTTGGAACTGCGACTAACTAACTAACTAACTAATTTTAGAATGATTATGAATGAATTAAATATATTACTAGAAGTAGATAAACTACGAATGGATGTAAATATTTGACTAGAAGTAGGAAGTCTCTGGATTAATATAAATATCTTACAACAAGTAGATAGAGTACACATGAATGTAAAGATTTTAAATATTAGAAGTAGAAGAAATAGATTACCCATGAATGTAGATACCTTATTAGAAGTTGAAAGATTATCAATGAATGTAAATATCTTACTAAAAGTAGAAAGATTACATATGAGTGTAAATATCTGATTAGAAGTCGGAAGGCTATGAATTAATGTAAATATCTCGCAAGAAGTAAACACATTACAAATGGATGTACAGATTGTTTTCGAAGTATAAAGAGTACATATAAATGGGAATATCTAACTAGACCGGTCTCCCTGGTCACGGCTTAAAATGACTTTCTCTGTAATCCCGTTTATCCACGTAGGGTAACGCAGCGCGCAAGAAATGGAAGCGGTTCTCGCCCCTTTGGTAACTTACGGGATAAGTGAGCCGGCCGCTCAGAAAGCAATGGCAAACTACTGAGCGTAATCTTGCCAAGAAATCAACGACAGCGGTAAATGCTGGTGTTGACAGCGATGTCCTGTAAAGGATATGCGAACAAAAAATCTAACTAGAATATTTGTACGTAATCTTTCTACTTCTAGTAAGCTGTTTTACATGTATATGTGATGTTCTATTGTTAGTAAGATATTTATATACATGCCAGCTCCATGGCCGAGGAGTTAGCAGCTTTCTCCGCTAACCCCGAATACTCTCGTGACGTGACGCGACGAGAATTAGCAGTAGTTCGAATCGCAAAAGTGACTTATGAGAGTATGGAGCCGGTCGCTCAGAAAGTCGTGGCGTGCTGATGAGCGTAATCTAGCCTAGGAATCAACATACAGCTGAAAGATGCTGGTGTTGACCGCAATATCCTGAAACAGGATGGAAACGCGGAAAAAAATAATTTATAAACATATATTCACGTATAGAAAGATTATATATGAATATAAACATCTTACTAAAGGTAGACAATTACATATGAATATAAACATCTTACTAAAGATAGAAAATTACATATACATGTGAATATGTGACTAGAAGGAGAAAGATTATGAATAAATGTAAATAGATGACTATAATAGAAAGGTTACTGATGAACATAAGTATCATACTTCACTCCTGGTGACGATGATTCTGATGAGGTCTGCATCGCTAGTCCCCGCCCCCTGGACACACTCTTTGATTCTCCTGGCAAAGAACCCAGGCGTGTCCTTGACACTCTCAACTGAAACAACGGATTCAGAAAATCATATATAAAATTGGGGAACCCCGTGAGGAGACAATTCATAAATAAATGCACACGTATTGTCTGGCATTCATAGAAGTAGAAAGACTCTCAGACAGTTCATAAATGAATTCACAAGTTTTATCTGGCGCTCAAAGAAGGAGAAGAAAGAAGTAGAGGCTAGAGGGTGTCTAGTTGGTCATACGTGGAAGTACCTGTGATTTATGTTCACCTTTATGGAGTCCGTTGTAAGGTATGCACACTGTGTCCATGTTTAGTGTGTCTCATCTTTTCGCAGGAGCTACATAAACCGAACTGTTTGTATTTCATACACGTGAATTCATTGACGACCTGCCCGAGAGTCTTTCAAGACTCTTCACTATAATCATAATTTTGCTTCTGATCAGCATGGCCGAATGATAAGTGCGCGCGTTCTTAAACATCCGGTGTGCTGATAGAGATAGTGGGTTCAACCCCTACACAGGTCAGTTGGACTAAACTGTTGACTTCTCGTCCTTGACTTTGGGACATAAATTAAAAGTACCTCTGAAGTCAGGGTGGGTTCGGCTGATGGCGAGAGACACTGGTAATAGGGAAAACTAAACCACACGCTAAAACCAATCTACTGCATTAGAAGTAGTAGCAGGTGTTTGTATTACGTTTGTATTCAAAGCAAGCGAACGTACAATAAAGAAATAATTTGCTTCTCATAATCAGAGATCAGAGAAGCGTGAAGAGATGAATCGGCCGTGTGTATAACCCATCTTATTGCAACAATCAATATATGTATTACATTTACTCTAACGTTGCATGCAGTACGCAGCCTCGCCACCCCATTGTGGCCCAGGGAAGGAGCGTAAAACATTTCCTCGGCCGAGTGATCTTAGTGGTAGATTCAGTAGATACAGGTAGGCCCCGGTTAACGTCGGGGTTACGTTCTTGGAAAACGCGACGTTAAGTGAAACGACGTATAGCGAAACACTATTTCCCATAGAATTAAATGAAATACAGTGTATTGTGTACCACAGTAATGTTTATTTTGATGGTTGTTGATATTTATTGGCTAAATAGAGGTGGGTTGGAGGGCGAGTGGTAGAGTTATTGGGACGTAGAGGCATTACATTCTGCCTCTTCATCTGAGGATGAAACTGTAACCTCTTCCTGCCTCTTTTCCTGGCTCTTCTCTGCTTGAACAAAAAATGTGTCCAATGTCTGCTGCACAGTAACCACCCTCCTCAGTATCAGCACTCGCCGCTTCACCTGTTGTCTGAATGTTGTGCAGGTGTGAACGCTTCTTAGAGCGCTCAAACCAACCACGACTCGCTCTAAAACTATCATCGGCACTACTAGTACTGCTCTCACCCGCTTTCTTAGCTAGATCTTCATAGAGAGACTTTGCTTTCTCTTGGATAACCATCTTGCTCACAGGCATATTCCGTTGGTTCTGGTCTTCAATCCAGACGGCCAATTGTGCTTCCATGTTCTCCATAAGAATACTTCTGGTACAAGTGATCTTTGGAAGCACTCAAAGGGGTTACGTTTTTAGCACCCTCTTTGATTTTGTCAGCACCTGCATGAACTGTCCTTACCGTCGTTGGGGGTAAACCATGGACTTTACCGATATCAAAAGCCCGATCGCCAGCCTCAAAACGGCGTTATGGCGAAACGTAGCGACGTCAAGTGAAGTTAGTCCCCTATGTGACAACGACGTTATAGCGAAACCACGTATACCGAGGCGACGTTTAGCGGGGCCTACCTGTATTCTTTTCCCTCTCGCTTGTGCGCAACATTAAAAAACTTTAATACGAATAAGAACAGAAATCCAGCAACTTGTGATACAGACTTCAAGGCAAATTATTCATTCTTCTGGTCTTTATTTATTCTGTTCTTCCTGGGGTTTCATTCTTTACTTATAGCTGACGAATACAACATTACAGGTTGAGCTCAATTTTACGAAAGCATTTTACAAAATTTTATGTTGATTTGGATTGCTCGAAGTTTTCATTACCAAAAAAAAAAATATGTCTCTTGGTCATTTTGAATTACACAAACTGACCGTCTTCATTCTTTTGTTTCTTATTTATCTTCTAAGGGCATGTCCTTCATTCCTTCGTTAATGGTCTAGGTACTTTTGCCTTTATTCACCCCAAACAAACGGAATCCCAGGGTATGACGTCACATCCAGGGGTTCCCTGTGTTGCGCCGTAGCTTGGTGCGCAATTTTATCGGTGTGCAACAGGTACTCTCGACGACATCCCCCGCCCCAACTGTAACTGGCCAAATGAAATACTTGTCAACTCTTGAGACCAGCAGTATACGAAAAGAATGATCTGTCTGTAAGGGAGACGCGAGGCCTTGCAGCCTTCTGCGCCTTGTCTCAGCGGGAGGATGTCCTGTCGGCATCTCCCATCTGTCCTGACGCTCAGTCAGCGATAGCACAATGATGACATGATGACATGAGAATAGTGTCTAGCAGAATGTCAGATGCCATGATGCTGCTGCAGAAAAGGCAACACTACTCTGGCTTGTCGTGGACAGCTGCTGCTGCTGCTGCCAGTTCCAGAAAACTCATGATGAGACAGACAGACACACACACACTCAAACAGAAACGGTTGCCAAAGCCCAAAGAAACACTGTGGGGGGAATTGAAACGCACTGACACGAACTGTACCCGAACACAGAGGAGATCACCGTCAGTGCTAAATATAGCTGGTGACCCTAAATATAGCTGGTGACGTTTGTTTGGGGTGAATTAAGGCAAAAGTACCATGGTCTATCCCGATGTAAACTTTATTTACTTCTGACGTTACGCTCACATCTCGTCAGGTTGGATTTCAAACAGCAATTGTGGCTGGCCTTGTTGTGGTGACCAACCTACGTTCTAACAAGATTTTTCCTTACGTCATGCCTGTGCCTTTTGGTGCGTTCTGTCCAACTTCTTCTATTGAAAACCCTATTCAATTATCTACTTTCGTTATCTCGATTCCCCCCGCATGAGCCTTGTCATGTCGTCTTATAACCGTCATACTGTTATACTAATTTATAGTTCAGAGCATGAACTAACGTTAAAGAATGAGTCCCGATTGACACTAACCAATGGCCAGGTAGCCTTCCTTTAAAGCGCCACCGCATTCACTCTCGATTGATTCTTCAATAGGTTTCCCAGTCAGATTCTCAAACTGGCTGAAGACTTCAAGAAGGTGCCGGCGACTTCGCAAGCACAAGATGGCGTTCAGGTCTGCTTCGTCAGTCCCCCATCGAGATTCACCAGCCTGAAAATTTCAGCCATTTAAAATAAATTCACACGTGATGTTTAAGTTTTTTGTTTTTTTTTATTATGTACAGCTGAATACCAAAAATGTATGAGATACACAATATAACAGAGATATCCATGTGCACATGTGGATTGGCGCTGCAGACATAAGGTCACATACTCCAAGACTGCCAAAAATATAACATATCCAGGCAAACCTTCTGACCTAGAGCCTAGAGAAACAACGGTGGAAGATGAACTCTATGGACCACTGAATGAACTAAAAACGAAACTTAAGTTCATACAAGGGACAACATTGCAGTTATAGAAACATTTCAAGCGAACGAAAGAAGAAGAAGCAGAGAGGCATCGACATTCGACGAAGCAATTGTAAGAAAGGCCAAATAAACGAAATTGTACAGAATGAGAATGAAAATATCTTGGACAAAAATAAGACTAAGTCTTTGAACTGTTGAGTAAACAGAATATTGAATATCATATGTTTCTAAACACCATCATAATTGTGTTTTATTGTGAATTTTCTGACCAAGTTAGTGTGTTTTCTGAACAAGTTAGTGTGTTTTCTGACCAAGCTAGTGTATTTTCTGACGAAGCTAGTGCATTTTCTGACTAAGCTAGTGTGTTTTCTGACCAAGCTAGTGTATTTTCTGACTAAGCTAGTGTGTTTTCTGACGAAGCTATTTATTTTCTGACCAAGTTAGTGTGTTTTCTGACCAAGCTAGTGTATTTTCTGACTAAGCTAGTGTGTTTTCTGACCAAGCTATTGTATTTTCTGACCAATCTAGTATGTGTGTGTGTGAGGAAGTGTCTGTGGGTGTTTTATTTTATGGGTGTATAACTGTGCTTGAGTAAATGGTGTATGTATATGTGTGTGTGTGTGTGTGTGTGTGTGTGTGAGAGAGAGAGAGAGAGAGAGAGAGAGAGCGAGAGACAGAGAACGAAAGAGAGAGAGAGAAAGAGAGAGAGAGAGAGAGAGAGAGAGAGAGAGAGAGAGAGAGAGAGAGAGAGAGAGAGAGAGAGAGAGAGAGAGAGACTGCCTGCTTGTCTCATAACATTGTAATGTGCATTATTTATGTTCACAGCATTCATGTTGCATTCATTATGTGAATGTAACAAACACAATAGATAATTGATATAAGAAAGATGAGTGGTTGGAAGGGTCGAATGTTAGGCGTGCCTGCGTGCCCAGTTTGTGACACTTTGAAAATAAAGTTCGTTCGTAGAATACCTTTCCCCAGATGTGACATTCCAGCACTGGTCTTGCACACCCCGTGCTGGTTTCTGTCTTTGGAGAGGGAAGGGTGAGCTCTGTAACAGAATCCCAGTGAAGGCAATAGCTTGATGCCAGATCGTGTAAAAGGTCCCCTGGATGAAACCCATTTCCGATAGATGCAAGTCCTTCTCAGGTTTGGCGCGACGCGAACACCAGAACATGACACTCAAGAGTTAACAGCTGCTTCTTTTAAAGTATTCTCAATCAAAACAATGCATTCAGTTAGTGAATTTATACACGAAAACCACAAACAAAAGATTACACAGTTTATGGCTTGGCATATTTCCCTTTACCCATCGGGATAAGTGGACAACTCTGCAGTTGAGCAGAGCAGGGCACTGACTTGTCCAGACAGTCGTAAATGGCTATCACAGGCAGAGGTAAAAGACTCACATACTGATGTGGAAGGCAAGGGGAAACCACCATATTATTTTCCCAAAATTTCAGGAATAGTCACACATATCGCGACTATTCGTGAATATCAAGAAAACAGAAACTTTGGTGATGCAACGAAAAAGGTAGCACCAAAATGTGAAATGGAATTGAAGAGAACATTCTTAACCAAGTGAATAATTTTAAATACTTAGGGGCAGTTATAACATCAACTCTGCTGCTAATAGTCCTCCATGACACCGCACAACAGAGATTAAGAACTCAATAGGGCCAGCAAAAGCTGCAATTCAGAAAACGAAAGGTACCTAGAGCACTATTATTGAATGCAAGAAAGAGAGTGATGATATGCTATATAGAACCTGTTTTTCTGTATGGCAGTGGATCGTCGAATATAAATGAACAAATTAGGAAAACTTGGAAGCAACAGAGATGTGGTTCATGAGATGAATGTTGCAAATTCCTTTGACTGCCAAAGTAGCTAACGACGATTGTTTGAAAGAGGTTAATGAAACTAAAACATTATATACAACAATAAGAAAGAGACAAACAGATTTCTTTGGTCATGTGATGAGAAGAGAGGCATTAGAGAGCATCGTGACAATTGGAAAGATCAAAGGGAAGAGAGACAGAGGCCGACCAAGAGGAATGATGCTGGATGGATTGAGATGATGGCATGGAGGAATATCAGCAGCAGAGTTGATCCAGAAAACCAAAGACCGAGATCTGTGGAGAGACATGAACTCCTACACCAGCTGGCAGGGCACTTGATGATGATGACATTTCCCTGTCTCTCGTCAGGTGCATACAGCAGAGCTATATATCGTATGCAAGAGAATATATGAATCATACTTTGACGGAAATAAATGACACATCTAGTAACTGATATTGTCCCCACGTGGAGCATTAAAAAGAAAATTCCCTTGGTAATCACAGATATACTATGAAGTCTTTCTAGCTACACAACATAGGTTTCAGCTGTTCTAGTGGTTGACGCCGCAGCGTATTTGAGTAATTGGTTATTCAAACACCAAAGAACCAGCCTAATTGCGAAGAATTACACCAACTATCGATCCTTACCTCAAAAAATTTCTGTGCGTCCTCCTGAGCCCTGTCACAATCAACTTCATCTTCATCGGATTCCCTGCCCGCTGCCAAAAGTGATACCAGCAATCGGCGGAAATACCCGGATGTGTCACCGCCCAAGTCTTCTTCCAGATCGCTGTCATATTCTGATAGGGGAAATTATATGACTCGTTACTTCATTATCATTTGCATCTGTATTCTGAAAGTACATTTGGTATGAACGAACGGACGAACGAATGAACGAAAATCTTTATTTTCAAAGGGTTTAGAATTGGGCACGCAGGCCCGTCTGACATTCTGCCCTTCTTCTGTATTTCCTCTCATACATTCTTTCATTCAACATCTCTTATAAAGCAAATCTTTGACAACAAAAGAACAATAAGCATTAAAACGCATGAAAAATAATCAATAATACATGACTCACTGAGGCAATGTTTAACATGGGCATTACAAATACCCAAGGAAGGTGTAACGTGCCATATATATGGGAATGTTTTTTGGCAGGTTGCGACTGTTTGTATAATGATTGGTGGTGTCTTTGATTTCTTGTGGAAGATTGTTCCACAACTGAGTGGCAGAGTATGCTAAGCTTGTTTTATATAAGTCTCTCCTAGATTTATGGACATGAAGTATATTTAGTCGTTCGCTATGTCTTGCGTTATATTTAAACAATGGCCAAAGGTAGCTTGGAGCATTTTGAAGTAGGATTTTGTGAATTAGTTTAGCCTTATTAAAAAGTAGTATGAGAAAGTACGAGGCAGGAGAAATGGTTCTGCCAACACAATCTCAACCAGGATTTCCTCTCTGTGTCCACCCGTCTCTAAATCCCTCGATATTCCCATTACCTCCCTCTTCACCTCCTTCGTTTTTACTTCTTCTTCTTCCTCTTCCCCCCCCCCCTCTTTTGAGGGAAGTGCGCCACACCTCAGTGTGCCCGATTTCCGCATGCATTTGTGCCAGGTTAAATTCTTCTGAAGAGATTAGAACAAGAATCGCCAAGGCGAAGGTAGCCTTTTGCAAGATGTAAAACATACTAAAGAATAAAAATATGTCATTTGCAACGAGAAAAAAGAGTGTTGAGGTGCTACATAGAACCTGTACTTTCATATGGATGTGAAGCGTGGACATTGGGCAGACAAGCTGAAAAACATCTAGTGGCTGTGGAAATGTGGTTTCTGAGGAAAATGCTAAGAATACCATGGACAGACAGAAAAACAAACGACCAAGTCCTACAAAGAAAACAAATGAAAACCGTAACCTGATGAGAGAAATTAGACTCTAACTCCAGCAATCTGCACCGTTGTCTCTCCCGTCCACTTATGCCGCAATACCTTCTATTATTCCGGTAGTCACAAAGCTCTTCTTCTTGTTTATTTATGCTATTAATATGTACAAGGTGGTCAGCATGTCCTGAACGGACAAGACTACTCGCTCTTAAACTTCCGGTGTGCTGATGCCGAGTGAGCGGGTTCAACTCCTACACCGGTAAGTTGGACTAAAATGTTGACTTCTCGTCCTTGACTTGGGGGAGTAAATTACAAGTACCCAAGAAGTTGGAGTGGGCTTGCCTGATGGTGGGGGACACTGGTAATAGGGAAAGCTAATGCACACGTACAAATCAATCTAATGTACTACAAGTGATAGCATGTGTATCGACCACGCCTGAGTTCAAGGCAAACAAAACAATAATTGTAAAGATTGTTGTGAGCAATATTTTCATACCTGCCTTGTAGGCGGCTTTGATTTGCTCAATCTCTTCATTTGTCTTGGTAGACAAAATTTCAATAATGGTTGTTTCATCAGTTCCGGCTCCCTGGAAAATATAAAATTAACTGTTTGAAATGCACACATTGCAAAAACACCACGTAAAATGAATATTCATTATCCCATAATCTGTTTTAACCCGTGTTATCCGATCTATCTTGACATTCAGGTCACCCATTATCATTTTGATATTGTCATTGCTTTTATTGTCATAATACTTTGAAGCTTCGTATACAATTCCTTCTAAACCTATTTTGGTTTCTATACCATTTGTTGGTGTGCCACACCGGATGCTATCCTTGTTTACTTTCTTTGTGTGTGTGTATGTGTGTTTGTGTGTGTGTGTGTGTGTGTGTGTGTGTGTGTGTGTGTGTGTGTGTGTGATGATTTTAAAATACTTATGTTATTATTTAAGAGCTCTCAATTTCCCACTCTATTAGTGCCTTCTCTGCCTATGTAGATAGCGTTATGGCGACTCCTTCAAAGTGAGAAGGATTACGAGTGTGAGTCGTGGACAGCTTCGAAGTCAAGACAGAAGAATATCACAATATTTGAACTAAATTGTTAAGACAGATCTTAGAATATCGAGGAATTACAAGATCCGAGCATCGAAGACAATTTAGCCGAAACCAGTATCATTTTTCATAGACTGGGCTAGACAGAGGAGGACGGGGACGAGTACTGAAAGAAGAAGAAGAAGAAATCAATAACCAATCAATCAATATACCAGCCAACCAATCAACCCACCAGCCAACCAATCAAATAACTAGCTAACCAATCAACCAACCAATCAACCGACCAATCTAACAACCAGCCAATCAAAAACCAACCAGCCAACCAATCAACTAACCAGCCTAACAATCAATCAACCAGCTAATAAATCCATCAACCAACCAACCAACCAGTCAACCAATCAACCATCCAGCTAATAAACAAACCAGCCAACACACACACACACAAAATATGACTGATGAACTCTACGGATGAATACACAATATACATATACAGATGAACTTTTCGAGCGAAGTCTTTATCAACTGGACACCAAGAACAAAACAATTAAAAATACACAAGCGATCAACACAAAAGAGTACTTCCTTAGGCGCTATCCGATTCAGGACAATGTCAACAACCTTCAAAGCAAGCGAGAAACCATACCATGACTCAGCGGTAATTGTCTGTCAGTTACTTACAGCAATGGCCTGGTGCAGCTGCTGAGCTTCTAGCTGTCTGGGAGATGTCAACATGGCAACACAGACGTTCTCAAAGTCTCCACTCAGTTCTGACTTGATATCCTCCAGCAGATCCTGTTGCAGAAACATTGTTTTATGGTAATAAATAACACAGCTCTTAGTGTACCCACAAGATAACCATGATACTACGCCAGATTCTCCGAAAACACACTGTCAAACAATTGAAAGACAGAGTTAAAGTTAGTTGCATATCTATTACAGGACGTCGCAGCCAAAGCCATCATTTATTTTACCTGTTTGTGATTTCTTGGCAAGTTTACGTTCAGTAGTTAGGAATTGCTAACCGAACGACCGTTAATCATACCATTTTATGGATGTTCGTCCATCAAGAATGATGATGACCATTCATTACATCCAGTTTGTCCATGAGGAATGATGAAGACAACAGGATGAAGAATGACTTGCGCGATCAATTTGTTTATAGTGAGGAAGAGCTGCGCAACTTTATCGGCCTCACTCTCTCGCCTGCATCCATCTGATTCCAGTGGCAAGAAATGTCAGGCCGACTGGAGACGAAGGCAGGTACAGTGGACATTAGGCTGATGAAAACCGCACTCAAAACACAGCTGCTGGCGATTTCACAGCAGACCGCATTGCGCTGGTTTTCATAAAATGTTATGAGTGCCGGTTGTTCAGAACGCAATGAATATAGTAGAAAGCAGAAAGTACTGAACGCAAACTTACCTAGAAATCACAAACAGCCAGAAATTTACATTTACAGGCTGGAGAAGCAGTGTTTCAGGCCACTGGAGAGGGGGAGGGGGGTAGAGACATGTTGCGTTAGCGAAGTTGACAGGGAGCTACGCTCATAGTGTCATTAGCGGTTCCACGTCTGCTTTCGTCGTCTCGCTAACTGAGGAAAAGATTGGCCACCTGTTGCTCCTTGTATTCAGGCATACAAGAAGAAGAAGAAGAAGAAGAAGAAGAAGAAGAAGAAGAAGAAGAAGAAGAAGAAGAAGAAGAAGAAGAAGAAGAAGAAAAATAATGAATGAATGAATGAATTAGGAATCGACATCACAGCATTCGGGGCATTCCCATAAGTGCTCCGTCCCCATCCTCAGAAGCCAGCGAAGAGTTCCAACCCCAATAATACCAGTAGCAATCTGATTATATGTGCGTCTCGCCTTTCCTCTAAGCGTCGAGCATCGGCCAGATCCCCTCGTCACTCCACGCTGTCGCATTCTTGCCAGACCATGGTAATCCATTTGCTCCTCCGAGGTGTACACGTGCTCCCACAAGGCCGCAACCACGTCTGCCTTGTCATGCATCAATACTCTTCCTCGTCGTCTCCTCCTCACTCTCTCTTCTCTAGCTCCTGAAGGATGTGTTAAGCGCAGAGCACGCGTTCCGTAGCTCCGTCGACTATTCCCTTGCTTGAATGAATGGATGAATGAATGAATGAATGACAAGAAACAAAAACAACAGATGAATCATTATCAAAGAATGCAAGTTAGCAACATGAATCACCCGAATAAAAATGCAAATACGGAGGCTTTATTGATCCGTGCAATCTGATAACAGATCTGCTGACATTTCAACAAGCTCGGGTCTACATTCGATCAATAAGTCTAGGCAGCCCACATACGGACACATACCTTGCCGTAGGCTGTCTTGTAGGCTTTGGCGATCTCCAGTCTTTGCTCGCAGGTGTGGTTGCCCAAGCAGTTGACCACCGCCTCCTCGTCCGTCCCTGAGAGCAGATTGGGCAAATGTTTCATGATTTAGTTGATCGTGTATAAGTGGTTACCTCCGTCATTGGTTGTAAGAGAAAGAAAACGGTGAAAAGTAGTTAGATTTATAAGAAGGCATTACGAATCTATGGCGAAAGTGGCCTTTAGCAAGATGAGGGACATTCTGACCAATAGGAAGATGTCAATTGAGGCGAGAAAAAGAGTGTTGAGGGGATACATAGAGCCTGTTCTTTAGTATGGATGTGAAACTTGGACAATGTGCAGTCAAGCTGAAAAATATCTGATGGCTGCAGAAATGTGGTTTCTGAGGAAAATGCAAAGAATACCATGGACAGACAGAAAAACCAATGAACAAGTACTACAGGAGACAAATGAAAATCGTAAATTGATTAGAGAAATTAGACGTAGATAGTCAAAATATTTTGGACATGTTATGAGAATAAATGGATTGGAGAACTTAGTGACAACTGGCAAGATCGAAGAGAACAGACCAAGAGGAAGACCTAGAGGAAAATACCTGGATGGCTTGGCCACATGGCAAGGACGAGACAGGAACACTGAGCTAATCCACGACGCTGGTGATCGAGTGAAATGGCGAGTCATGACCGTCCACGCTTTCGGGCATGGCACATGAGTGATTGATTGATTACGAATGACCCGGTGGGCATTGTGGCAACAAATGCGTTGCCGCATCATAATCATTAAGATTATAGTCATCATCATCATGATCATCATTGTCATAATTCTTATAATCTTCGTTACCATTATCATTAATGATTTTATCACCATCATAGTAATCAGCTTCATCATCATTGTCATTATAGTCATCGTCACCATTATCATTACAGTTTTCGTCACCATTATTGTTTTATTTTATTGCGCTCGCTCACTTTGATCTCACGCGTAGTCAATACATACTACTTCTAGTAGTGCTGGACTGAACTGAGGGTGCACCAAGTCCGGAAAAGGCTTGCCTCTATGGGATTGAGGATGTATGAAGTTAGGAAAAGGCTTGCCTCTGTGGCGTTGAGGATACATGAAATCTGGAAAAGGTTTGCATCTATGGGGTTGAGGATGCATGAAGTCTGAAAGGCTTGCCTCTATGGGGTTGAGGATGCAGGAAGTCCGGAAAATGCTTGCCTCTATGGGGTTGAGCCTGGTGTTGTCATTTTCCTCCCTCTTCAGTGCAACAGTACCACAGGAACCGCAGACCATGGTAAAATACTGTACAAACCCAGGCTCTCGTCTTGTACGAGATTACCCTCTGTGAACAACAATCACCTTCAAATTAATATCCTATTTGTAGCTGATCCAGTCACAGGATTGTTATTCTGAGCCAGACGATCGACCTTAAAATAACTCCTCTTCTGGGGTTGGACGTGGTAGGGATAATGATATAATGGAGTTATAACGGAGCTCTCTTCACGCATTGTTGGTCATGCTTGAAAGAAACACTATTTGAATAACGTGGGAAAGACTCACCGAGGTCTACACTGTCTCGAAGCCTGCAGAGAACAACACATTTTGCTGGCTTTGAGATTGCAAGAGAGCCAGAGAAATTGCTCATCAAATGATAGACCAGTGGCTCTCAACCTTTTTTGGCCCATGCCCCCCTTCACCATATTTTCAGAACGTCATTCCTCCCCCCTTTCGTATTTCCTACCTAAAAATTTGTCCCGTGGCCCCCTTCACCATATTTTCAGAACGCCATTCCCCCCTTTCGTATTTCCTACCTAAAAATCCCGCCACCGTCCCTACACAGTATACGTAATAATGGAAGCTAAATTTAATAGCACATACTAAAACAAGTCTAGACGTCCACATAAAACATGATTTGTGGGTCTACTCACTTTATACATTGAATTTTAGAAGGGTGAGACATACAGAACCGTACAGTGTGAAGGGGAAAACAATATCAAGTAATAGATTCTTGTATTAACACCGTCTTGAAATAATCTTAACCCTAAAATTCCCCCTGGGGGGAATTCACCACCGGTTGAGAACCAATTTGATATACGAACAACACCCGCATCTTGCATGCCGAGAACACTCACGAAGTTGCTCTGAATATGCCCCTTGCTTGTAAATCTTAATGAAAACATGCAATTCTTCTCTTCCATCTTTAAGACTCCTAATGGAGTTAGTTAGTCGACAGATCATCCTCATGGCACATCGAACCATTCAGTCCATAAGTTCTCGAGTCCCTTAGTCAGTAAATCCCGCAGTGTGTAGCGACTGACGACACCAGTTCTGTGTTGGTTTATTAATCTTCTTTTTTTTTTCCAGCATAGTGTTATTACTGTTTGGCAACACCTCTTTTAACTTGATGTTCTCGCAGTCTGACCATGGATGTAGATTCACAGTCATCACTTGGTTCTCACAAACGTCTTACTTCTCCTAGAACATTCAGTATATCAGCCTGGTTCATAGCTCGTCCGCTCTCCGCAGTAACATGTCGGCCTGCTCATTTCCTTATATACCCGCATGCCCTGGCACGAAAATGAAACTAATCTTTGCCTTCCGTGACCGCTCCAGAGAAAACAACCACTGTCTGTGGACCCACCCCATCTCTGTCTTCTTGAGCATACTCATTGGGTCACTAAGGAAACATGTCCTAGTGAAGGTCTGTGTCTCGAGCCATGTTAATGCTTTACTTACTGTCATGATTTCCCACTGGAGTATAGATCCATAACCAGGCGTGCCAAGCACTAAGTAAGTCAGTTCATGATAGGTTGGGCAGGGGCTTATATTTTCTACGGAGTGAGATAACCAGTTCCAAACACCGACAAGCTGGACTAGAATGTTGATTTCTCGTCCTTGACTCGGGCACGTAAATTAAAAGTGTCTCAAAAGTCGGAGTGGGTTCGCCCGACCGCGAGGGACACTGGTCACAGGGAAAGCTAGCCCTCACGCAAAATCAGTCCATTGCACTGACTAGCAGTAGCAACTACAACCAGCAGTAGCAACCACAACCAGCAGTAGCAACCACTTGTGTACACTACGCTTGATGCCAAAGCCAGCGAACAAAAAGATTGATAATCTCAGACCAAACTCTTACCACTGACAAGGGACTTTAACGCCGTTACTATTTATACTGTCCCTTTACCCTTGTGACCTTGGTAATACAAGGGCGAGAAACATGTAAAAATAATTGTGAAACCTAGATTTCAGCATTTCGCAACCAGTAAAAAGCATTGAAGACATGGGTCAACACGATAAGCAAAAACAGCATGATAAGATAACTGCTGCGTGCACTTCATCATGTTATTATCTGCCGTGAGGTGACATTTGCAGTGGCATATTGTTGTGAAAGCACTGGCCTACATCATACTTCTCTATCTGGACTTACCAAAGCCAGACATGGCGTTCTTTAAAGCTTCAGCCACAGCTCCCGAGTCAAAATCATGGCGATGACGGATTGTGCCCTAAGATTGGAAGACGGGTAATGAAATGGCGACGATTAAATTAACACTAAACCATAACATGTAACAATAATATATGTAGTCCTTATTTTCCTCAATTTACCCCAATGAAGTGTTGGGAGTGGATGTAAAGATTTTTATGCTTTCTTTCTAATGCTCTTTGTAAGTTGGCATTCATTCCCCTATGGTTGTTTTTGATACCACCACTCCATCTGTTACGTGATTTTCCCCTCGCTCTGTATCCATCATATTTCTTCAATGTGGTTCTTTGTGGCACACTTTACCAGGACATTTTTGTAAAGCGACCAACCATGTAATCTCTTGTTTATTTTTTTAAAAAGAAGTGCATAATTTGTTTTAGATCTAGTCGTCTTTTAATTTTCTAATTACTAATACCATCTCGCATTGTGTTATAAATTGTAATATAATGTGTGTAAAATGTTATAAATTGCTAATATATATATATATATATATATATATATATATATATATATATATATATATATATATATATATATATATATATATATATAGTATATTTAGTCATAATTATAGTACATTTCTTAGAAATAGGCACATGTAAAGGACTAGATGGTATGTCACAAAACATACACACATGAATGTTCTAGAGTTACGGTAACGAACACGCAGACCAGCTGGCAAAGAACGCACCAATACACAGAAGCATGAGCAGGCGGATATAATTAATCCAGTACGGACTCGGTTGGCGGATAATGATGAGTCTCCGACTCTAGCCGATTACATGAACTGGGGGTTAAATCTGGCCCGGCACGTCATTCTCGCCTTCGTGGGAAAGAGAGGAGATACCATAATGTCTATAACCAACTCCTTAAGGGAGCAGTCAGCAGACATACTTTGGGATGGCTGCTACCTCGGGGGACTGAGCACGCATGGATAGGCCCGATGTGAAGTCACGAAGTTTGACATTGCTTGCCGTTCTAGAAGGTGGGTTTAAATATCTTGGAACAGTTCTAACATCGGGCGGAAGATGCTTGGTATACATTAGAACAGTAATCGCCATTGCAAAAGTAACCTTTCGCAAGTTGGAAAACGTGGTCGCCAATACGCGGTTGCCATTACTGTTAGAAAAAAAAAAGTGTTGAAGTGCTATATAGAACCTACGATTTATTTGTTAAAAGAGTATTTAAAAGGCGAGGGGATAGACTTCAATGCACCGGGGTTTATCCCATTCGGTTCAGTTTCTTTCCGCAGCACGGCCTGCCGAAAGCGTCTCACAGAACACGAACTCCCTATCCCCAGCGACGACCACCAGGAATCGCCGAGAAAACTGCACTTGTGAACAGAACGATGCAGCCCGGAATCGAACCCACAACATTTGGAGTGGTAAGAAAGACGGCGCAACCACTCCGCCACGGAGACTCCCTGTAATGTGAGGGGAAACATCTCATGGCAGTGAAATGTGATAGGAAACATCTCATAGCAGTGGAATGTGCAGGGAAACATCTCATGGCAGTGGAATGTGAGGGGAAACATGTCATGGCAGTGGAATGTGAGGGGAAACATCTCATGGCAGTGCAATGTGAGGGGAAACATGTCAAGGTAGTGGAATGTGAGGGGAAACATCTCATGGCAGTGGAATGTGAGGGGAAACATCTCATGGCAGTGGAATGTGAGGGGAAACATGTTATGGCAGTGGAATGTGAGGGGAAAAATCTCATGGCAGTGCAATGTGAGGGGAAACATCTCATGGCAGTGGAATGTGAGGGGAAACATCTCATGGCAGTGGAATATGAGGGGAAACATCTCATGGCAGTGGAATATGAGGGGAAACATCTCATGGCAGTGGAATATGAGGGAAAACATCTCATGGCAGTGGAATATGAGGGGAAACATCTCATGGCAGTGGAATATGAGGGGAAACATCTCATGGCAGTGGAATGTGAGGGGAAACATCTCATGGCAGTGGAATGTGAGGGGAAACATGTCATGGCAGTGGAATGTGAGGGGAAACATCTCATGGCAGTGGAATGTGAGGGGAAACATGTCATGGCAGTGGAATGTGAGGGGAAAGATGTCATGGCAGTGGAATGTGAAGGGAAACATCTCATGGCAGTGGAATATGAGGGGAAACATCTCATGGCAGTGGAATATGAGGGGAAACATCTCATGGCAGTGGAGTATAAGGGGAAACATCTCATGGCAGTGGAATGTGAGGGGAAACATGTCATGGCAGTGGAATGTGAGGGGAAACATCTCATGGCAGTGGAATGTGAGGGGAAACATGTCATGGCAGTGGAATGTGAGGGGAAAGATGTCATGGCAGTGGAATGTGAGGGGAAACATCTCATGGCAGTGGAATATGAGGGGAAACATCTCATGGCAGTGGAATATGAGGGGAAACATCTCATGGCAGTGGAATATGAGGGGAAACATCTCATGGCAGTGGAATATGAGGGGAAACATCTCATGGCAGTGGAATATGAGGGGAAACATCTCATGGCAGTGGAATGTGAGGGGAAACATGTTATGGCAGTGGAATGTGAGGGGAAACATCTCATGGCAGTGGAATGTGAGGGGAAACATGTTATGGCAGTGGAATGTGAGGGGAAACATCTCATGGCAGTGGAATCTGAGGGGAAACATCTCATGGCAGTGGAATGTGAGGGGAAAGATATCATGGCAGTGGAATGTGAGGGGAAACATCTCATAGCAGTGGAATGTGAGAGAAACATCTCATGGCAGTGGAATGTGAGGGGAAACATCTCATGGCAGTGGAATGTGAGGGGAAACATCTCATGGCAGTGGAATGTGAGGGGAAACATCTCATGGCAGTGGAATGTGAGGGGAAACATCTCATGGCAGTGGAATATGAGGGGAAACATCTCATGGCAGTGGAATGTGAGGGGAAACATCTCATGGCAGTGGAATGTGAGGGGAAACATCTCATTGCAGTGGAATGTGAGGGGAAGGATCTCATGGCAGTGGAATGTGAGGGGAAACATCTCATGGCAGTGGAATGTGAGGGGAAACATGTCATGGCAGTGGAATGTGAGGGGAAACATCTCATGGCAGTGGAATGTGAGGGGAAACATCTCATGGCAGTGGAATGTGAGGGGAAACATCTCATGGCAGTGGAATGTGAGGGGAAACATGTCATGGCAGTGGAATGTGAGGGGAAAGATGTCATGGCAGTGGAATGTGAGGGGAAACATGTCATGGCAGTGGAATGTGAGGGGAAACATCTCATGGCAGTGGAATGTGAGGGGAAACATCTCATGGCAGTGGAATGTGAGGGGAAACATCTCATGGCAGTGGAATGTGAGGGGAAACATCTCATGGCAGTGGAATGTGAGGGGAAACATCTCATGGCAGTGGAATGTGAGGGGAAACATCTCATGGCAGTGGAATATGAGGGGAAACATCTCATGGCAGTGGAATGTGAGGGGAAACATGTCATGGCAGTGGAATGTGAGGGGAAAGATGTCATGGCAGTGGACTGTGAGGGGAAACATCTCAAGGCAGTGGAATATGAGGGGAAACATCTCATGGCAGTGGAATATGAGGGGAAACATCTCATGGCAGTGGAATATGAGGGGAAACATCTCATGGCAGTGGAATATGAGGGGAAACATCTCATGGCAGTGGAATATGAGGGGAAACATCTCATGGCAGTGGAATATGAGGGGAAACATCTCATGGCAGTGGAATGTGAGGGGAAACATGTCATGGCAGTTGAATGTGAGGGGAAACATCTCATGGCAGTGGAATGTGAGGGGAAACATGTCATGGCAGTGGAATATGAGGGAAAACATCTCATGGCAGTGGAATATGAGGGGAAACATCTCATGGCAGTGGAATATGAGGGGAAACATCTCATGGCAGTGGAATGTGAGGGGAAACATCTCATGGCAGTGGAATGTGAGGGGAAACATGTCATGGCAGTGGAATGTGAGGGGAAACATCTCATGGCAGTGGAATGTGAGGGGAAACATCTCATGGCAGTGGAATATGAGGGGAAACATCTCATGGCAGTGGAATATGAGGGGAAACATCTCATGGCAGTGGAATATGAGGGGAAACATCTCATGGCAGTGGAATGTGAGGGGAAACATGTCATGGCAGTGGAATGTGAGGGGAAACATCTCATGGCAGTGGAATGTGAGGGGAAACATGTCATGGCAGTGGAATGTGAGGGGAAAGATGTCATGGCAGTGGAATGTGAGGGGAAACATCTCATGGCAGTGGAATATGAGGGGAAACATCTCATGGCAGTGGAATATGAGGAGAAACATCTCATGGCAGTGGAATATGAGGGGAAACATCTCATGGCAGTGGAATATGAGGGGAAACATCTCATGGCAGTGGAATATGAGGGGAAACATCTCATGGCAGTGGAATGTGAGGGGAAACATGCTATGGTAGTGGAATGTGAGGGGAAACATCTCATGGCATTGGAATGTGAGGGGAAACATCTCATGGCAGTGGAATGTGAGGGGAAAGATGTCATGGCAGTGGAATGTGAGGGGAAACATCTCATGGCAGTGGAATGTGAGGGGAAACATGTTATGGCAGTGGAATGTGAGGGGAAACATCTCATGGCAGTGGAATGTGAGGGGAAACATCTCATGGCAGTGGAATGTGAGGGGAAACATCTCATGGCAGTGGAATGTGAGGGGAAACATCTCATGGCAGTGGAATGTGAGGGAAAACATCTCATGGCAGTGGAATGTGAGGGGAAACATCTCATGGCAGTGGAATGTGAGGGGAAACATCTCATGGCAGTGGAATGTGAGGGGAAACATCTCATGGCAGTGGAATGTGAGGGGAAACATCTCATGGCAGTGGAAAGTGAGGGGAAACATCTCATGGCAGTGGAATGTGAGGGGAAACATCTCATGGCAGTGGAATGTGAGGGGAAACATCTCATGGCAGTGGAATGTGAGGGGAAGGATCTCATGGCAGTGGAATGTGAGGGGAAACATCTCATGGCAGTGGAATGTGAGGGGAAACATCTCATGGCAGTGGAAAGTGAGGGGAAACATCTCATGGCAGTGGAATGTGAGGGGAAACATCTCATGGCAGTGGAATGTGAGGGGAAACATCTCATGGCAGTGGAATGTGAGGGGAAGGATCTCATGGCAGTGGAATGTGAGGGGAAACATCTCATGGCAGTGGAATGTGAGGGGAAACATGTCATGGCAGTGGAATGTGAGGGGAAACATCTCATGGCAGTGGAATGTGAGGGGAAACATCTCATGGCAGTGGAATGTGAGGGGAAACATGTTATGGCAGTGGAATGTGAGGGGAAACATCTCATGGCAGTGGAATGTGAGGGGAAACATCTCATGGCAGTGGAATGTGAGGGGAAACATCTCATGGCAGTGGAATGTGAGGGGAAACATCTCATGGCAGTGGAATGTGAGGGGAAACATCTCATGGCAGTGGAAAGTGAGGGGAAACATCTCATGGCAGTGGAATGTGAGGGGAAACATCTCATGGCAGTGGAATGTGAGGGGAAACATCTCATGGCAGTGGAATGTGAGGGGAAACATCTCATGGCAGTGGAAAGTGAGGGGAAACATCTCATGGCAGTGGAATGTGAGGGGAAACATCTCATGGCAGTGGAATGTGAGGGGAAACATCTCATGGCAGTGGTATGTGAGGGGAAGGATCTCATGGCAGTGGAATGTGAGGGGAAACATCTCATGGCAGTGGAATGTGAGGGGAAACATGTCATGGCAGTGGAATGTGAGGGGAAACATCTCATGGCAGTGGAATGTGAGGGGAAACATCTCATGGCAGTGGAATGTGAGGGGAAACATCTCATGGCAGTGGCATGTGAGGGGAAACATGTCATGGCAGTGGAATGTGAGGGGAAACATGTCATGGCAGTGGAATGTGAGGGGAAACATCTCATGGCAGTGGAATGTGAGGGGAAACATCTCATGGCAGTGGAATGTGAGGGGAAACATCTCATGGCAGTGGAATGTGAGGGGAAACATCTCATGGCAGTGGAATGTGAGGGGAAACATCTCATGGCAGTGGAATGTGAGAGGAAACATCTCATGGCAGTGGAATATGAGGGGAAACATCTCATGGCAGTGGAATGTGAGGGGAAACATGTCATGGCAGTGGAATGTGAGGGGAAAGATGTCATGGCAGTGGAATGTGAGGGGAAACATCTCAAGGCAGTGGAATATGAGGGGAAACATCTCATGGCAGTGGAATATGAGGGGAAACATCTCATGGCAGTGGAATATGAGGGGAAACATCTCATGGCAGTGGAATATGAGGGGAAACATCTCATGGCAGTGGAATGTGAGGGGAAACATCTCATGGCAGTGGAATATGAGGGGAAACATCTCATGGCAGTGGAATGTGAGGGGAAACATTTCATGGCAGTTGAATGTGAGGGGAAACATCTCATGGCAGTGGAATGTGAGGGGAAAAATGTCATGGCAGTGCAATGTGAGGGGAAAGATGTCATGGCAGTGGAATGTGAGGGGAAACATCTCATGGCAGTGGAATATGAGGGGAAACATCTCATGGCAGTGGAATATGAGGGGAAACATCTCATGGCAGTGGAATATGAGGGGAAACATCTCATGGCAGTGGAATATGAGGGGAAACATCTCATGGCAGTGGAATATGAGGGGAAACATCTCATGGCAGTGGGAATATGAGGGGAAACATCTCATGGCAGTGGAATATGAGGGGAAACATCTCATGGCAGTGGAATATGAGGGGAAACATCTCATGGCAGTGGAATATGAGGGGAAACATCTCATGGCAGTGGAATATGAGGGGAAACATCTCATGGCAGTGGAATGTGAGGGGAAACATCTCATGGCAGTGGAATATGAGGGGAAACATCTCATGGCAGTGGAATATGAGGGGAAACATTTCATGGCAGTGGAATATGAGGGGAAACATCTCATGGCAGTGGAATATGAGGGGAAACATCTCATGGCAGTGGAATATGAGGGGAAACATCTCATGGCAGTGGAATATGAGGGGAAACATCTCATGGCAGTGGAATATGAGGGGAAACATCTCATGGCAGTGGAATGTGAGGGGAAACATCTCATGGCAGTGGAATATGAGGGGAAACATCTCATGGCAGTGGAATATGAGGGGAAACATCTCATGGCAGTGGAATATGAGGGGAAACATCTCATGGCAGTGGAATATGAGGGGAAACATCTCATGGCAGTGGAATATGAGGGGAAACATCTCATGGCAGTGGAATATGAGGGGAAACATCTCATGGCAGTGGAATATGAGGGGAAACATCTCATGGCAGTGGAATGTGAGGGGAAACATCTCATGGCAGTGGAATATGAGGGGAAACATCTCATGGCAGTGGAATATGAGGGGAAACATCTCATGGCAGTGGAATATGAGGGGAAACATCTCATGGCAGTGGAATATGAGGGGAAACATCTCATGGCAGTGGAATATGAGGGGAAACATCTCATGGCAGTGGAATATGAGGGGAAACATCTCATGGCAGTGGAATATGAGGGGAAACATCTCATGGCAGTGGAATGTGAGGGGAAACATCTCATGGCAGTGGAATATGAGGGGAAACATCTCATGGCAGTGGAATATGAGGGGAAACATCTCATGGCAGTGGAATATGAGGGGAAACATCTCATGGCAGTGGAATATGAGGGGAAACATCTCATGGCAGTGGAATATGAGGGGAAACATCTCATGGCAGTGGAATATGAGGGGAAACATCTCATGGCAGTGGAATATGAGGGGAAACATCTCATGGCAGTGGAATGTGAGGGGAAACATCTCATGGCAGTGGAATATGAGGGGAAACATCTCATGGCAGTGGAATGTGAGGGGAAACATTTCATGGCAGTTGAATGTGAGGGGAAACATCTCATGGCAGTGGAATGTGAGGGGAAAGATATCATGGCAGTGGAATGTGAGGGGAAACATCTCATGGCAGTGGAATGTGAGGGGAAACATGTCATGGCAGTGGAATGTGAGGGGAAACATCTCATGGCAGTGGAATGTGAGGGGAAACATCTCATGGCAGTGGAATGTGAGGGGAAACATCTCATGGCAGTGGAATATGAGGGGAAACATCTCATGGCAGTGGAATGTGAGGGGAAACATCTCATGGCAGTGGAATGTGAGGGGAAACATCTCATGGCAGTGGAATGTGAGGGGAAACATCTCATGGCAGTGGAATGTGAGGGGAAACATCTCATGGCAGTGGAATATGAGGGGAAACATCTCATGGCAGTGGAATATGAGGGGAAACATCTCATGGCAGTGGAATATGAGGGGAAACATCTCATGGCAGTGGAATGTGAGGGGAAACATTTCATGGCAGTTGAATGTGAGGGGAAACATCTCATGGCAGTGGAATGTGAGGGGAAAGATATCATGGCAGTGGAATGTGAGGGGAAACATCTCATGGCAGTGGAATGTGAGGGGAAACATGTCATGGCAGTGGAATGTGAGGGGAAACATCTCATGGCAGTGGAATGTGAGGGGAAACATCTCATGGCAGTGGAATGTGAGGGGAAACATCTCATGGCAGTGGAATATGAGGGGAAACATCTCATGGCAGTGGAATGTGAGGGGAAACATCTCATGGCAGTGGAATGTGAGGGGAAACATCTCATGGCAGTGGAATGTGAGGGGAAACATCTCATGGCAGTGGAATGTGAGGGGAAACATCTCATGGCAGTGGAATATGAGGGGAAACATCTCATGGCAGTGGAATATGAGGGGAAACATCTCATGGCAGTGGAATATGAGGGGAAACATCTCATGGCAGTGGAATATGAGGGGAAACATCTCATGGCAGTGGAATATGAGGGGAAACATCTCATGGCAGTGGAATATGAGGGGAAACATCTCATGGCAGTGGAATATGAGGGGAAACATCTCATGGCAGTGGAATATGAGGGGAAACATCTCATGGCAGTGGAATATGAGGGGAAACATCTCATGGCAGTGGAATATGAGGGGAAACATCTCATGGCAGTGGAATATGCTTTTTGAGGAATATTCATAAAATCCATTGGAAAAAAACAAAACAACTGTCATCTACTGCCTATAGTACCTTGCGGTGTAGAAAAGGAAAGGCAGGGGGGAGGAGCTTGCGGGATTAAGGTCGTCTGGCTAGTGCAATCGCCGCGAACTGTGCAGGTAAGTGTTTTCAGAAAAAACATCCACACCTTAACTATGATTCGAACCCGGGTCTCTCAAAGGAGAAACCCGGCATTCTAGCCACTCGACCAACTCCAAATCCAGCATCGGACAGGAAAACAAAGGAGAATATTCTTCTAGACCAAGATGAAATCCGTAACCGATTAAAGAAATTAGACGCCGCCAGTCAAGATGTTTTGTGTATATTATGAAGAGACAACAGTGTGAAAACTTAGCGACAACTGGCAACTTTGATGGGAAAAGACAAAAGGGAAAACAAAGGGATACATACCTACATGGCCTGGCCATATACTATAATCAGTACACGAACACGGTTCTGAGCCGAGACGGTTGGTCACGTGAAATGGCCAACCACGACTGCCTACGCTTTTCGGCATGGAACATGATTATCGGCACGGAACATGATGTAGGCAATGATACAATTGGAGCTGCGATGATGGTGATGGCGGCAGCAAACTGTGAGCAGCGCCATCTATGTCTTCTGTACGAGGGGCTGGTCATGTCTGTTTTGGAGTATGCAATGGCAATCCTGACTCTCAGCCGTAAGCAGATAGAAAGGATGGAAAGGATACAGAATGAAGCTATGCGCATTATTCTTGGATGTACAAGAGATACAGCATGCAGGGCGATGCACTACCTTCTTGATTTTCCAACCATTGAAGAGAGAATGCAAGTTTGCAGGGCACGCGCCTACCTCAGAGTTAACGCAAACACACAACATCCACTGCATAGTGAAATTATGAAGGTGAAGGGCAGCAGGTTAAAAAGAGGACGGTCGTGGATGGGTCAAGCCGAAGACATTCTTCAACAGGTGTGTTCACTTGAGGACTTAGAACCTGGCGAGGAGTGGGTGCAAGTGCCAACAGATTTCTGCACATCCTTTTCAGTTTGCATCCAACTAGATAGAAAATGCAGACAAGAAAATCCGGCTGCTGTGGAGGCTGAAGTACAAGCGTTGATTTTCGAGAATTCGCTAGACGGTGATGCGGTCATCTACACAGGTGGGTCGGTCGTCCGACATGTGAGAAGCTCATGGTCCTTTACAGCTCGGGCCGGAGGGAGAATTGTGAAGGAGGACTCTGGTGCTTTCACTGAAACCACAAGTAGCCTGACTATGGAAGTCATGGCAGTAAGTAAAGCAATAACATGGCTCGAGACACAGACATTCACTAGGGCATGTTTCCTTAGCGACTCAATGAACATGATCAAGAGGATAGAGGAGGGGTCGATCCGAAGAGAATGGTTGCTGCCTCTGGAGCGGTCTCGGCTGACAAAGATTAGTTTCATCTTCGTGCCAGGGCATGCGGGAGTACAAGGAAATGAGCGGGCTGACAAGCTCGCAGGTAAGGCTACTGTGGAGGGCGGACGCGCCATGGACCAAGCTTACATTCTGAATGCTCTACGAGAAGTAAGACTCTTGCGTGAACCAAGTGATGACTGTGAATCTACAACCATGGCCAGACTGCGAGAACAGCAAATTAAAAGAGGGGTTGCCAAACAAGAACACTACGCAGGAAGCCAAAGAAGATTGATAAACCAACACAGAACTGGCGTCGTTAGCCGCTACACGCTGCGGGATTTGCTGAGGAGGGGATCCGAGTACTTATGGACTGAATGGTTCGATGTGCAATGAGGATGATCTGTCGACTAACTAACTAACTAACAATTGGAAAGATAACATTAATAGGTAGGCAATGATACAAGTGGAAAGATAATAACAATAGGTAGGCAATGATACAATTGGAAAGAACACTAATAGGTAGGCAATGATACAAGTGGAAAGATAACATCTATAGGTAGGCACTGATACAAGTGGAAAGATAACACCAAATTGTAGACAATGATACAAGTGGAAAAATAACATTAATAGGTAGGCAATGATACAAGTGGAAAGATAACATCAATAGGTATGCAATGATACAATTGGAAAGATAACATTAATAGGTAGGCAATGATACACGTGGAAAGATAACATCTATAGGTAGGCAATGATACAAGTGGAAAGATAGAATCAATAGGTAGGCAATGATACAATTGGAAAGATAACATTAATAAGTAGGCACTGATACACGTGGAACGATAATAACAATAGGTAGGCAATGATACAATTAGAAAGATAACATTAATAGGTAGGCAATAATACAAGTGGAAAGATAACATCAAATTGTAGGCAATGATACAAGTGGAAAGATAACATCAATAGGTAGGCCATGATACAAGTGGAAAGATAGCCTCAATAAGTAGGCAATGATGCAAGTGGAAAGATAGCATCAATAGGTAGGCAATGATACAATTGGAAAGATAACATCAAATTGTAGGCAATGATACAAGTGGAAAGATAACATCAATAGGTATGCAATGATACAAGTGGAAAGATAACATCAAATTGTAGGCAATGATACAAGTCGAAAGATAACATCAATAGGTAGGCAATGATACAAGTGGAAAGATAGCATCGATAGGTAGGCAATGATACAAGTGGAAAGATAACATTAATAGGTAGGCAATGATACAAGTGGAAAGATAAACCAAGTTGTAGACAATGATACAAGTGGAAAGATAACATCAATAGGTAGGCAATGATACAAGTGGAAAGATAACATTAATAGGTAGGCAATGATACAAGTGGAAAGATAACATTAGTAGGTAGGCAATGATACAAGTGGAAAGATAAACCAAGTTGTAGACAATGATTTTTTTTTTTTTTTTTTTTTTCCGCGTTTCCATCCTGTTTTCAGGATATTGCGGTCAACACCAGCATCTTTCAGCTGTATGTTGATTCCTAGGCTAGATTACGCTCATCAGCACTCCACGACTTTCTGAGCGACCGGCTCCATACTCTCATAAGTCACTTTTGCGATTCGAACCACTGCTAATTCTCGTCGCGTCACGTGACGAGAGTATTCGGGGTTAGCGGAGAAAGCTGCTAACCCCTCGGCCATGGAGCCGGCTGTAGACAATGATGCAAGTGAAAATATACGTCAAACTGTAGGCAATGATACAATTGGAAAGATAACATCAAATTGTAGGCAATGATACAAGTGGAAAGATAACATCAATAGGTATGCAATGATACAAGTGGAAAGATAACATCAAATTGTAGGCAATGATACAAGTCGAAAGATAACATCAATAGGTAGGCAATGATACAAGTGGAAAGATAGCATCGATAGGTAGGCAATGATACAAGTGGAAAGATAACATTAATAGGTAGGCAATGATACAAGTGGAAAGATAAACCAAGTTGTAGACAATGATACAAGTGGAAAGATAACATCAATAGGTAGGCAATGATACAAGTGGAAAGATAACATTAATAGGTAGGCAATGATACAAGTGGAAAGATAACATTAGTAGGTAGGCAATGATACAAGTGGAAAGATAAACCAAGTTGTAGACAATGATTTTTTTGATTTTTTTTTCCGCGTTTCCATCCTGTTTTCAGGATATTGCGGTCAACACCAGCATCTTTCAGCTGTATGTTGATTCCTAGGCTAGATTACGCTCATCAGCACTCCACGACTTTCTGAGCGACCGGCTCCATACTCTCATAAGTCACTTTTGCGATTCGAACCACTGCTAATTCTCGTCGCGTCACGTGACGAGAGTATTCGGGGTTAGCGGAGAAAGCTGCTAACCCCTCGGCCATGGAGCCGGCTGTAGACAATGATGCAAGTGAAAATATAACGTCAAACTGTAGGCAATGATACAATTGGAAAGATAACATCAAATTGTAGGCAATGATACAAGTGGAAAGATAACATCAATAGGTATGCAATGATACAAGTGGAAAGATAACATCAAATTGTAGGCAATGATACAAGTCGAAAGATAACATCAATAGGTAGGCAATGATACAAGTGGAAAGATAGCATCGATAGGTAGGCAATGATACAAGTGGAAAGATAACATTAATAGGTAGGCAATGATACAAGTGGAAAGATAAACCAAGTTGTAGACAATGATACAAGTGGAAAGATAACATCAATAGGTAGGCAATGATACAAGTGGAAAGATAACATTAATAGGTAGGCAATGATACAAGTGGAAAGATAACATTAGTAGGTAGGCAATGATACAAGTGGAAAGATAAACCAAGTTGTAGACAATGATTTTTTTTTTTTTTTTTTTTCCGCGTTTCCATCCTGTTTCAGGATATTGCGGTCAACACCAGCATCTTTCAGCTGTATGTTGATTCCTAGGCTAGATTACGCTCATCAGCACTCCACGACTTTCTGAGCGACCGGCTCCATACTCTCATAAGTCACTTTTGCGATTCGAACCACTGCTAATTCTCGTCGCGTCACGTGACGAGAGTATTCGGGGTTAGCGGAGAAAGCTGCTAACCCCTCGGCCATGGAGCCGGCTGTAGACAATGATGCAAGTGAAAATATAACGTCAAACTGTAGGCAATGATACAATTGGAAAGATAACATTAATAGGTAGGCAATGATACACGTGGAAAGATAACATCTATAGGTAGGCAATGATACAAGTGGAAAGATAGAATCAATAGGTAGGCAATGATACAATTGGAAAGATAACATTAATAAGTAGGCACTGATACACGTGGAACGATAATAACAATAGGTAGGCAATGATACAATTAGAAAGATAACATTAATAGGTAGGCAATAATACAAGTGGAAAGATAACATCAAATTGTAGGCAATGATACAAGTGGAAAGATAACATCAATAGGTAGGCCATGATACAAGTGGAAAGATAGCCTCAATAAGTAGGCAATGATGCAAGTGGAAAGATAGCATCAATAGGTAGGCAATGATACAATTGGAAAGATAACATCAAATTGTAGGCAATGATACAAGTGGAAAGATAACATCAATAGGTAGGCAATGATACAAGTGGAAAGATAACATCAAATTGTAGGCAATGATACAAGTCGAAAGATAACATCAATAGGTAGGCAATGAGACAAGTGGAAAGATAGCATCGATAGGTAGGCAATGATACAAGTGGAAAGATAACATTAATAGGTTAGGCAATGATACAAGTGGAAAGATAAACCAAGTTGTAGACAATGATACAAGTGGAAAGATAACATCAATAGGTAGGCAATGATACAAGTGGAAAGATAACATTAATAGGTAGGCAATGATACAAGTGGAAAGATAACATTAGTAGGTAGGCAATGATACAAGTGGAAGATAAACCAAGTTGTAGACAATGATTTTTTTTTTTTTTTTTTTTCCGCGTTTCCATCCTGTTTTCAGGATATTGCGGTCAACACCAGCATCTTTCAGCTGTATGTTGATTCCTAGGCTAGATTACGCTCATCAGCACTCCACGACTTTCTGAGCGACCGGCTCCATACTCTCATAAGTCACTTTTGCGATTCGAACCACTGCTAATTCTCGTCGCGTCACGTGACGAGAGTATTCGGGGTTAGCGGAGAAAGCTGCTAACCCCTCGGCCATGGAGCCGGCTGTAGACAATGATGCAAGTGAAAATATAACGTCAAACTGTAGGCAATGATACAATTGGAAAGATAACATCAATAGGCAGGCGAAGATACAAGTGGACAGATAACATCAAAATATAGGCAATGATACAAGTGAAACTATAACATCAATAGGTAGACAATGATACACGTAGAAAGGTAACAGTTTAGAAAAGGTCTTTAACAGATTGTTCGATAACCGCCGCACGGAAACAGTCCCTCTAATAAGTTAACAGTAAAGTAATGGTGCCTTTTGCACACCTTGAAATGTATTTGTTATAATACAGTGCTAGCACTTTATTTTTATAGATCGGCACTCGATCAGTGATGTGTCAATATCGCACCGATCGTCTTTACTCCACAAAATATTTTCTGTTGCTCGGTTTATTTTGGTGTTTGTACTGACGAACCAATCTATCATCAACCAACCAATCTGACCAACCAGCCAACCCAATAACCAACTGACCAACCAACCAACCAACCAACCAACCAATCAATCAACCAACGAACCAATCAACCAACCAACCGACCATCCAACCGCTCAGCTAACCAACACACCAACCAATTAATCAACTAACCAACCAACCAATCAAGCAACCAACCAACTAACCAACCGACCAATCAACCAAACAACCAATCAACCAACCAACCAACCAACCAATTAATCAACCAACCAACCAACCAACCACCCAACCAACCACTCCACTTACGAACCAACCAGTCAACAAAGACTACAGTAGGAAATAACGCTACCCCATGAAGCGTGTAATAAATGCATACACCTGGCCACACAAAAGGCTACCGTTGTGATCACATTGTACATTTTAATATCATTACTCATGTGTAAGCGAGAAACGTCAATATTCATTATGTATGTGCCTTGGTCAGAGGTTCTCAGACTGTTAGGCAGGGGGCGGTGGATAGACAATGGTTTAATTAAACATTTTTTTGGGTACATGTTATGAGAAGAAATGAATTGGAGAACTTGGTGACAACTGGCAAGATTGAAGGGAACAGACCAAGGGGAAGACCGAGAGGAAAATACCTCGATGGCTTGGCCACATGGCATGGACGAGACAGGAACACTGAGCTGATCCACGAGTCTGGTGATCGAGTGAAATGGCGAGTCATGACTGCCCACGCTTTCCGGCATAGCGCATGATTGGTTGATTGATTGATTGCGTAGGAAATGTGATGAATAAAAAATTTCTAGCAGTTATTGTTTGTCTATAAGGGTTTCCAAATGTAATACATTTGGTTGCAGTCTAAATGTGTATCTGGCATGTAATATATACACACAAAGTGAAAGACAAGTATAGAAAGAGAAGGGGTGGAGGAAAAAGAGATGAATGAGAAAGAGGTGGAGGAGAATGAGGTGGGGGAAGAAAGAGATGGAGGAGAAAGAGATGAAGGAGAAAGAGGTAGAGGAGAAAGAGGGTGGGGGGGGGGGGAGAAACAGATGGAGGAGAAAGAGATAGATGAGAAGGAGATAAGAGGAGAAAGACATGGAGAAGAAAGAGATGGAGGAGAAACAGATGGAGAAGAAAGAGGTGAAGGAGAAAGAGATGGAGGAGAAACAGATGGAAAAGAAAGAAGTGGAGGAGGAAGAGATGGAGGAGAAACAGATGGAAAAGAAAGAGGTGGAGGAGAAAGAGATGGAGGAGAAAGAGACAGAGGAGAAGGAAATGGAGGAGAAAGAGGTAGAGGAGAAAGAGATGGGGGAGAAAGAGGTAGAAGAGAAAGTGATGAAGGAGAAGGAAATGGGGGGAAGAAAGAGGTATAGGAGGAAGAGGTCAAGGAGGTTAGGAAGTGAAGCAGGTGAAGGTGATGGAAGAGCTGGCGTTGAAGAAGAAGACAAAGAAGAAGAAGAAGAAGAAGAAGAAGAAGAAGAAGAACAAGAACAAGAACAAGAACAAGAACAAGAACAAGAACAAGAAGAATCCATTTGTGGTAGACGACGGTTGCCGGGTGTTTTCAGTAAATTCAACAGATGTTGTTGTTGTTGTTGTTGTTGTTGTTGTTGTTGTTGTTGTTGTTGTTTTTGTTGGTGTTGGTACTGTTATGTGTGTTGTTATTGCTGATACAAAAGCTGTCGAGCTGCCTGTTTATGACAGACTCCCAAGCATCTAAACAACACGAAATGGAGTGAAGTGCCGCCATTCCTTCACGTAGATGCATGCATGTGTGTGTATGTGTATGTATTGGTCACCGATAAGAAACAAATCCTCCAACGCTGGGCAGAGCAGATTAGCAACATCTTAAATGCAACCTCTTCCATCGGTGACGAAACCATCAACTGCCTTACTTAAGTGCCCCCTAATGATACTCTTGCAGACTTGCCAACCATAGTGGAAGTAAACAAAGCTATCCAGCAACTTTCCAGCGGTAAGGCCCCTAGTCCTGACTCAATCCCGGCAGAGACCTACAAAGCAGGTGGGCCGGTCCTAATAGAGCAGCTTCACCAAGTCTTTACAAATATATGTGTGAACGAGACCATACCACAAGATTTCAAGGACGCGTCAATAGTCCACCTTTACAAACGTAAAGGAAACCGCCAATCCTGTGACAACCACTGAGGCATCATCCTTGCTCTCAGTTGCAGGGAGGATATTTGCCATAATTCTTTTCACTCACCTCACTGCCCATCTCGATCAAGGTCTTCTTCCTGAGCATCAATGTGGCTTCAGAAAAGAACGAAGAACTGTTGACATTATTTTCGCTGCAAGGCAGCTGCAAGAGAAATGTCAGGAACAAAACTCCGAAATGTTCTCCACTTTCATTGATCCACAACCAAAGTAGACCAGAGGAAGAGCTGGTATGCTGCAGACCACCAGGAGTGCAGCTCCGTGAGCCATGAACGGGATACGAAGAAGGCAATATGGCAGCGACGACGCATACTGGTGCTAAACGAACCGACGGTGTGAAGACAACGACAGAGGCGAACGGACAGCCAAAGGTGCTAGAATATGTATGAAGATACGAAGCACCGGGTGCATGTTTTCTTCCTCTGAGGGAGGGGTGGCTTTTGGAGCAGACACAATTTGCATTTGTGGGACAAGCGGGAAACGACACAACTTCTGGATGCATAGTGCGAACTCATGGCAGGAGAAAGACACCCGGAGTCATTACCCGGGTGGGCCCGCCCCCAGAGAGTATCGGGAAGATGAAGGGCCGAAATCTTCCGGGAAGGGGGACACCCTTCTTACAATTACCCGTCTCCTTTCGTGCTTGCACCACGGCGAGGTTTTTATCACTTCACTATACATCCCTAGCACATTATGATGTGTCAAACCAGACTATTACGACCTGTTGCGCTCAAAACGGTATCACTAGCATAACTAAAGTTGCATATATTACAACCAGCTGCAGCCCCTGGCAAATATATCTGGGCTACCCCACTCAGAAATAGACTAGCCACAGACATGTCAAAGAATCGATTAGTGATAGTTGCTAGGCAACAAAACAAAATTGTTCACATCGATTTGTCAGTGAATCAGATTGCCAGCCGCGGAATTTCTTTTTGTAAACGGTTAAGTAAATTGTCGATCCGTAAATTGAATGGTTAACTGGAATATGTAGATGCAGCATGTTCTGACTAAATCTAAAGCGAGTATAAAAAGAGAGTGGTATTATACTGGCTCATTCAGAAGGCCAGTCAATGGATCGAGGTGCCATTATGGATGCCTTTAGAGAGTTTGAACGATCGAGAATTCCCAAGTGAATTAATCGGCAATTGGACGGGGAGGCTTGTTAATCAGTGCCGAATTGGTGCAGTTAGTAGATATAACGTGAAACAAAAATGTATGTGAAGATCCTGGCGTGAAACAGGTTTACACATGTTTGAAAGGCAAGAGAATTTAATTACACCCGGGTTTATCAAATTTAGCTCCATCGGTTTCAACAGGACGACCTGCCGAGAGCCTCGCACAAAGCACGAACTCCATAGCTCAAGCGACGACCCCCAGGAGCCTTCGAGAAAATTGCACTAGTGCACCGAACGATGTTGGTCAGACTCGAACCCACAACCTTCGGATCGCGAGGCAGGCGGGTTAACCATTTCTCCAAGAAAACTTCCAGAGGAGAAACAAGCGTATCAAACATATGTCGGTTATTGCTTCCCCACCAGATCTAGAAATACCCGTTAAATTTTCTATTGCCGGGCCCTGATGTAGTCACGGTTATGCTGAGGCGATCTAGGCTGACTGCTCTATTCCAGGAAAGACCGGAGCCTTTGTGGGTATTTCGGAGTGCAGTTATAGTAATCCTCTTGACCCGAACTGAACCCGTATCGTGCATATACACACATACTTATGCTTATACACGCACGAATACACAAACGCAAATATACACTCATAGCTACCTAATCACTAACCTACCAACCTACCTATCAACCTACCCACCCACCCACCAACCACCCTACCTACTTACCAATACACACATACACACATATACTTACTTACATACATACACAGACAGACAGACAGACAGACAGACAGACAGACAGACAGACAGACAGATGCCTGCCTACCTACCTGCATACCTACCTACCTACCTGCCTGTCTAACTACCTACCTACCTGTCATTCATGTGACAATGGTTTTTCCTATGTGAATGTATCATGCACTATTGATGAACGAAACATGAGTGATTGGAAGGGCCTAATGAAAAACGGGCGTGCGTGCTCAATTTGTGACCCTTTGAAAATAAAGCTAAGTCAAATCAAATCAAATCTGCATGCCTACCTAAATGCATACCTACCTACCTACCTATCTGCCTGCCTACCTACCTACCTACCTACCTACTCACCTACATACCTGAATACCTACCCGCCTGTCTGCCTACTAACTGCATATCTACCTACCTAACTACATACCTGCCTGCCTGCCTGCCTACCAACCTACCTGCCTGTCTACCTACCTACCTGCCTACCTACCTACCTACTTACCTGTCTGCATACCTACCTACCTACCTATCTATCTACCTACCTACTTACCTACCTAACTACCTACCTACCTACAGGCAGGCAGACAGACAGACAGACAGACAGACAGACAGACACTACCCACCCTTCGACCCACATACATGCATACACATAGACAGACAGACAGACAGACAGACGGACGGACGGGCGGGCGGGGGGGGGGGGGGCGGACGGGTGGACGGGCGGGCGGACAAACGGACAGACAGACAGAATATTTTTATTTTTAAAGTTGCATATCCTTTACAGGACGTTGCAGTCAACACCAGCATTTTACTACCGTTGTTGGTGTTTTGGCAATTTTTACGTTCAGTAGTTTGCCATTGTTTTCTGAACTCCCAGCTCCCATACCAACACGTTAAAACCAGCGCGACACGGTCTGCTACCAAATTTGTCACCGCTGTGTTTCTAACGCGGGTAAGTGGCATTAGGAAACGCGTCCGCAATGCCATCGCCGCGGAGGCAATGATTACGCACATGTAAATCATAAATTACGCCCATACAGACACATATTAAGAAATATTCATTCAAAATAAAACTTACAGTCATCCTGTGAAAAACAATATTCCTGTAAATGTTTACAAAAGATCGTCGGTTTTTCAGTTTAGAGCGAGCACTTTTGGTTACTCACAGTTCGACCAGACAACTATCACTAAGGCACATAGGCAATGTTACTCTACATAACTCGCCACGATTAATGAACTCTCCTCATCACGTGATAGTACCCCACCAATGAAATGGTGAATTCAAGGGGTGGACTTAACTAATAAATGATGAAAAGGGATGTTGCTGATATTTCCTGGACATAGTCAGCAATGGTTGTTTTTAGTTTTAAGGAAATAATAAACTCACCAACTACCCAGGGTAGCTGACGCAGCAGGTTTTGTTAAGTTAATCAATATTGCATCAATATTTCATTTGAAAAATAAATAATGTTTTAATCAATATGTATGTATGTCAGCAACATAACGTACGATTTTAAGGCATCTGTATGAATGAGTCTACCACCACTTAAGCAAAACACGTAGGAGATGGCGAGATGATCGCCGACGCCTGTTGGTAGGGTATTAGATGATGATGGTATGCTTCTTCAGGTTCCCTGTCTGGAACAGGCATGGGCGATAATGATTTTTCAGTGCAATAGGTTCTCTGATTATTTACACAGTATATCGCCTGGTTGTCAGCCATGTATGTTGGTGGTGTCATCTAGGCAGAGAAAGAGCGAGAGAGAGAGAGAGAGAGAGAGAGAGAGAGAGGAGAGAGGAGAGAGAGAGAGAGAGAGAGAGAGAGAGAGAGAGAAGGAGGAGTGGGGGGAGGTGGGAGGCAGGGAGAGAAGTGAGTGAGAGGAGGAGAAGGAGGGAGAATGAGGGAGAGGGAGGGAGGGGAGAGATAGGT